>JBBMOE010000139.1:6630-40560 GCA_037975065.1 Chaetodon trifasciatus
AATAATAATAATAATAATAATAATAATAATAATAAATCATTTGAGCTGCACTTGCTCCAACTTTGTAGTCTGCATTTGGGTCCAAACCCTTGCTTCCTTGTTTCCCCCTTAAGTACTCGACGGTGGCACGGTGGCACAAGTGGTAACACTGTCGCCTCACAGCAAGAAGGTCCCGGTTCGAATCCCGCTGTGGGGGCGTGTCCTCCACCATGCCTTCGGTGCCTGCTGCTCGAGGAAAAAGGGCCTTTCTGTGTGGAGTT
This sequence comes from Chaetodon trifasciatus, assembly GCA_037975065.1. Classification (NCBI taxonomy): domain Eukaryota; kingdom Metazoa; phylum Chordata; class Actinopteri; order Chaetodontiformes; family Chaetodontidae; genus Chaetodon; species Chaetodon trifasciatus. The sequence goes on from JBBMOE010000139.1 coordinate 6,891, forward strand.
TGTATGTTCTCCCCGTGTTCACCTGGGGTTTCCTCCTTGAAAAAAACCCCTACTAAAAACATGCAAGAAGATCACCACCTGACCAATGGTGACAAACAGGAAATGGTCCCCGGGCGTCGGTCAGATGGCAGCCCACCGCTCCTGGTCTGCCGCGGAGGAAGGACGACCAGGATGGGATAAAGGTGGAGGACAAATTTCACCAATTGCATGGCGTGTGATTGCATGTGCATGAATAATTGTGTGACGAATAAAGGGGATTGTCCCTCCGATTCTTCTTCTTAGGACCTTAAGCACAACATGAGACTGAAAATGGAAATGTACAGAAAGATAAAGTTTTAAGTTTGATAAGAACAAAATGGAATTTAACAAGCTTAACCTTATCTTAAAGCACATTGTTCATTTTGTTTGAAAGCTGAGGTTGCCACCGCTTCACCTTTTAATCTATGTTCCAAGTGTACAAAGAGTGTGTGTTTTTTTTTTTTTTCAACCAGCACTGCTTACTCTGCTTGTATTCATTTCAGACAGTGGAAGACTTGATGGAAAATTGTGAAGCTTTTATACGTTTATAAATGTTTTAACCTCCCGTCAGACTCATCATATCACACTCAGCAGCTCGTCACCTCGAACCACCTTGGCAAAACACAATAGGAGAGAGCTGAAAAGGAAATGAGGGGCAGGGAGGAAAACACAGTTTATTGCTAACTATCTCACTCTGATCTCACTATCTCGCTCCCTCCAACACGTTATTGTCCCTAGCAGGCTCGCTACAGTGCGAGTTCACCCAGATAGCAGAACCAGCCTTGATCTGCCTCCTCGATTTATTAAGCAGCATTGTTGAAAAGCTCTTTCTCTGCCTATCTTTTCTTCTCTGTGTTTATGTATCTGACTGCTCCCTTTCTGTCATTTCAGTTCGACAGAGCTCTCATCAGCCTGCGGCTTTTGAAAGGCAGGAATTATTTGTTCCACCACTGTACCTGCAGAAAGAGATGTACAAGCATCAGACACTTGAGGTTGAGGCTATATTTGTGCTCTCGTGTTCCTCAGTGAAAGTGGATTTATATTTGTGTGTTAGGAGCTGAAGGTGTAGTAACTGAGCCCATGTGAAGATACAACGTCATGTGGAAACTGCTTGCAGTGCTTGTGCTTTTTCTCATATAAGTTCCAGATGTTGGTGTCGTAGAGGGAAAACCTTTGCACTGCAAACCTGCATGCTGCAATATACCAAAGTGAATTAAAGAATGCAAACATGATTACTTTGGAGTGCGCATAGCACATAGTATTAGTAATAAGACACATTTGCACTCAGGGACCTTAAGTTGGCTCCTAGTCTAGTTTTTTGGCCCATATCCTAATTTACATTTGTTTGTTTGTCCTGCTGCTGCTGCACATAACTGCATCTGCAGCCATGCTTGTTTATCCATCATTCCTTTATTTTACTGTCCGAGTTGGTCTCTTTCCTGTAAGTCTGTCCGCTGCACCGTGTGGAAGTACGCTGAGAACGACTGAGAACCCGACTCAAACTCTTGTCACCATCCAAAAAACTTGAGTGTGACTTCGAATCTGCCCTGAGTCATAACATGTGAGCACCTCTTTCTTTTAACAGAGATGAAACAGTTGCTTACACGAGATCTTGGCAACTTCAGCTCCCATGTGGCATTCAGTGTTGTTGTTGAAGGAATACACTCGTTTTCCTCTACGCCCACATTTGAACTTTTGAACTTCGGGTCACGAGTTAACTCCTCTAACTCACTTTCTTCATCTCCTCACTGCCTTTCATCGTGATGTTTGCCAGAGACAGAAGAGTAAGGGAGGTTTAGGAAAGTTTAAACACATCCGGTTGTTTCCCTGGTGTGTTGTTCTAGCTGTGCCTAATATAATACTCGTGCATCATAAATCTCTGCTCCAGCAGCCACAGCAGCAGCAGCATAAACAGAAACAAAGAAACCATGCTCTCACACTACAACCACAGTGATGTTTTGCAGTTTTCATTACTTTAATTTAATCTTCGAGGAGTCAGTCATTGCTTTTCTGATTGAGAACAAGCCAGTCCGCCTCTGACAGGATATCCATCATCACGCTTTGTTTTCTGAACATGGCTGCAGGCACCTTGTGTACAAAAGCTATAACTGCTGTATTTTTAATGAGCAATAAAGACGAGGAAGCAGGAAGCGATGCTGGAAGAGAAACACAATCAAACAGCGAACATCCTGATGCTGCTGCGAGGTTTTTAAAGTGATCTGGACCTCAGCTGAACTCCACAGTCCTCGCTGCCTAAGTTTACTTCATAATCTCGATTGTGATGTACCAACAGGCTAAAAATACGAGTTTGCTTACAGTTACGCTCGTCCTCTTTCATCCTTTCCAACACATAATGCAATCATACAGCTAATAATAGGGGGGCTCTTGGCAGAAATATAATATTACATTCACTATTAGGTTTTCTTTAGTGTAGAACCACCTGGAAATAACAATTGTTGTGTTTTCATAACCTTAGAATGAGCTCTTTATATTAATAAAGGGAGCAGGTCCTCCTGAGTCCACTATGTTGCACTGTCATGTTTGTACAGTAGCCCAGAACAGACAAAAAAACAAAAAAAAACACTGACTGTAGTGAGAGTTTTTGTGTTTTTTGGTGGGAGTCTGCAACCTCAGTGCTAGATGCCACTAAAGCCAACACACTGGGTATTAATATCAATAAATGATGTACATCAGAGGAGGATAATTTTTTCATGATGCATTGAAGGCTGTATCTCATTTTGGAAGTCAACTCTTCAAACTGTGCTGTGTCGACTCACTTTGCTCATTATGCTTTGAGATACATTTGACAAACAGGCATAAAAAATCTCCCTGACAGTCTAGAAAAATTATAAACCTCACGGCTGAGCCTGTTTTGTGCAGCCTTCATCAGTGTCCCTTATTATCACAGCGTATAAGCTGTGATCAGACAAACACAGAAATAAACAGAGTATCACATAGACCTTTGTAGGTGTCTCTTTTCCTTTGCACTTTCACTCCAGCTTGCTAGGGAAGAAAACAGCGAGGAGCAGAGCTGTGCAGCTTTGCGCTGTTTTAAATTGGTGAAAATTACCAGGCTATCACTTTCATGTATTATTCGGCTGTATGCACGTAGCCTGCAATGTGTAATTAGCTCAACAGGCTAATGACAAGGGCGGATGGGAGGCAGAATCACTGTTCCCATCTGGTGCAGATTTCTGTATTTATTTGACTGACTCTACAAGATAAAGAGACAGTATAGTGACTGTTTCCATCTCTCCTGGATTTCGTACGATGCTGTCAATCAGTACAGCCGGCCTGAGTCTCGCTTAACATCAGAGGAGGGGACGAGGTGGCATAAAAAGACTCCAGAGTGGCTTAAAGTCATGCAGCCGTAACTCTTAAATCTGAGAGTTGAGAAAACTTTCTTGCACTTTGCTCAATAATGCATCACACGCCAACCTCCTCCATTTCAAGCTGCTTTAAAGAAAGTCTTTGGTTTCCAGCATCTGTTATCTTGATTACTGACTACAGACAGAAGTGGTTATTTTAGTCCAACTGGACGTCTTCGTTCGATGCGGTATCATTCAGTAGTTAACCTGTGAGGCCTCGGGATCCTTCACACTTGCTGCTTTATGTTTCAGAGGCTTTGGGTGTCCAGAGGTTAAGATAGACCTCGTGGATGTTCCTCTGCTGATAAACTAAATGATAACCACCATTGACCAAGAGTTAGCTGCACGGTGTCGCCTCCTCAGACGCAGAGCATTGTAAAATTACTTCAAGAGTCCATGTGTACAAACTGTGCCAAAATCTCCTCTGACGACAGATTTCTGTTGCAATAAACCTTTATATTCAAGTGAGGACAACTGAGTCATGTGCATTTGTAGCAGCTCATTAACATGTGAAACCAGATACAAACAAACTGTGTATGGCTCCTTTAAATAAGGTGAGTTGATGGCATTAATAGTAATGTCAGCAGTGGTGGTTTTGCAGCCATTTTTCCACAGGTTTGTTGATACTTCTGTAGTTTTTACTGAGCAGCGATGGCTGCCACTTTGGATTTTTTTTCTTTCTTCTTGCAACTGTAATGACACGTGAAGAAAGCCCCTTTTGCTTTCTCTCCATTGAATTCATAAATAAATGACCATCACAGGAAAAATAGAGCATTCACTTCAGATCCACTGTTTTCATCCAGCTACATGAATCGCCTTTTCATTTGCATAACCAAGAGCAACTCTAAACCTTCTCTGTCTACAGTCCTCGTTTCTTTCCCTGCATCCAAAACAAGCAGAGCTACCGTATCATCTCCTTTTAATTCATTTAACAAGGACACAAGGAAGCAGTGATTCCAGAAACATTTATTCAAATCCCTCGGCGGTTCAGTGGCCCGCGTGTTTGGCAGCGCTCCTCGGGCCTTTGCCAAGATGAAGACGACGAACCGTGTGAGCCAGGCTTTGAAATCAGCACAACAAAGTCTTCCATGTTTCTGGTAAAAGCATAAAAATTGCTTGTGGGTCCCACGGGTTCGGTCGTTTAGACTGATCCCAGAGAGACCTGCAAAGGTTCACCGAGACTCGTGCGCACGGATTTCCTGCAGAGATTTCCATGTGTCAGTGATGCATGAAACATGAGTCATGTTTGCCGATGCTGTGTAGATTTATGCATATATGCAAAATGACAATGTGCACTAACTTTTTTTGTATAGACATAATCAGAACTATAAAAGCAGATTTTCAAGAAAACTTTCTGTCTTCCAGCAAGTGAGCAAGGTGCTTATTTTTTTCACTGCTGCTGCATCAGCACTCAAGTCTTAGTGTTGCTCTAATGATGTAGTACCTTGCACATCCTCATGAGGGTGCCATAGTTGAACATTTTGAGCTTGAGCGCAACGTCACAGGTGCCGCTGGTCCAGTTTTAAGGGATGGTGCGTCTCGTTGGAGTCCTGCAGGACTTAAATAAGACTCCAAAAATGTGACTCCCATCTTACCTCAAAGAATAAAGATCCATTACACACCAAATAAATCACACACTGCTCCTCACTTTTAAAGGCTTCCTACCAAAACACCACTCATTTGCACTGCAAACTATCGGGATATCCTGTGGTGTATCACAGTCTGCGAGCAGGCTCATTAGAAGGCGAGAGGCTGCCACGAGGGAGCCAACAGCATACATATCAACCAATCATATCAGCCCACCTGCAGCTCTTCAGACACACAACCGCACTGCAACGGATCAATAAGAAGAAAGAGGGAAAACACCACGATAAATATCAAACACGATATTCCGAAACGACCCAGAGTCACAGCACCACCTGTTCAAGCTTTGTCTCATGTCAAGTGAGGGAAAGGAATTCAGAGCCTCCTGATGGAGCAACAACACTCTCATTTTCTGTCTTTTTCTCAGAACTGAACACAGACATTGTACCTGAGCTGGCTCATGTTTTTTCACATCCAGGTTCCCAGGTGACAGCACCACGCAGGTGTGTGCTTCACATCCGTCCTGGACCCACTGCTGTGCAACAGGAGAATTCAGACGTGAGGCCGCATGAATGACTCCCAGTTAGCCGCCGGTGAAGGAACTGATTGCGTTCAGGCCGTTATGGCGACTGATTCTGAGTTTGGGGAAAATTACAGAGTGAAGGACTGATGGAGCTGAAGGGCCTGATTGTAGTGTGAACAAACTGATGAGTGCATTTGTGAATGATGCCTTGAAGCGGTTGCACACAATATGTGAAATGAACAGAACTGCATGCGTATTTGTGCTTTTGACTCAAACTATGGGATGGATTTCCCATCCTCCTCAGGGTGAACTGTAATCACTTTGAAGATCATCTGACTTTTCATGCAGCATCATCCAGGCGCTATCAAGCACTTTGGTTTATGACTGAATACATGTAAAACGCCATCGGCCTCAGCTGTTCTTTGTGTTTAGTGCTAATTAGCTAAGCTAAGACAGTGAACATAGTAAACGCTTTATCTTTTATCTTTAGCTTTATTAGCATGATCTTAACATTGAAATGCAGACACGATGAAGGATTATGCGTATCTGAGCACAGACTGCCGTGTGGTTCAGCTCTGATGGTTCGGATTGACCTTTTATTGTCGCATGTCTGCCTCAGTCCTGTTTTTCCTCATTCTTCCTCTCTGTCACCTCCCTCTTCTCTCATTGCCATGCATTTTTTTTTTGCCATCATTTCCATTCTCCTTCCATTCACCACATGCCCCCCATCACCTGACCTCCCCCGCCCTCCTCCTCCTCCTCCTCCTCCTCCTCCTCACCTGCTTCCCATTTCAACTAATCAGCCCAGTTCTGGTTAATCTCCCCAGGCTGTCCAAATTGCGGTGTTGCTTTCTTGCTTTGTGTGTTTGTTTTTCGAGCTGCTGCTGCCCAAACCTGAACCAGTACCTGCCCGCAAGCCTTTCACGATCAATAAATCACTGAAATCATCCTGCTTTGTCTGCATTTGGGCCCTGAGCTGTGACAGCTAGCTTCCTTTTTTTCTTAACATGTCTCTACAAATGACGACTTTGGATCAATTAAAGTGAAGCAAAGTGAAGCTTTGTTTCATGCACAGGAACAAGTGTGTGCGGATGTGTTTTACTCATGTTGTGGGGACATAAATCTGTTTACACGGTCACATTGTGGGGACTCGTCTCCCTTATAGAGACAAAAAGCAAGTCCCTGTAACTTGGGAACACAAGTGTGTGTTTGTGTGTGTGAGACAAGCCTCAAATGTACCTCTGGCCTCATTTTAAGAGTGTGTGACAGCTAAGAGACAAGAGTTCAGAAGAGAGACGGAGTACAGCAGTTACATAATGAATCCTATAAGAATAGAGGAAAGACAGGTGAGGAGGCGTCGAGAGGGAAAACGTTTCATTATATAACGTGATCACGAGCGGTGGCAACGGCAATGACACCTTCAAAATGACGGAGTCGCTCTCACAGCTTGAAGATAAGGTACAAAGCGTTCACACCTCACTGGTGGGATTTTGTGTTCTTGAACAAATTAGGTGAAGGATAAAACCATAAAGGGCAGCAAAGCAGCAGCAGGTTTGGATCTTTGGCAGGGACGAATATGAATGTATTTTCCCTTAGCAGTCGCTAATGTGCCTCAAGTACGTACCCTTGGTGTGGTAGACAAGCAGGTTTGGTTTGCTAGAAGTTAATGAGTGAGTGAGTCTACCTGGAGCCACGTCCCTGTTACGGTTCCCAGTTTCTTTTCCAAATGATTTTTTAGACCAGTACCTCCCGCCTGTCCTTATAATGAAGTAACTTCCACCTGTGATGGCTCATCCCCGTTACAGTGATTCTTCTGCCTCACATTAGACAGGTTTCCATCCATATCATGCACAAATACACGTTTCCAGCCGCCGTAATGTAAATATTAGGAGTCGCTTCTTTGACATAAGCAGTAGGTGGTGCTAATTATCAACATTATTGCATCGTAGCAGATATCAAATAGAGAAACAAAAGTGGATGCGACCCCCTCAAGCAATAATAAATAAAATAAGAAAAGTCAGAGAATATCTAATTTTGTCTTCCAGTATGTATGAACATGTATTTCATCTCCGTGATCATCTCTTGACGCTTGGACTTCTTGAAGGGTCCTGAACCCCAGTTGAGGACAGAAACACTGATTTAGACAGACAGGCGCTTTCAGAGTCTTCATCAACTCAATGTCAACCAACTGTTTGACATACAAGATTCTGACAAGCCCAGCGGAAGCAAACTTGCATGATATCACGGCATAGTAAAAGTTAATACTTCAGATCATTTGAATAAACTATTAAATATGATTTCATCATGTCCTTAAAATAATACGGGTGGCATCTCTGTACGACCACAGAGCAAAACTTAATTTAGCTCTGCCTCTGCAGTATAATTGTATATAAAGTGTCAAAGCTTTCACTCAGATTTCGTGGAAAGATTCAGATAAAAGCTCCAGGACCAAATTCAACCAAAGTAATTAAATTCTTTCTTTTATACATTTGTTTATTATCCCAGAAGAGAAATACATGAAACCACAGGATTACAATTTGTCACTAACATTTTCTGTCTTGTTTTTTTCAATGTTTATTTCAAGGGTGCTGAATAACTCACTGCCAGTGTTGATTCATGCAGTCACAGTTAGCCTCGCTGCCCCCTGGTGGTCATTAATGGTCATGGCAGCGTGTACAGCAGACAAAACCACACAATTGCTTAACTGTACCGTAACTGAGTACATTTTCATCACTTTTTACTTCTACTCTACTACATTTGAGAGGGAAGTATTGTATTTTTTACTTCACTGCAATTATTTGACAACTTTAGTTACTCTACAAATGAAGACTTTTGCACACAAGACATGTAAAAGATGTGTTTAGTATATAGAAGTAAAGCTGGAGCTGAAATAATTTGACATTACAGAGAGTTAAAGGACCAGTGTGGAGGATTTAGTGGCATCTGGTGGTGAGGCTGCAGACTACAAAACAGAAGAACACCCCTGAGCGCTCCCCTTCCAAGCGTAGGAGGAGGAGAACCTACGGTGGCCATGAAGACCACAAGAGGCGCTTTCAAGAGCCCGTGTTTGGTGTGTCCATTCTAGGCTACTGTAGACATCTACAGAAGCAACATGGTGGAAGAGGACAGGTCAGGAATTCATGAATCCCACTATGACACAAGGATGACCCGCCCTACTCTGCCTCTGATTGGCTCACCCTAACACTGACCAATGATCACTCCTCATGCCGACTTTTGGGATTAGTGCTTGTTCTTAAAGAAAGGATCTGAATACTTCTTCCACCCCTGATTCTAACAATATGAAAGTGTGTGTGTGTGTGTGTGTGTGTGTGTGCCACTTTAAGCACAACCAACTGCATGTGAGGCCGAAAGATAAACTGTATGAATGGACGCACACGTGAACACACTGAACACACACACACACACACACACACGTTCGTATTCAAGGGCGACTCAGTGGATGTTGATCTGCTGCATATTAAACACATCAAAGGCACAACTTCCCTCCTGCGGGCAGCCGCCTGACCGCTCTGTGTTTGTGCTGGCATTGTCAGCAGACAGTTGGTGCACACACACACACACACACACACACACACACACACACACATTTTTAAATCCAGTCACCTCTCTTTCAACTTGGTGAAATCAGGAATTAGACAGCAGACAGTGGGTCCAAATGTGAGGACAGCGGGACCCCTCATGTGTCCTCTCTGTCAGTTCACAAAGATGTGAAGTCAATTAAAAAATTGCACGTGTTGGTTTGTTTTTGGGGCGAAGAAAAGACTGAATCAACACAGAGAGAGAGACTATATCACAAATATGAACACAGACAAACAGGAGGAAGAGCTACTGACTCATTTTATTGATAAACATGATTGTTGACGTGCAATCAAGTAAATAAAAAAAACTAAAAGACCCAATTATCTCAAAGTTTAACGCCGGTCTCAATACTTTCTGATTTCTCTGATTGAGTATTTTGTTTTCATTCCACTTTATTCTTGTACTCCTACATTTCAGAGGGAGATGCTGTACTTTTCACTCCGTTATAATCACAGCTTCACTTCATAGTTACCTCACAAATGAACATTTTTGCATGCAAAGCTGAGAGAATATGATGGTTTTGTTGTGGACTTAACTGTCCAACTGTGTGCACAAGTACAGCTGAAACGATTAGTTGATTGATCATTTAGTTTATTGACGGGAAATTAAAAAACCTGCAACTATTGTGATAATTGTTTATTGTCATTTTGCAAAAAACAACTTGTGAATCCAGCTTCACAGCTGTGTGTGTGTGTGTGTGTGTGTGTGTGTGTGGGTGTGGTGCTTCTCTCACTCTCCTGGCTCTCTGATTGCTGCCCAGTCTGCACACCTGCTCCGGTCTGCACACCTGCAATCCATCAGCTCATGCTCAGCAGTATATCAGCCCTGCTCTCTCAGTGGCCGCTCTGTCTCCACACTGCGTTTCAGCACTGGAGAAGGTCTGACTGAAGCCAGGATGCTGTGACGCTGGCCTTGAAAAATAGTGTTGGAGCTTATTTTGGTAGAAAGTTCGCATTTTATGCCCCTCTTTCCCCCCCAGTGCTTCTCGGCTTGTTTCCTGTCTGTGTCTAGCGGCCGAATGCCAAAAACTGGAGTTTCAAAATAGGAAAATTAAATTAAAACTAAATGAGAAACATAAAATAAGACCAAATAAAAAAAAATAAAAAACAGGCCAGGTGAGGTGGGTCCAGCAAAGGTACTCTGACTCTTTTCATGGGATGTGTCGACAATAAGAAAAATATGTAGTATCACCGGCTTTAGACTTTAAAGCCAGTTTCTAACTCCTTTGTGTTCAAGGCTCGTTAAAGGAAATCAATAACAGGCAACAACTTTTTAACCCAAATCATTAGTGAGCATGATGAAAAAAGTGTCCAGGACCACTCATATGTTCATTCACTATGACAGAGACGTACCAGTTACTTGAACGTGCGTGACATTTACAGTGTTTTCTGCGGGAGCAGCTAATTAGCTGAATGAAATGATGAATTATTGATGTGTGCATACCCACGCCATTAGGGAATTTGTCTCAATATGACGCATCAGAGTGGGAAAGATAATAAGCCTGCAGTGTTTGCTGCCAACATGACAGTTCCTTGAAGCCATTTAACATTTGTTTTTTTGTCACGGTGTGTTTATCAAACCTCCATTTTGTGATTTTGGTGTCACTTCATTCGTCGCTGCGGCTGCAAACCAATTTCCCCACAGAGATCATTTAAGATCCGTCTGATGTTAATGCTTGAATTGATGACACAGTCATGAGTGGGGCTGATGGCAGCTATTCAAATGCGCTTCATAATTTAAAAAATCGACAGGTATTCAGGAAATATGAGGAGACGATGACATGAAATCGTGTTCCTCAGTATGCAGTCCTGCTGCTGGAGGGCACTTTGGTTAAAAGCTGATTTTCTCCATATTGCGGACGCGAGCTTTGGACCCACAGCAGTCATAACTCAGCGTCTGGAATGTGTGTGTGTGTGTGTGTGTGTGCTGGAGTGTTTCCTCAGGTGTTTGGAAGAGTCAGGTCTGGTAAGTGGATCTCACACCTCACTGCTCAGAGCCCTCCACACGGGGGGAAACGCCGGGGCTGCACAGGAGGATGGACATAATCTAATCTCTGATAACACACACATCCATCTCTACACACTCTCCGGCTACCCTGGAGCCACACACACCACATACACACACAAAATATCTGAACATAACATTGAAGATGTTTTTCTGGACACCCTTTTGCACATCTAATATCCATCATGTCTAGAAGTTTAAAAGGCCAGACCGTGTTTTAGCCAATTAAAAGCTTCATCACAGCAATCGAGCAAATCATGCTGCTGTATTTTTAATACTTGAAACAAGAGTGAGCTGTGTAATTATCACTATAAACATTAAGTCCCTCTTAACATGCTTAACAACCTCTTGGGCTGTTTGCATTACACAGTTCAGCGTATTAAATATGTTTCAGCTTGTTCTTCATTGAAGCAGTGTGATGCTTACAGCGAGTGGAGAGAATGAAGTGAGCTCAGGCTGCTTGAGGCTGGTGGCTAGAGCTTACATTAGCTGCAATGAGCAAGAATCTGTCAGGTTGCATTGTGGGTAATGTGGATGCCAGGCTTTGACAAGGGAGAAGTCGCTTTTCAAGCCAGTCTGAACTCAGGCTGCATGATCTAACAGTGGTCATGTAACATTCATGGGTAATTAGTGTAAACATGATTTTCTTTATGGTTTTATGTTAGCATAACAGTCCATTATTATATGTTATTATTTGCAGCTCCAGCAAATTTCAATTTTAAAGGAATGGTTTGCTGGCAAGTCGACAGGAAAATGTCACGTAAGCATGAGTCAAAATGAATGAGCTAAATCTTAAAACTCCTTCAAAAACCTCTTATTTTCTCATGCTCCTCTTCTCTGATTGGGCGGTTTAATTAGTGAAATCAATAAAGATAATTTAGCTTTTTTTAGTCCTATATCTTCTTCATACGCACACACACACACACAGGCTGCATATCACACATACAAGCTTACAGAAAACACAGATAAACAGCGTATGGCGTCACACACACCGTCACACCTTCGCTGGACTTTAAGATCAGCAGGAAGGCCTGTAAACACAACACTGGCATTTTTTTAATCAGCTGTGTGTGTGTGTGTGTGCGTGTGCATGCAGACTGAAAGGTCTGGAAATAATTAAGATAAGGGCTTGAGGGGATGGCGAAGGGGGAGGAAGGGGGAGGCTGACAGACATGCATCTCCTGGCTATATTTAGCTGAGTGAGGTATTCAGAGGCCGCTCAATTCCTCCGTTGCTGCCGAGGTTTTTTCCTCCCGTGCGTCTCTAACAACTGCACCTGAGATTCTCTGATCGATTTTCCACAAAACTGAATGCAGAAAACAGAACGTACGGAGAACCGGGGAACATGACGGACAGAAAACCCTCCTCGCCTCCTCTTGGCTCCGACGGTATCAGACCATCAGAGAGCAGCACAGTGTTTACACATTCACAGGATTCTGCACTGTACTCTGTTTGTGTAATTGTACAAGACGTAGTAATGGCAGGGGGCGTGATAGCAGTAGTTTACATAGCAGTAGAAGATGTAGTAGTATTAGTAGTAGTATCAGAATTAATAGCAGTAGCTGTAGTGGCAGTTGTAGCAGTATAAATACCACGAGTGGTAGCGTCACAGTGAAAGTAAGGTAGTTGGGGAAGGGCAGCAGCTGTAGTGGTGAAAGTCGTAGTAACAATAGCAGTAGAAGTACAAAGTAGTAGTAGCATTCACGATGTCCTTTCATGTTATGTGTGATCAATACACAGAATGCGCCATAGTACAAGTCATGGTCGCACTACAGAGTCACAATATTTGACCTTTGAAATACACAAATGATGCTGTTTCCTGTTTATAGCCACACAGTTCATCCAGCTGTCTGCACATAAAGTGGTCGTATAAAGAACTGATCTGTCTTAATATTAAACAGTATATACAGTCAATCACCTCTAAAGGACAGATACTTATGGTAATACTTTCAGTAGTTACTGGGCATTATTTCCTTATTTCCAATTTAAAACAGAATAACTGTTATTCTCCCACACACTGAACTTTCAGAAAAGACTCTGAATATCAACAGAGCTACTGTAAACTGGTGAGTTTTATCAGCAAATACACAGTTCAGTCGCAGCCGATTCATCCTCCAAGTAGTTTGCTGCAAGCGTGTACATTCACTCCACAGATGGTGCATTTTGTCCTTTATACTAACACCCTTTGTTTTCGACATGAAGATCTTCAGCTGCAGCACTGCCATCAAATATTGTGCACAGCGAAGCAGGTCTACGTCTGTTTAGAGGACAGGATCAGCATGGAGACGGTGCGCCCCGAGGCATCGTAAGCAGCACATTGTAAAGACAGACGACTCCACCTCAGCAGCATTAAAACTGCAGAGACGACTGCATTGAAGAGGCATAAAGACAGCGGAGGAGATGGAGGGGAAAGAGAGGGATCTGGGAACGACAGTTAGAGCTGGGTTAAGGACTGAAGAAACGGTGATAAAGGAAGTTTTAGTGGTAAAACTTTTAGACAAACGGCAGCTCCAGGCTCACATCCCTGCACTGTATGCATTTAGTCTGAGGTTTCAGGGCTGTTTTCCTGCATTAAAGGCGGACAAAAGCTCCCATTTCAGCTGTCTACAGTATAAAAATCAATATGCATAAACAAGAAAAAAAACAAGGCATACTTTTACTGTTCTGTGCCGCTCGGCCTTCAAATCACACAGTGCTTTAACTGAATCACTGTTCAGAGAAAACGTAAATCTGACTTTAGAAATGAAGACGAACTAAAAGTTTTCAGGCAAGTTTCAAGAATCCACTGACATGATTGAAGAGAAGGCTCACGCTGAAATTTCTCCCTCTGTGTAATGTAAACTGATTAAAACGAGTAATACGATTGACACAGTCTGTTCACTCTGCATATTACTTTACACAGTTTTCACATTTTGAATGCACCTATCTTCGTTCTGACTTCCTGCTCATGCCTGTTGGTGCGGTGGTGGTGTCGTTTTTCATTTCACTCACATACTTTTCCTAAAACTGGATACTTAGACACAACCTGAAGAGTTCCTCATAAATGCATCCCGCGCTGTGCTTTTAGCTGTTTAAATAATTCCTCACATTACCCTGAAAATTCATCTTTTTTAATGATTGAAGAGTCAACGGGGCCTGAACCTGCAGGGGTAGAGTTTCAGGTCCCACTGCAATTATTCAGTGAAGTTTTCACTGAAATATGTCTGATTGTTTTTTCACTATCACTGCAAAGAGGATGTTTGAAGACCAAGATGTGTGTTGTACCATTTGTTCATACCTCTGTGTCTGTGTGTGTGTAGAAGTACAAAGTAGAAAAAAGCCCACCAGTAAGTAGGTGCTGGAAAGGATGTGAAAGCAGGAGATTTCTGATTTCCCAGTAAAAACACAAGTTCGCAGCCGCACACTCACCTGGACACTGCAGGAAACTGGGAACGGCTCACACCAGCCAACAGCCTGGGGAATACAGCGCAGGAAACATGAAACCCAAGCCCTTCCTGTCCAACACTCAGTGTGTGAGAGTGTGTGTGTGTGTGTGTGTGAGAGAGAGAGAGAGAGAGAGCGTATCGTTTCAGGTTCATATGATTGTGTGTGAATATAGCATGTAGCTGTCCAGATGTGGAGCAGGGCAGTGCTGATGAAGACACTGCCTGAGATAACAAGGCTGCAGGAGAGCTCACTGTTTTTCAGCAGACAGGAAAGAATGTGTTTTCTTCTTACGGCGAAAAAACATCAACTGTGAGCAGAAAATCTCAAAAGGCCTCTATGAGGTGCAGGACTTTAAGCTGCAAAGCTGCACAGCAAGCACGAGCTTTCTGATTTAAATCAAATGTGACTTTTGATGATTTGACTTGCAGTTTGCAGAGCATGTCAGCAGCTAAAGGGTCAGAGTTAAAGCCGCTGTGATCACTATTGTGTTGTTAGCAGGGCATCAATGACTTCACGCCTTTAAACTTTAACACTGTGGTTTTTCTGCTCAAATCTTTCCTGTTTTTGCTCACTGTCACTGCTCTCATAGCATCTTAGCTGTAAGTGCTGCACTCGCTTCCCTCAAGTGGGCAGAAATTCAGTTAAGGCAGCTTTTATGTGTTTAATTTCAGAGGAAACATTTAATTTCATCTCGTCGCTTTTGTGGAAACGTTTTATGCATTTTGTTCTGACAGGAAATAATCTTTATATCCCCAACAATTACTAGAAAATGATGAAACTCTGCTATCAGATTTTTAAAGTTATTTTATGAGCACCGCTGAAGATTTTCCCTGCCAGGTGTTTTATGGTGTGTTCGCAAGTGTATCCAGTCTTTTTTTAACCAGGTACTGGTTCCCTCACCTCTTCTCTGAGTCATCATACATGTTTCAGAAAGTTTCTAAAGTAAGAGTTTCTAAAAGCTCTGCGAACCGATGACTCCTTCCCACCGAGCCGTGAGGTTTGCACCTCACGACGGCAGCGTGCACGTGTGAGAGCTGCAGGTATGACAAGCCCGGAGGAAAGAAAAACACAGACATGTGGCTTTAATGCGGAGCAGGCCTGGAGCAGGGACCTCCACGCAGCCTGGAGACCTTGAAAACACACCTCGCGATGGAAAGCAGCGCATGCATTCCTCCAGCCAGATATCTCAAGTATGCGCTGCGGTTTGACTTCAGCTCTTACCTGCAAGAGGCTGAGAAATACAGGCGAGAGCGTCGAGGGTTGGTAATGATTCCCCTCTGTTTGCCGACATCACACCAGAGTTAAACTGCTTCTGCTTATCTTTCAGGGGAAAGCAGCATGGGACAGACATTCAGACAACTGGAGGAGAATATTTATTCCAAATAAAGATGTTCGTGTGTGAACCCCAAACTACTGGTACACACACACTTTAAAATAAATGCAATGAATTATTTCCAACCGCTGGTGATGTATTGTTTATCCTCTGAGGAAACTCTTGGATCCATGTTAAAGACTTGCTTGTCTCTCCCCCCAGAGAGGCACTGCAGTTTCTCCCGTCAGATCAAAGCAACTGAGCTGCGAGTTTAGATACGACAGGGCTGAGAGGATGTCTGCGCCATGAAACATACATGACAAGATTACAAGAGAAAGTTCGCGCTTGAGCAGAGGGAAATTTTGATGATGGAAAAAGGTGGAGGTGGAGAGATGAAGTGATAATGTTTAATTTCACTCCAGTGAAGTCAGATGAGCTCGAGACTGTTCTGAGCCAGAGGCGAGAAACATTTCTACAATGAAAATCAAGTTATCCAAAATCATTAACATGCAGTGCATTTCCCTCCTAAACACAACCCAATTTATCAAGTCAAGGGTGGTCATTTTCCACAAGAGCAAAGCAAAGATTCATGCTTTTGCCATATTTGGACAACTGTGCAGACTTCACACTCACATACAGTCACCGATGTTACAGCATTAAAGGCTGTAGACGGAGCACGTGCTGCAGGCAGTTATGAAATAACGTGCAGACAAAGTAGAGCTCAAATGAGAACAAGTTTGGTTTGAAAGAAAAAATGAAGTGTCCTTTTTCATGCGCAGTGAATTTACTCTCAGTTTGAGTGACTGTTAAGATTTTATGATGCCATTAAGATAAGGTCAGTGTGACCGCAGGTGAGTGTGGATCAGCCGACCGCTCGTATAAAATCAACAGCCTGCCTTTAGCTTTTACAGCATGCACTCAATCTTACCTCCTAAATCTTTTTCTCTCCCTCTTTCTTGCCAAAATCTTCAAAATCAATTTCAGCCCAAATGAAATTAATTGTTTTCTGTGATGTCATGTCAGCTTGATAAATGCGACGCACAGAACCTGCGTGAACCACACAGTGTGCGCTCCGTGTGGGGATGTTCACGCGCTCATTTTTGTTGAAATGTCAACGTTTTTTCTCTCCTCTTTTGAGCCCACCACCTGACAGGAAGTTGTTCGACGAGCACGGTCTGCACAATGTGTTTTGAGACTTGGGAGGTGTGACCTCCGCTTACCCACAACGCCCTCAGTGTATCCACTCAGACCTCTACACGTATCTTAGCTTAGCTTTGCAGGGCTTCAGTCCTCTCGACAAACACCTGCACATGCTGCATTAGACAAAGGTCCAATGGTGAATGGTAATGTCGTTTTACAGGTGAGGGAGGTTGTCAGCATCATAAAATCTCTTAAAATGTTGCGATCAGTCGGTTTAAAAGCCGTGAGGTTTGTTTCTTTTTGCTTCAAACAACAAAGCCCATCTCCCTTTCCCTGACAGTTAGCATGGATGCTTAGCAAAAGGTGCATTTTAGGTGATACAGTATGATATCTTTAAAGATCCTTGTTGATCAGCAGCTAAAAATCTCCAGAACAAATAAAAATTGTACACTCTACTGTTACTCAGTGTCAGTGATAGTAGCTGTTTGTTGGTCTGTTAGTTAGCTTATCAATTGGACAACTAAACCTCTGATGAAGTGACTTCTTCTACGCTGCACTCGCACATTTTACACTGGAATTATATTGTGTACTTGTGCTTGAGTATTGTACACTTGTACATTAACTACGCGGCAGCTGCAGGGAGGTGGGCAGGATGGATGGTGGGAGGTGGAAGAGCAGGACTGTGACACCAGAATCCAGATCACCTCCAGGCTGTGGTCAGGTTCAGGCAACAGAACCACTTTGGTTCAGGATAGATTGTGATTGCTGCTGCTGTTTTTTGTATGAAGACAGCTCATGATCCTTCCCGAACATTAACCAAGAGCTTTCAATGCCTAAAGAGCTGGAGTCACTATCAGTGCATACATAGTGCATTGCAAAATTCTATCATTATTTATCATATTATAAGCAAATGTTTGCAACTTGATTATGTTAATTAACCACACGTCTTCATTATGTTCTTAGAAGATGTAGATTAAGATTTTATACATGTGATTTTCGCAGTAAAGTGAAGTTCATGCGGGACAAAAAACGAGTCACTTTACTCTCTCACAGTAAACATACCCTGTCAGAGTATTTCATATATTTCCTCCTCCACCTCCAGCCACATGAACACACTATCTTCTCACCAAGTCTGCTCTGGCTGCGACACAGTTTACTTTATCTGTCCATTATTTGCCACATAAAATTCTCCCGCGGAGCTCCAATACGGCAGCAGACAATGCTGGCAGGGTATTTGTAATGCAGCTGCAAAGTCTGCAGAAAATCAGGCAGCATGCCGTCAAACCTCCACACGAAGTCACCGCTGAACAGGCAAAAGTCTTCTGCTGGGAAAGTGCCACACCAGGTGAACGCAGGACTTCATGTGTTTAAGTCATCCTCTGACCTAACGTAGGTGTAACGTTTCCTGCTGTTAGAAGCAAACACACACACACACACACACACGGTGAAAATTCCTCTCTGTCCAGCTGGAGACTATTAGTGTTTCTCCAGCCCACAGGAAGTCAGCCATCATTTCAGGCTGACAGGTACATGGAAGGATCTCACCAGCTCTCTGCTCTGCTGTTCTGTTCAGACATCGGCTCTGTAATTCTTTACAGCATCCTGGCATTCACCGCGCTCACCTGGGCCATCAGCTGAGGGGAAACAGCTTGCTTTACGGAGTCGGTTCAGACAAGGGGAGGCCAAGTCCGACTGAGAGGCAACACAGATTTGATTTGATTTTTTTTTTTCCTGTGTTTATCCTGGCTGTTTGCTGACAGTCACCCTGCTTCGCATTCAAACACACACCAGTAAAGCATCATCTTCTCCTGTCCAGTCACTGAAGCAGCTGGGAAACGACTTTTCCACACGTTGTTTCATCATGACGACTGATTCAGATGAAAATGTCATAAATTAAAGACTAAAGACGTGAACTGTCTGGAGGGGAAACCTGGAGCGGTGTGCGTATGTGACATCATATGCAGCTGCGGGGGAAGCTGCATCGTTGGACAAAGAGACAGAATGGACGCCAGAAACAGACAACAGCAGCTGTCCGTCAACATCAGACCAAAGCTGGACACAGCATCGATCGGGAGCTGGTCAAAGTCGGACAGCAGGAGAGAGGCGGAGGACGTAAGGTCTGACACCATCTCCCCCCAGCATACCACACACTCATCACACGACTCACCCTTCATACCACTGGATGGACTGTCATGAAATGCCGTTCAGACGTTCATTCTCCCCAGACGATCGACCTCAATGACTCTGGTTGACTTTGACCTGCAGAGACCTTTAAAGACAGACGTCTACTTATCGTCCGACTGCATTTGCTTCTTTGCCCAACAACCTTTGCTGCAGTGTTGTTGCTGATGAGATTTTCCTCAAAACCACAATGAAGCTGGTGGTGACAGCATTGTCAGAACTGATGACCAAAGCTGTTAAAACAAAAGCCCGGTTGTGATAATCCAGAATTATCTTTTTAGAACAGCTCACTTTGTTATGTAACATATGAAACATAGGTTTCCCTGCTGTATATTTCAATATTATTTAAGATCTTTGTCATTTAAATGATTGAGATTTGCATCAATACAGCCTGACACATCATGTTAATGTGTTTTAATTGTTACTGTTCTGTAGAGATTAATTATGCCGCCCCCTGCTGGCTGTAATGTACTTTCATGGCAAGAAAGCACCAACTGAAGTGAGATGAGCTGAATTACATTAAACTGAACTTAACATAAAGAGAAAGTGTGTACATGCACGCGTGCATGAATGCGTGTCTGCGTGACAAATAATGTTCACCTGTGCTCGTCACACCAGGCTGAGAATCTCCCAGCATCCTTACAAACATCTGACACCACAGATGGCTGAATGAAACAGCTGGTAAGCACAGCACAGCCTCTACACACACACACACACACACACAGCATTGCATCCCTCCTCAGGAGGTCACGGGTGTCTCTTTGTATTCATTTGCCTGTAAACGCCGGTGTAGTGCATCGATGCTGAAGAAGAAGAAGAGGAAGAGGACGAGGAAGACGACGGAGTGAAGTCGGCTGCTCACCTCATTACAGAATGCTAATGAGAAACCAAACCATTTACATGAATTACCTCATTAATCGGTAAAATTGGAATCTCCAGCCTCAGCTCGCTTCAGCTCTTGCGAGCCGTCAAGTGCTTTCACTTGTTCCTGAGAAGCAGATTACCTTTTCTCCACTTGTGCGCTCACATGAATCAAAGCATTCAGCTGACCAGCCACCAAAAGCTAAGAGGCAGAAGAGATTACAAATGTGTGCTGTTGACAGCTGATGCAGAAGGTGGAGGAGTGTTGGGTTCCATCCCTGAGTGGGGTCTTGCAGGAATATTGTATTACATCTAGTTTCAGGGAATGCTGTAATATAATACACGACAGTAGTGCAAGCCTGAGAGCCAAAGTACAGCTGATGGTATCTGGAGTGGATCTAAGCCACATCAGCTGGACAGCACCAGGCCTCGGCTCTGTCTCTGCAGCCTTTACAGCTGACACTGATGTCAGGATCAAACACAGGATGAGCAGAGATTCAGGGATCCACTCTGTGGAGAGCCTCCGTCAGGTTGGTGCCGGTACTTCAAGACAAACACTCTTAAACACTGTTGAATCAGCTTGCAGGACACCAACTACGCTTACATTACTGACTGAAAAATGACGCCAAAGGGGTACCCATGGATTATAACGTTTATGAAAATGTGCGGAGCTCCACGATCAAGTTAGCAATAATTAATATGCAACCTCAGGTTTGCAACGACTTGCTGAGAACACTGAGAAACAGACAGTTGATGTTGTGAAAGAGAAGATTTTGAATGGTGTCAGACGTTTTGTCCTGTTCCCACACCTCAGACTTTCCCATGACCACTGCAGGAATATCCCTCCTTCCTATACTGGAGCTAAATGTGTCCAGTGAACATAAATCTCTAATGCAGAACAGACGCATCAAATAAAAGTTTGGAACATGTAGTTCCAGAAAAACGATGCATGTAAGTCTCAAGGCTGAACCTCGGACTGCCGGACTTGTTCAGACGCTGGCTGCCGCGCCGTGTGCTGGATTCTCTCTGGATAATCGCTCACTGGGGTTTGCGTTTGTAGAAAATGTTCACATTCACGAATCAATACTTTTGAAGACAGAAGGTTGTTTTTGTGGTCTGTAACACAGATTTCTTCTCCAGTCACACAGTTTGACTAACATGAGTCTACACAGTCTCTCCAGGACGTCCCCTTCACACCCAATCATGATCCTCTCACCTGTTACCAATCAGCCTGTTTACCTGTGGAATGATCCAAACAGGTGTTTTTGGAGCGTTCCACATCTTTCCCAGTCTTCAGCTGCTCCTGCCCCAACGTGCTGCTGCATCAAACTCAGAATAAGCATAAATTCACAAAAATCAATGAAGCTGATGAGCTCAAACATTAAATACATTATCTTTGTGCTGTTTTCAGTATTTGCAAATTCAAGAGGTTGTAATTACTGCTGTGATGGTTCAAGACATCTATTCTGTGGTACAAATGCTCCCTTTATGCCATCCTGGTTGCATTCATTCACAAACCGGTATGCACTTCCATGCACAAATACTTCATTTGACCTCACATGTGCCACATTTTCGACGCACTCACAGAGGCAGTTATGGTAAAAATGTGAGAAGCATGTTTTAGGGTGTACAGCACAGTATGTGGGACAGGATTTGACAGGCTGCTAGATGTAAAAAGGTGTAACAGTGGAGTCGTGTTTGTGTGACAAGATAAAGGATTTCTACAAGTCGGAAAAGCTTTTTTTTTATCTCTAACCCCAAATCCACTGATACGTGTGTGTGAATGGTTCCTGCAAATAAAGATGTTTTGCTCCCAAAAGCAAGTTTGCCAAATGAAAATGATAAAACAATGACGCCTGGCAGAGTGCTCTCATGTGACGGTGGCAGTGCAGAGGCCTGGTTTCCATTTTCAAATGACGATCTGAATCATTAAAATGGCTGACACAGTCCATTCTGTCACTCCTCTTTTATGTTTTTGCTCTTTTTTAATCGACCTTCAGTTTCTTTTGAGGCTGCACGGTGACAACAGCCATGATTTGCCCATTTCATTAAAAATGCCAGTGTGAGACTGGCCCCTTAAAAGCCCCCAAAGTACAATTATGTGCAAATTAAATATGCTGTCATGCTATTATCACAACCGTTTCCTTCTGCCTCGCTGGATCGCCATTCATAATTTAATCTTTTATGCACTTCCCCTGTTCTAGGTGTTGGCAGCGCTCCTGGCGAGGTAGGCGGCGAGGAGCAGGCAGGAGACGTCCTGCAGGCACAGAGACGAGTGGCTGGCCTTGTTGTGGGTCAATTATCCATTAAAGTGGTTGTTCTTGTAGTCTTGTTTACATGTGGGTCAAGACTGTAGCTGGAGAAGAGCTGCTGGGTGTTTTTATGAGACAAACCGAGGGGGAGGGAGGGAAAAGGCTGTGTGGTTCAAGTTTGTAAGCCAGCATGCACGTATCATGGACGTGTTTTTGAACGTTTTTTTAACACATGTATTGAATTTAGTATATTTTGAAGTACACAGCACAGATAAGAGCTGTGAGTTTGGTCCATTCATTCTTTTGTGCGCTTAATTAACTTCATATTGGCTGAGTCGTCCTTCTGCAATCTGCATGACTGAAGCACCAGCGTCTATTTAAAGTTAACTCCTTTTTAGGTGGATTCTCAGTCTTTACTTCTGAAGCAAATCTCTCCTGTTGTCTCTCTAAAGCACTTATGGTTGACACCAGAGAAAAGAGGACATCTGAGGGTCTCTGCCTGCAGGATCTGTGTGGATTGTGAAGCCTAACTGCTGGTATTAATGATAAGCACACATCTGAGAGAACTTTACTGAGCTGAAAACACTGCGAACACAGATGCATTCCTCCAAAATCGTGGTTAAAGATGCCTGAATTTGCCTGGTAAGTAGTATTTTATTGCAATAACAGTTGGAGAGAATAGAAATATTTTCAATTAGCCCTTAAAATATATAAGACACTTCTCGTATTGGACACAATCACCTTCAGAGCTGGAAGTGGAAGCTGCTGTTAGTCGTAAAAGTAAAAGTACATCAAACAGTGCAGACAGCATCTTTCCACCGTTACACACTTTGAATAAGACCTGGCAGATTAAAGTGTGATTCTGAAGTTGAGAAGAGCAGAGGAGGTTGAGGATGGCAGGCTGGGGAAAAAAGAGGTTTGAATATTAAATTTGGCTTTTATCACATCATGCTAGATACCTGTCTGATGTGTGAGATATGAAGCCCCTTTCAGTGACTGTCAAGTGTCAGAGCGAATTTGGGGGTGAGCGGAGGAAACACCGCGAGGCAGTTTGATCTCGACAAAGTGCAATTAGTGTCAAAACAGTGAGGAGTGGAGAGTAGATGGTTTCTGCTGATCTGAGGGTGATGACGGGTGGGGCTGACGGGGGTGGGGTGCTGGTGTCAGCTGTATGACGATGAATTGTGCTCAGCGGATTGAAATTCAGCAGTGTGTTTATGTGTATGTACAGGTAGCCTACCTATCAGGAGCTAATGGGCAGAGATAAAGGAAGTGACCGGATCTCTGTCTCAAAGCGGTGAAGGTGATGTCAAAGCAAACCCCCATTTGTCTGTTCTTAGTGACCTGAACATGACAGAGGAACAGACTCTATCCAGCAGTGGTCCTCTTGTCCATGCTTGCATGATTTGTGAGATGTTTCTTCGTCATTTCTCAATATATAACTTATTGTGTTACGATTGCAGATGTGTCCTATTGACTTCTCCTCAAGTGCCACAAAGTGAACTGTAGGAACTTTTTCATCAGGTCACATTTAACGTGTCCAGTGCTTTGTAATACCTGCAAGAACTAACAGCACTCCCATCAGCCTCAGCTGTAGCCTGCTTTGTGTTTATTGATGCTTAGCAAGCGTTAGCATGCTAACACACTAAGCTGAGACGCTGAACATCAGCTTATTAGCTTTGGCGTTTTGAGCATGTTCTACAAGTTCTACAGTTCTGGTTTACGGCGGATGAAATACCACCTCTGGATTTCGAAATGACAACCATTAACCAGTCCGGATCCTGCACAAGCTAAACTTTAAGCCAATCTTTTTAACCAAAATGGATTTAGCTTGTGACACAGACTTTTCATGTCAGGGTGGTATAATCTATGAGCTTTCTGTGCAAAATTACAAACACATGATGTTCATTCATCGTGCACCACGTGAGTCCAGCGTTCAGATCATGCCTCATAATTCTATTAACTGCTGGGTTCATTAATAATAGATGAGATTTGTCTTCCTTTTCTTTGAACTCTTCTTTTCTCTTCTTTTCTTTGCCCTCCAGTTATTAGTGAAATCATGACAAGCAGCAAGTCTGACTTTCATCCTGAATAATGTCAACTGGGATGAGTCATGGGGACGTCTTGGCGATGACTTACCCTCCACTCAGACACCGAGTGCTGCTCCCTATCCCATCATACACTGGAGCTGAGGCAGGGTGAGGTCATGGCTGATAGGATGTGAGACCTCAGGGGGAAAATATCATATTATTCTGCTGAATCCAACAATAAAAAAGAGGAATAGGGACTTAACATCCATATAGAAACCCATACTAGAAAAACAAACACACCCTGAGCAGAAATATCAGTAGAACAGGTGTTTCAGAGATGTTATGTACTAACACCTGTATACATCAGCAAAGCTTTCACAGCTGTAAGGGTTGGCGAGCCATAATTCCTTTGCAGTCCGGCCTGTTACATAAACCTTCACTTACATGCATAGAAACTGCATAGGTGTGGGTACATTTTGACTTAGTAGGCGGTTTAATTCAATGCAGATTGAAAGCCCACACGCAAAGAAGAAATCATCTTCCCACGCATATACCCACTGAGCTTATACTCAAAGGTAGCACCTACTCCTGTGGTGAATCGCACCAATGCAGAAGATTGAGCACACACAGGGTGTGAATGGGAGGAATCAGAGCGTGACTGGTGCTTCGTTATTGGACTTCTGCACCTTCGCCAAAGATCGATAATCAGCTTTGTGTCCCATCATTGTGTTGTCTGCTGCTGGACAGACAGGTAAGCTCAAACGTGTTGAGGGTGAAATGAGAACAGCTTGCTGTGGCCCCCGTCTGCCACGTCTTTAACTCCCACCTCCAGAAGAATTTCTCATTTGAACCGAGAGAGATCGGGGGAGAGTGGAAGTTGCTACCGGGTGCTGTGCCGAAGAGACGCTGCAGTAAAACAGATTGGGCGACAGTCGCCACCTCTGCTGTCAGGAGCGCAGCAGGTGAGCCATTTTGTCTCTGAGCAAGGATAATAACACACTTCTCGTTTTGATAGTGTGACAATCTGCAAAAGTTTCACTGCTGTGAGATTCTAGCAAAGACACTAAAATGTGACTCTAAGGGGTAAAATGTGTGATCTTGGTTATCTAACTTCACTTCAGATTCACTTATTGTAGTAAATCCTGACACACCTGAAGAAAAACCGTTGAATCCATCTGACTTCTCTCACTTTTGTGTTGAAGTTGTGTTTAAGAACACTAGAGAAGCGGCTCCGAAGCAAAATCAGAATGAGGGGTCACTGATTAGATGATCAACAGGGTGAGAAAAAACAAAAATAAAACACATTTTAAGCATTGTTTTCTAACAGTCCCCACTTCCTGTCTATTTTTTATGACTCTTTCTTTCTTTCTCCCCCCAAAAACATTAAAAATAATCTGAGAAGAGAAAACGGTCTGTTCACTACCCACTGACATACGCAGGTAGGAAGGTTAGGAACCACTGCACTGGAGGAAGTACAGTTTCCTATCAGGCTGAAAATGGACAGTGTGATAATAAGGTCAGCAGGGTCTGTAGCAGGAGGCTTTTGTTCCATATGGAGTTGGGAGGGCTTAGTCATGTGACTTCCATGTGTCCGGAGCTGCAGCGCTGCAACAAATGAGGTCAGCCTTCAGGTATGGGCTCGAACAGCAGGCAGCGCCTCAGGACGAGCACTGCTTTACACACATACACTCAGGCATGCAATGAAAACACACCACCACACACATGTGCAAATATAGCACACGCTCTCAGAGCATGCACACACACACACACACACACACACACACACACACACACACACACACACACACACAGTGAATCTGGTCCCAGCGGAGATGAAGTGATGCAAAATGACATCAGTCGCTTCTGTTTCTGCACGTGACTCATTACGCCGGCCGATAAAAGATCACCATTATCACCGTTGGGGGTGAGCAAACAGGCCAGGTTATCACTGCACGCATACCCTGAACTGCACATGGGTCTATTGATCACCAGCGCGATGTGAAGAGGCTGCTGTTCACTGCACAGGAAATGAATGTTGTGCAAGAGAGAAGAGGGGGCCGAGGGTGTTTCTGTGTCATTCAGAGTGAGGTGTTGATCCATGTGGAGGGAGAACAGTGGGAGTGTGTGTCTGAATAGCTGCGTGGCCGAGTCAGTGATTTGTATTCTTAAAGCATTAGCCTATTTTTGGTCAGCAGTGGGCAGAAAAGATTAAAACAAGCTGACAGATATGAAGCTATCAGTATGACCGGTTTAGAATTTCTTTGTATAGCTAACCTGTTAGCCAACACGACAATTTCCAGTCTGGATTTTTGGCTCTTTAGCTGCTTGATGCTAGCCTGTGCCCATCCGCTAGTTGCTAACATTCTTGGTTGCTGCTGCTGATCGGTGCTGGGCACGTAGAAAACAGCAGGTTTATTGCATTATTGCACCCAAATGCAGTCAGGCATTATTCTGACGCTCCATAGTGCTAGCCTTGAATCACAACTGACGAACAGCAACATTAATTACATTTACTGTAGAGCTAAAACATTCAACTGGAAATTTGACACCCTATTGTTGACAGTGTGTTTTGGGAGACTCTGAAATGGCTGCCCTGATTTCAGCGACTGATTCACAGCAGTTTTGATGTGACACGATATCGACCCTTTTTGCTAGAAGCAAATGTTTGAGCTGTAAAACTGAACTAGTGAGCTAAAAGAGATTTAAACGCTCCTCGGAGCTGCAGAGTTTGATGTGAAGTCTGTAATTTCCGCACTATGAACGACTGTCCTGCATTGCATAGAGTCAATTAATTCAATATTAATTGGTTAATGCAGATTAAAGGAGCGTCTGTAGTTTGCTGGGTCATGTGAGACAGGTTTATGTCTTTGAATAAATATCTAAACATCATTATTTTATCCAAAGGAAACATTTGCATCCACTAACGTGCGTGTCTTGATAGCGAGGCGTCCTTGTCATTTCTTTACTTATTACCTGCTTTCCTGTGGTGTTTAGACTGTTATCACACAGACAACCAGAACAGCAAACACACACACACACGCACACACACCTGGAAGAGTGGTCAGACAGCTGACCCCTGGTTTACCTGTCTACAGCCAAAACACCCCTCCAGACTTTGTCCTGTCAAACACAGCTCTTATCTCAGGTAACAGGATCAAATGAAAATCTGAAGCTCAGGTCGAAGTGTGTCAATCAATGAGTAATCAATAAAACAGCACTTTGCATGAGAGGGATAGCCAACAAACAGGGTTTAGAAATACCTGAGGTGGTCTGCACTGTAATGGACAGATTAACGAGTCACCTTAAAGAGTAATTATAGCCGTATCAGTGTGTAAAGACATTTACATGCTGGGTTAAAACTGAGCTGGGCCTTCAAGCTAACCCTTTAATTAACCTTGTCATAAAGCAAATATTTCCCAGCTGATCGCTTCCCTTCGTCCGGGTTCATGCCCTTCTTTTTATTCATAATGCCGTACAGCTACACAGCGTTTACAGCATATCATTAATGAGAGAGAATGACAGGGAGAGAGGATGAGTTATCTCCCTCTCTCACACTGCCTTATAAACCCAACGTGAGGACTCACCATTATCAATTCCCCGGCCACTCATCCAGACAAGTGATTTGTGCCCACATTACTCATCCTGACACAAAATTACATTATTCATCTGCAGGCCACTGAGCCCCTCCGTGGCGCTGAACTGGAGAAGATTACAGCTGAATGTAATTGATTTGTTTGGAGGAAATGTTACATGTTTGGCCTGATTAGCATATCAAAGACAGAGCCGTACTGTCCTCACGTTTCATTCAAAAGCTTCATGCTAACATACACCTGAGGTGGGAACGAGCAGGCAGGTGACCCAGCCTTACATGACATTCAACTGAAAGCGAGGATTAAATTACTGTTAAAAAGAGCCATGAAAGTCGTGGTAGCAAAGGGGAAATTTATTCTAGTTTAAGCACTGTTTTAGCATTTAACATTAGCATTATATTAGCATTTGAAAAGTGCTCCTCAGCTTTCCCCCCATGTGATCTGTTGTCCTTATTCAGCTGTTTACCTGAAGAAAGGTTAAGAGGCTCTGCCTGAAACTGACATATTGTGTACATGGCATTTGGGAACAGTTTTTGTTTATTTAGTTTTTATTTATTGCATCCTTTAAGCTTCCACTACTGCAGCTGCTAGGTTTTCCATGAAATTTTGTACGTACATTCATGGTTCCCAGAGGATGAATCCTACTCACTTCAGTGATCCTACTGACTTTTCATATAGTGCCACCATCAAAATAGGCCTAAATGACATTCCCAGCAGTCTCAGCTGTACTTTGCTGAACTTTCAAACACAGGAAGTGACAGAAATTTAGAAAATTTTGGACAACAGCCTTTTCAGCATCACCTGTTTGAAATTGTACATACATATAAATAACAGCACAAATTCAGTCAGGCAGCAATGTGTATTCATTTTATATATAGTTTCCATATTATAACAGCTGTCAAGGGAATCACATCCGTTCTTTATGTTTAAATTATGTACCTCGCTGCAGCAAACTGTCATCCTGTGTAAATAACTGCATAGAGAAAGGTGCTAACACTAACAGGTTTAGAGGTTAAATTCTCCGTATAGCTTCACTCTTAAGGCATAACCCCTACCTGACGCATAGCAAAGAAAACTGCCGAGGGAGGAATAAAAAGGCATTTAGCCCGAGGGTCCACCTCTT
Organism: Chaetodon trifasciatus; assembly: GCA_037975065.1. Taxonomy (NCBI): domain Eukaryota; kingdom Metazoa; phylum Chordata; class Actinopteri; order Chaetodontiformes; family Chaetodontidae; genus Chaetodon; species Chaetodon trifasciatus. Next base: position 35,903 of record JBBMOE010000139.1, read on the forward strand.
CTTCAAAGAACAATAGTTATAGTCTATTGGCTGACGACTCTATTGAGAGGGCTTTTTCAGCAGAAATACAAATGAATTTACTAAAGAGAAAAAAAGCCCATTGAGTCCAATATTCATGTCAATACCAAATTAGCATTGAATAATGGCACCATTTCCTCGCTCACATCCCAAGCAGCAGGACGTTGTGTAGCAGAGGACTCTGTAGCCCTTCACATCCTGCCAGTGGGAGATTCAATTAAAGCGTTACTGGTGTGGTGGTGGTGGTGGTGGTGGTGGTGGTGGGGGGGTTGGTTGTGGTTTGGGGGGCTTGTTCAAACTGATGGGCAGATCATCTTTCTACCAAAAAGACGTGCGTCTGTTTTGAGGCGCTGAGGGACGAGACTGGCAATTACAACTTTCAAATGTATTCATATTATTGCTGCAACTAACAAGTATTATGTATTTAAATAACTGACTAACTAAACTAAGTACTTTTAAGATTTTACTTTTACTTTTTACTTTTACTCCACTACATTTATCTGACAGCTTTAGTCACTTTTCTCATTAACAGATTAAATCTGACAAAGGAAACGTAATGAGTCTGTAAAATGTTATATTATTAAGGGTTATCACTTAGTAATGCGTATAAAGTAGTTAAATTTGCTCCACTTCGACCAGCTACAACAGTAATGGATAATATAATATAGGATGCAGTAGAATTCCAAGTACTTTTACTTTTGATACTTTACATACTTTTTGTTGCTAACACTTTTATACTTTAGTTTAAATTTTACTTGTAACAGAGTATTTTTACAGTGTCATACTGACACTTTAAAGGGTCTGAATACAGCACTGTTAATATCATTTTGCTGTTTGGTTTATATTTTCCTAAATAATATACACTTACATATAACTCCACTGATTAAAGTAAACTATATGTTTCTCGTCTTCACGTTGTCCCACAGCAGTGGAAACTCAAAAACTGGAAAACACATCCTGGAGCCTCTTTCACAGAGGACATTTTGACATGTCACAGAAAGAAAAGCACAGGTGTAGATAAAAAAATACTGATGGCTGAGTTCCATTTAGCTGCTTTAGGGGCTTTTTTTTTTTTTTTTTTTTTTTGCATCACCTCTGACATCTGTAGAGTCTGCCAAATGTAAAGCATGGGATTGTTGCCTTGTTAGCAGAAAGTAGTTTCCTCACCGCGGGCGCCACGTTCATCCTTCCACTGTTGAACTTTTGAAGGCTCATTTAATGGATACAGAAACCAAACAATCAAATCAAAGGCCAGACAACGGAGTGCACTGTGTAGCGAATAGGGAGTGGTTTCAGATGCAGTCGTGGCTTTGCACACTGGCCCGCTGTCACCCTGTCATGGCTCAGAGAGACACTACAACAAAACATGGCCACCATCTTTCATTTTTATTAGCTGCACCATCGCTGCTTTTCTTACGCTGACTAAAGGTGTCCTGTGAAAAGGTCAGCTGGTCTAATGGTCTCTTTTGATAAACTTGTTTCCTTTCTTGTACTCTGTTTATTTTGTCTGTTACGCACCAAAGCAAATTCCTTGTAGATGAAAACCCGCTTGGCAATAAAACACAGAGTATTTCTGCACTGCAGTTTTGCTGCTTTTACTTAAGTTAAAGATCTGAACCTCTGTTTTTCTCGACGCCTTCCTCCCGTATAAAACCTTCATTTTCACTCACGACTCAGCTGAATGCACCTCACCAACAATGAAGCACCCTTAAAAAACACATATGATCTCAAGCTTTCTGTCCCCTTGTCCCCGTCCTCCACACAGTGTCAGGCAGAGGACTCCTGTTGACTGTGAGACGCTCGCAGCAGCACCTGGTGTGTCTGAACTGGAAACCTGATCACGGGCAGGTACAAGAATAGCTCGACGGGACCGTGAAGGCCACTCCCCTGACCCGCTGTGAACTGTCATTGAACTTGTTCCCGCTGAGGACAAAAACCCCTCTCGGTTTTGTGTGGGCATGTACCTTTGGACCTGGTTTTCCTTGCTGCTTTCCTTTACACAATAATTTAGAGATACAGTATGTTTACGCTAAACAACAAAGCCACCAATGAGAAGCCAAGCAACCTCTGCTCGCCTTTAAGATGCATTTTACATTACAAATGATTATACGGCTGAAAATATGCTTAACTTTTATTTAGCACCAAACAGGAGGAGGAGACTTTTCTTCCTGAGCTGATGGAGAATGAACCTGAGAATGTCTTCAGGTGAATCACACAACATCCAGCGTATATGCGTGAGGAGAAGGAAGTGGGTAGAAATGCCCTCATCTTGAGAAATCTACCCTCCCGACAGCCAGAGTGTGCTGATGGTCCCATTCAGGCTCAAGTGATTCCATGTTATATCATAGACTGAGACACTTGTCCATCATTAATTGCTCATTTGGATGCTCAGTTTGCGTGAAACCCAGAGATCAACGTGAGTTTGATCTTCTATCACAGGATTACAGGGCATCTTTTTACGTTACGTTACTTTAAGGCTGCAACTGCAAAACCCAGCAGTGGTGGAAAGTACATCAAGTACAATTTGGAGATACTTTACTTGAGTTTTCTTTCTTCGTTACTTTATACTTCGACTCCAGTAGGCTCATATTATTAATACAAAATATTATCAACAGATAAAATATGATACATTATTACAGATTAAGTTGCACAACAGCATATGAAGTAATCAAAATTAGCCAAACATTCACCAGCTGCAACATTAAAGCGATACACCATCAACGATCCAGAATCAAAATATAGATTTCTCAAATGGGCCATTCTGTCTGATGAGTACTTTTACTTTTCTACTTTGATGTGATGCTGATACTTTTGTACTTTAACTTGGACTTCTACACTGCAGTATTGCTACCTTTACTTGAGTAAATGATGTGAGCACTTCCTCCACCGCTGACACCCGGTGTGCTGGACTGTGCCGGCTCTGCTGGGAAAGCAGTGAGAAAAGCTGCTCTCTTTACACTTTATCTCATTAGTGGGACTGGAGGAAGCTCAAGGAAAAAAGGAGGTCAGATGTGATTATAGTGCCGGATGCATGCTGAATGCACAACATTTGACATTCAGAGGACGGTATTCTGAATTATGCAATTGACCCCTAATTACGAGTTTACAGCTTTTACATACAAAACATTAGATATCATCAGTTTCTAAAATATGATGCACTGCTTCAGATTTGACCACTAAACAGTACATGAAGCAGTGAAAATGAGCTTGAACAGCTACATTAAAATGCCACTTACATGTTAAAGTGTCTGGAGCGATGACGTAATAAACTGTAAAAAACTATGAAGTGTTCATTCTACACAACAATTTTCATTTTTGATACTTTTCTATATCTACTTCTGGACTTTTACTGAAGGAAACTCGGGAATGACGGGCTTTTATTTTGGCAGAAAACAATATACTATACTATACTGTGATAAAATACAATATATATACATATATGTAATACTTCAGTACCTACACAAGTAAAATTTAGCCTGCATAACTTTTACATCTAATGGAGTATTTTTACACTGCGATATAAAACCTACTGTACTTTTATTTAAGGGAATGTGACTGAAAGTTATGTGAAAGTCAAGTTTCCAGAATGAATCGAACGTAAATACAAGTACATTTACTGCAGAAGTACTGCAATTGAGCACACATTTCAGAGTACTTTTTACTTACATTAGCTCATAATAGTTAAAATCAAGTCCACCTTGACCAACTACAACAATAAAATGCTGAATATACATTAATGCATTTGCAATAATAATAATAATAATAATAATAATAATAATAATAATAGTAATAATAATTCTGACCTTCACTTGTGATAGAGCAGTTCTGCTGTGTGTTACTGCTGCTCGACAAAGTACTCACATCTTTGCTTGGGTAAAAGTAGCAATACTACAGTCAAAATACCTTGTTACAAGTAAAAGTCCTGTATTCAAAGTACAAAAGTATTAGCATCAACATGTAGTTAAAGTACCCAAAGTATTCATCATAGAAAATGGCCATAGATTATATCAGTGGATTATAATCAGCGGTGCATTGAGGTGTACATCACGGTAATGTTGCAGCAGGTAAAGGTGGAGCTAATTTTTTCATAAACTGCTGGGCATCTTATTAATACATCGTCATAAGTAGTAGTGGAGTACAAAGTACAATAACTGCCCTCAAAATGTAGTGGAGCAGAAGAAAAAGAATCATTAATGTAAATACTCACCTAAAGTACAAACGTGCGTATAAATATTACTTAGGTACAGTACTTGAGTATATGCAGCCTACTGAGTTACTTCACCACTGCTGCTTTCAGCCTCTCATGTAAATTGTGTGAGCACTTCCTCCATCACTGACTCATTAATTCTCCGTCAGCTCCACAAATGTCTGCATCTCCACCTGAGGAGGAACACCAGCTGTGCTGTTTCACTTCTCCTCAGCAGTGTGGAGGAGCCTGGTCCGAGCCTGGCGGGGCGGTGGGACCGGCGCAGGCAGAGAGCACACACCCGCGAGCGGCCAGTAGGAGGGGCCGCGTGCTGAGGTGTTCGAGAAGGTGATGCCGTAAAGCGTCCAGTGTGTCGCAAACCAGGTGTTTCGCGGGGGGAAGGTGATGTCGTAAAGCGGACAGGGGAAAGGGAGGGGAGGGGTGAGGCAGAGGG
>JBBMOE010000139.1:45365-78474 GCA_037975065.1 Chaetodon trifasciatus
AGGGGAGGGGTGAGGCAGAGGGTGGGGGGGGGGGAGACAGGAGGAGGAGGAGGAGGAGGGAGGTGACTTGCGAGCGGCTGCGCTTCAGACTCAGCGAGAGGATCATGGCGGATGGCCCCAGGTGTAAGCGCAGAAAACAGGCGAACCCGAAGAGGAGCAGCGGTAAGTCCGAAGTCTCCCGTAAACGCCGCCGGGCGAGCCGGGCGGGCTGCCGGCGAGCTTTCCACTCGGTAAACTCCTTCTGGAGACTTTTTGGGAGTGAGTTGGAGCACGTTTCGTGGACTTTTGGGGAGTATTGGTGTGTTCATGTCAGTGTGGTGGTGTACCGTTATACCTGGCTGGCTTCTCTCTCCGCCTAGCGGTGCACGGGGCCGCCTGGCTGCGTGAACCGTTATTCGTCAGCTCTAAGAAGGCGAGGAGCGCTCGGTAGTTGTCTGTATTTTCAGTTTCCTTAACTTTTCTCCGCTTTGTTTCTGTACTTTCTGCCACTTTTCCACCCGTAGCAACACTTGGCGGCAGGTTGCGGGGCTTTCGCAGAACAACGTGGCCCGTTGAGCGCAGTTTGTAGTGTACTGTGGGCTTTTTTTAGGGCGAGGTTGTTGCGGGGTTAGTTTCGTGCTAACTTGCGGCTCTCTCGGCCCCGGATGGTGCAGTTTCTCCCTCCCGTGCAAAATAATTCAACTTAGTCGGTTTTTGCTCACGGCCGGGTGCATTGTGCGCTGTTTCGGTGAGCTGCTGGGATTGTTTGCATGGGATTTGGTCGACATCACTGCCGCTCGGGTGATGGCAAGGAGATGGGATGTTTATTTTATCTCCACTTCCACCCCTCCCAGCTTCAACTGCAGCACCGCATGTTCCTTTAGTTAAGGTAAGAGTGGAAACTGTGTTTTTAAATCTCCTGACGTGGATCGGTAATTTCATCGCCGTGCAGGAGTTTCCTCGTCGCTCGTACCAGCGTTGCTTTACAAATTTAGCAATTCTTGTTATTCAGCGTGGGCTTTTTGTTGAGAGTCGTGCGGATTGCGTCCACCGCACATGGTCGACTTGCTTTTTTTGCACCTGCCAATTCGGGTTTGTGAACCGTTTGCATAGCTGAAAAAAAAAAGCTGTTTTGCCAGCAATTGAGTATTTTAAGGAAATGTGTGTTTTAGTTTGTACGCGCAGGTTTGGAGCCCCTTCATTAAAAAATGTGCTCCTGTTTACATTTCATTTTTTTTTTTGTCGCATTTAGAGGAATATTTTGTAAAGATCCATTAATATCAGCCACAGGAAGTTTATCTCTGTGAGATCATTAGAGAAATTACGTCACAATAGGTGTTTGTGGGTAAACACATAAGAGTATTTTAAGTCCACCTGTTATGAAGTAAAGGATGTAAAAATAGAGTTTCCATGTAAGTGGAATTTACACAACCCTCTGAAGCCTGATCCCTCATTGGACGGCTCCTCACCTGTACTCTCCCCCTCTTACATCGCATCAGCCAATAAAAAAAGTAAACCCATAAATTTATATATTTTTAGACACCGTTATGAGGCTTGATGTGTGTGAGCCGAGGGGCTGGAAAGCACCTTTTTTTTTTTTTTTTTTTTTTTTTTTTTTTTTTTTTTTCTTTCTCCTCCTGCTGACGACACGACGGTGACTCTGCGCGTCCGTACAGGAGCCATCATCATCATCACCATCATCATCATCATGTTTACCTGAACGCGGATAACGGGGCTGACAAATGGCCTAGAAATAAACAGAAATAACACCTGCTGGCTCTGACCGTGAACGCATCAGGATCTGCTCGCCGCTTCCTAAAGGCTCTGCGTCTCGTGAGGAGCCAGGAAAACCGCTCCAAATGTCAACTTGTGCAGGTAGAGATGATTTTTTTTTTTTTTTTTTTTTTGTAGTTTTCACCGTGTGCCAGTGCCAGCTTCGCATGGATGCTCGCCTCCCTTCATTCTCGCGGGATTTATCTCATCGACACGCATTTCTGACCCACTTGTGCATGCTTTATCCTCCCTTTTATGTATTTTTTTGTGTGCGGGCTGGTTGCCTCGTTTGGTCGAGTGCACTCAGCAGCTCCGTGTGTGTGTGCACGGAAAATGAGCGGTGCATAAGGTGGTTATTCCTCTTGTTATCCCCCACCGTGCACAGTAACTGCGCCTGCAAAGCTCACCGTCAAACCTCTCGTTTCCATCTATTGTGTTGCGGTAATTCGTTATACAATTTCCTGAGCGGTGTGCGGAAGGGAATGGCGGTCAGTACCATTACTGCAGTGAAGGCGGGGTTGCTGTTTTTTTTCTGGACCGGAGACAGCCAGGTACGCAAGGTGATGCAACACCTATGAAGGTGTATTTTAACCGATTTCCTCGTGATATCCTTGCCGTGCACGGCTCAGATAGTTGATGGGAGTGTTCCTGCGCGTCTCGTTTCGTTTAGTCTCCAAACATGTAACGTTAGATGGGTTATAATGTGGAAGGAGCGCATCCTTGTCCGCGTGACGGGGCGCACAATCAAGATGGCAAAAGGTGCCTTGATTCAGTGCGCACCGCTTGCATCTGCCGCTCCTCCTCGTTCCACTTTCCAGGCCTGCCTCTGCTCAGACGTCTGTTTCTGTGAGTTTTCACGCACACTGACTCAGGCTGCTCGTCCACAGCCTGTTCGCCCCTTTGAATTTCAAAGCAGCTGATGTGCCAAACATTAGCCTGTGCTAATGTACCATGACCTCCAGCCTGTCGTCACCATGATGGAGCAAACAGCTGCTGATCCTATCAACTGCGCCGTCACTAAAGCTCCACTTTGCGCTTGTGAATTCACAGCAGTTCATCTGCTCACGTTGCTCGATGCTGGCTTTGTGTTCTGTTAATGAATTCATTAACATACATGCAAAGGCGTAAAGGCGGGCAAACTTTGCGCCATGTATGAGGAAGAAAGCCACAGACGGACGGTCGACGGGCTTCCCTTGAATCACAGTCCGCTCAGGTGTTGTTCACTGATACTCCTCAGGTGAGAGTACGTGCGTTTCACTCATCCCTTTTAATGCTGTAAGTCGTCATGGAGTCACATCAGCCACCGATCATTCAGCTCAACAGTTAATTTTTATATGAGAATATAATTATTCTCAATGTAATGATCCCCCAGAGCTGAAACTGCTTGTTTTGTCCAACCAACAGTCCAAAAGACAAAAAAAAAACAAATATGTATTTTCATCTTGAACATTTATAACAAAGAAAACCCACAAATATACAACCTGAGAGTTTTTGTCATCTTTGCACAGAAAACCACGTATTAAACGATTAAACGATTATCAAAGTAACCACTTCAATCTTCTACATTAATTGACTTATTGACTCCAGCCATAACACCTCATACATCTCAGGGACCCCCTCGTTGCAGTTATCGTTATTGATTATGGTTCTGTATAAAGGCAGCTGTAGCACACATGGGTAATAACAACAGAGCATCTCAAACAGAATGTGCTAAGGCCTCACACACCTTCGTTAGGTCCAAACTGTAGCTGACTTCAAAGCTGACTTAGCATTTTTTGTGGTTTTAGTTTCTCACTGCACTTCACTGAAGTGAAGCAGAACTGTTAACAAAGTCACTCGCAGACTGTAAGCAGACAGATCAGGTGATCTGTCACTCTTGCTGGTTAAAGGCAGAGTCAGGGGGTGAAGAGAAATCCACTTCCAGTCCACGTAATTTAAGATAAACATGGTTTGAGCTCTTCGCTGAAGCAGCGTCTCTGGTGTCTGAAACAGTCGAGAACACGAGGAAAAAAGCTGGATGTGAGCAGCAGTTCAGAGTAGTTTGTCCTTGGACATTTTTTTTAATGCGTGAGCGCGGCTGGTGTATCAAAGCTCGTGTTTTTATTGTCATTTCCTGCAGTTATGATCCGGTTCATTATCAGCCACACTGCAGTCTGCCGGAGAGGAGACTGACGCTGGTTTTCATGCGTCTCTGTGCAGCTTCAGAGTGCCGTCCAGCATTGGTCTCACCTGTCTAAACCAACTGAAACTAACCTGCCTGGTGTTATTGATAGGTGGCACTCAGTTGGCCTTGCTCTGCTTCTTCACAGAGGTGACAGCTGCTGCAAACACGGTAGTATAAAAGCCGAGGAAATGAGGAGAAGCATGTAGCTATGCTATGCTACGCCTGCAGAGACCCCACCAGCTTTTCTTTCACTGTCCTTGTTTTTGCCTTAATTAACCCCTCACCACAGATTATACTGTACGTGTGGAGTAAGTTGTAGCAGCATGCAGGTTATTTGTTCTCCACCGAAACGTTAAGGCCTTAATGAGCTCGTCTTCGTCACGTGTTCTGCAGGTGTCGGCCGTCTTTTGCTGCCGCCGCTTCGCTCACGGCTCCGTCATCCAGTGCCTCTCCTCTTCTTTAAAGTGCTGCGTGTTTGTGTGTGTACGAGCGCGCTCTCAGATGGGCTGTAATCTAACACTGCAATTTAGGGACTACAGGAATGCGGCCTGGTGTTAACATACCTTGACAGGATAAACACAGCGGCCTACTCCCAGGCTTGGACCTCTCATACGTGCAACCCTGCCAGGTCTGGGCCTTCAGCGGCGTCTCTCCGCCCGTCCCGTGGAGGTTTTTGGAGGAATAAGGAAGGGGTTGGGTGTTTAAAGGTTCCCTCGAGGAGTTTTCGTTTAGCAAAGGTGGTGAATGCATTTTCTTCCTCGCAAAGCTGATTTTTTAGTGTTTTGAATGCAGCATTGTCGACATCAGTCTTTACTAGCTCACAGTCGCCTTCTTCCCCGTCTTTGCAGACACTTTGCAGCATGTTTTGGCGTGTTTTGCCACCTGTACATCGGTGGCGCAGTGTGAAACCATTAGCTGGACTGAGTGCGACTTCGCCCTCGTGCACGTGCAGCCTTGTGTGTGCAGGAAACCAACAAAGCGAGGGCCCGCTCGTAGAAAAACGGCTCCACAGCACTACCAGAGGGACCTTAATGTACAGCTTCTTTGTTGTGGAGCCAGTTCAGTTCTAGATTGAATGTTGTGCTAAAAATATTGTTCATCATGATAATCCTCAGATGTACCTTTGGTTGAATCATATGGAGTATTTTCACTGGCAGTGATAATGGTGCGTTTACAGACAAGTGTGGTGTTTGCAGCAGCTTTCAATGACTGCTCACTGACTGCTTCTAAGTTAAATCAAATCAGGGAAAAAGACTTTTGTTGGTATGAAAGTGCTTTGAATTACTGTTGTAAAGGAATACTCTTGTCTCTTTGGTGATCGGCTCTTTGATCAGCCTGCTGCTGTTTGAGGCGTAGATGAGTAGCATTTTCTCTGTGTGTCTGGTGTTTATGCAGCTCTCCTCTGTAGATGCTGAAGCTCTAATGCTCTATTAGTGCCTCTGTGCATCATCTTATGAGGACTACGGCCCTTCAGCTGAGCTTATTGTTCCGAATCAGTGCTGTCTGGCTCATCATGCAGGACCGTATTCTGTTTACCAGTGTACAAAAACCTCGTATAATCTCAGAAGGGTTAAACGTAAATGCTGCAGCATGTCCGTCTTTTGTCTTTGTATGATTGAGCAGTTTTCTTGTGGCGCTCCGGTTACAGCTGTTCTGCAGAGCAGAGGAGTCATGTGTGAGTGTCCTGAGAAAATATTAAGCATTCATCTGTAGCTAACGGGCCTCGCCATGGGCTTCATCCTCGTGCACTCATTTGATTCGTCTGATGACAGATAATAGATGCTGTGATGCTAAGGCTAAATCCAACGTGTTATTATACTTGTCAAATAGCTAAAAATATCAGATTTTTAGCTTTTTACCTTCAGTTATGTAGTTTGTTTTGAGTGCATTGTAAATATCAGAGATGGCAGCGTAGGAGGGAAATGGTCCTGAACTGGTTGTGGTCAACAGTAGCTGTTAATTGATCCACGACCGTCGCTCCTTCATGTTACTTTCTCCCTGTGCTAAAGAGCCAGGGGCTGTGTGTGTGCGTGTGTGTGTGTGTGTGTGTGTGTGTGTGCGCGTGCACGTGCTCTTTCCTTGCACAAATGGGCCTGTGGAATGACAAAGCACTACAGGATGTCTTTAGCGAGTCAGCATTAACCCCTCCCATCGCCTTTTATGGTCCAGAGGGGGAGGTGCGTCAGGGCTACTGATGCTGCTTCTGTGACTAATTGAGCAGTGTGTGTGTGTGTTTGTGTTTGTGTGTCTGCGTCAGAGTGTGTGTGTGTGTGTGTGTGTTAGCATCAAGGTGGGAAACTGCTACTTTCCTCCAGGCTTTGCATAACAACACGGGCCTGCTTGTTTGGATTTACATGCATTAACATGGTGCTGCGAGGGAGAATCAGCAGCTCCTGTTGCTGTCGCGTTTCAATTAGGTGATGTTGGCCGATAAAGGTACCTTGACAGATCAGGCGTGGAAAGATGACTCAGTGCAGCCTAATAAAGGCCTACGCATCAGCTTTAAAGGTGTTTAAACAATACACACCCTCGCGTGTGCCGTGCACAGGGTTTGCAGCAGGTGAAATTAAAGGTATGCTCTGCAGTGTTTTCCTGAAAAAATGAAAAAAGTAATCCCTCTTAATCATCAGTCATGGCCCACTGGAAGTGTCTGCCTGTGTTTTCTTATTTTCTTCATACATGAGCAGTGGGTGTGCAGCCCCAGCCAACAACCCGACCGTAAGCAGCATGCAGCCAAGAGGAAACTGTAGCCCGTCTGGATAATCTTAATTGTCTGGTGGTGATGTTCAGGGTGTGTTGGGAAGCTGCTGAGGTGCCGCACAGAACAGCCACAGTTTTAACTTAACATTCAGAAAGTAGCTTCAGTCAAGCTACACAGGCCTGAAAACCTCAGCGCAGCACAGACATGCCTGTCGTCATGCAGGTGTGATCTGCCCCTGCGACTCATGAGCGCTCAGCACGGGGACTATTTTTAGTCGAGGCGGAAGGGAAATGGCGCACTGACCTCTGATCTGAAACGAAACTGAGAGCAACTAATTATGTCAAAACGTGCGCTGGCGTTGCTTTTGAAACTCAAAACGTTAAGTTGTGTGCATCGCAAGTGTTGACAACTCAGATTTTAGGAGGTAGCCAGCCACCCCCCCTCGTCCTCCACAGAGAGGTCAGAGGTCGACGGAGCAGCTCTGGAGCTGCTTCCCCAGAAACTACATGTGAGAAGGACTCTGGCAGTTTCACTCTGTGTGCTGCGCAAAGATAGGTACACAAGGAAAACACACAGCACACACACACATGTTCAAAGTAGTGCGTGCATTTAATAGTAAACCATTAAAACAAGTGTGCAGGAGTAGAATTGCAGTACAAACTTTAAGGCTGGGTGACATTGAAGATTTAGCGTTACTCGGGTCTGTTCGCACGTTCAGAGCTCACAACAGGAGGAGATTCACAATAGTCTGACGGCTGCTGTAGTTCCTCAACGCGATAGTCCAAGCCCTCGAGAGAAATCAGGAATTGAATGTCTGTTCTTTCTGGATTGGTTGCTGTAATTTAATGAAAGACGCTCACAGTTTAAAGCTGCGGCGCCCTCATAGAAATGTGACACGTGAAAGATGTGTCATGCTAAGAAGAAGTGGCAGAAAAGATCCATTTTACGTTCAGTCTGCCGCGCTTAATTAAAGCAAGATTAGGGTAAAGCCAACTCCTCCGAACTTACAATGCCGTTTAAAATTGATGATATGAAGACACAGTGAGCTCGCTGCCACCTACGCGCACAGCAAAGCCGAATGTGGAACCAAAACTGACATTTACCTCCAGCGCCGCTGGTGCATAAAATCTCAGAGGAACTGCCAAACTCGTATTAGCGCTGTTCTTAAAGGTGGCCTAGCCCATTACCACAAGTAACCTGCTTTGCTGTTGCCTTTCATCGTCCTCATTTAACCACCTGAATATTCATGTGTTCAGGAGGCTCCCCGAGCAGCTAACAGCTAAAACTTTAATCTGCACTGTGGTGCTAACTGAGGCTGAGCTGCGAAAGACAGCCTGTGGTGAAGGGACCCAGTTTGTTCTGCTGCAGCTCACCAGTATCCCACCACACACCTTGCACGTGTGTGTGTGTGTGTGTTAAAACTCCCATGTATGAGCGCACATGTGCATTTGCAGGAGTGTTGAATGATTTCCTACTTGTTTGTGTTGATATGTGTGTTTGACTGTGGGTTGTGTGTGCCTGCAGACCAGCATGTGTCAAAAGAAAGCCTCCCATTCAAAGTCCTGTGTGTGTCTGTGGGGGGGGGGCGGCGGTCTTTCACTCTCAGCCGGTGGGAAACTCCTCTCCCTCTCCTTTGGTGGTGGCACAATTTGCATATCCTGCCATCCTCCATTCTCTTTTTTCTCCTGCCGCCTGAGGAGCAGAACAGAGGCCGCCGGATCCTCCAGCTCAGAGGAAATCCGTGAAAACTCAGCCCAAACCGCCGCCCGCCTCCAGGCACGACGACGCCGAGCCGCGCATACAGTGCAGACTAAGCCGAGCTGCAGTCCTGAGCATGCCGGTCATTGAAGCGGAGTGTCGCACGCCTGTGATAGGCTACTCGTTTTGATAGGCTTCCATTAGAATTGGGACACATCTCAAAGGTAATCCAAGAAGAAACAGGTGCAGCAGCGCTAAGATGGAGAGAAGGAGCCGAGTAATGACACACACAAAGGAAAACAGCGAGGCAGCATGAAGTTAAAGACCAGTTTAACACCAGTAAATAAGTAATTGTCAACTATTTTGACAAACGGTTGATCATTTGTCATTTTTCAAGCCAAAATCCTTCACATTTTCTCCTTTTCAGCTACTTGTTTGTGAGGATTTCCTGCTTTTCTGCATCTTACATAATAGTCCAACCCCCCCCCCAAGTATTTAGTTTCCTGTTAGTTGAAACAGATTTTGACCTTTTATAGACTTTAGAGTAATTAAGAAAACAGTCATTTGCAGGCATGGAGTCAAATGTTCATTAACCAGGCGTAATCTGCTGTTTGGGAAATAGATAATTCTTATTTCTTCTGCTGGATATTCACTTTTTAAAGGGATGAACATGTAAAGAAACGATAGAGGACCCGTCCAGTGTAAATGATTCCCACTTGATTTGAGAAAATTCAAGCTTTGCCTCCTGTTGGAAATAAGTGCGCATCTCTTTAATTACTCATCTGCTGAGCTGAGCTGAGCTGAGCTGTCATGAGCTGGAAAAGGTTTTTAATCTAAAATAGCCCTGCATGCGCTGACTGACGCTCCACAGCGTACAGTAATGGAAAGTGTTTCTTTAGGCATGTACCGCGGTATATACTTTCACCGTGCTCGAATGCCTCTTCACAGGAGCCAGATTATTTTCACAGGAACGTCATGTATTAGAATAACTGAAAGAGCCGCAGCGGGTTATTTTTCCTGATTTCACATTTCATTACTCTTACAAGGCAAACCGCAACCCCGACCGAGGAATTCTGGGAAGATTCCAACTTATTTCTGATTAAATAAAGCTTTAGAAAACAAGTGAAAACCTGCAGGAGGAGCTGGGGAGGCGACCTCCCAGGGGTCTCAGGGGACATGAATCATGAGCGGTGGACAGGTGGGTTAGGAGGGGCCCTGGGCTCACTGAAGGCCCCCCAGAGACCTGAGTGGGTAGAGCAGCAGCAGGACAGGTGGGAGTGGGGGGGGGTTCTTCTCTCCATCTCTTCTCAGATCACAGTGTTCAGTCAGGAAAGTCTAAATTTGATCAAATGTCGTGTCGCACTCGCTCGAAGCAGAAAATGGAAGTGGACAGAACTGAAAACATGACATGTTGCACCAAGTAAAGATGTTCAGTCACCTCGTTGATCCAAAGCTAGTCGGCCACAAACGAACACCTCTCTGTGGTGTCGTTGCAAGGCATTATGGGAATCGTCTGCTCTTACTAACCTCGCAGGGAGTCGGGTTTTCTCTCTCTTCACTCGAGCCTGATGCTGGCCGGTGTGTTTAGCACTGAGTTGGTAATCTACATGCTGCTTCTCTCCCACTGCCACAACAGAGTGGTTGTGTGTCTGCAGGGATGTGTGTTTCGTGCTTGTCTCAGGGGAAGCCGTCGACCATGGCGTTTAGCTTTCCCTCCGTTTGGTTTACTTTTACGCAATCGAGTCGGAGGAGAAAACGGTTCTGTGGTTCAGTTTCCCAGAGAAATTAAATGAACGTGATTGGTTGTTGCTGAATCTGTCTCATCTTCCTCATGTCAGGTTCAATTCACGATGGATTAGAGGTGAAACAAGTAGTCAATTAATCAATTAGTCAGGAGACAATTATTTTGATAATTGATTAATTGTCAAACATTTGATCGTTCCAGCTTCTCACATGTCAAGATTTGACCCTTCTCTCTGCTTTTTAATCATGGAAACGAAACACCTTTGGCTTTTGGATTGTTGGTCGGCTAAAACAGGTGATTAGTTGTCATCATGAACTCATGAATTTCGGTATCTGATCATCATTCAGTTCACTTTTGAATGCCTGTCCGCTGATGCACCGCGGTGCTGCGGCTCTGTTTACGCTCTGCGGACAGATTTCTCTTCATTTATCGGGATGTTTGTTTCCTGGTCGGATAGCTGCCCCCTCTTTGTTTCTCCCCGCCTCGCCACGCCGGGCGGATGTTGAGTGGACGCGTTGAAATGGAACAGAGGATTTGATTAGACGCCGAGCTGAGGCGTGGACTCTCCCTCCATGCTGCGTGCTGTGGGCTGGCAGCGTGGAGCCACACAGAGAGGAAGGGGGGAGACCAGGTGGGAGACACCTTGCAAAAAACACCCAAAAACAGAATATTCCAAGCCTTTAATATACTGTTGGTGTAGATTTAGATTTTTTTTGATGATGTTGGAGAACATTAGCAGTCATCCCTTTGAAATCATGCACGCTAATTCACAGCGGAGTGAAAGAGAGAGCTGAGAGGCTGAAAGGGAGTGTTGTTATTGAATTACAGGTGATGGCTGCTAATTGGGCCCTCCAGAGGGTGTGTGCATGAGTGTGCGTGCGTGCGTGTGTGTCTGGCTCTGGGGATGTGGAGTTGATGAAGCTGTTAGGGTAAAGTGCGGGGCCCCAGCGCGCTCCCTGAGTGCTGTGCTTTAGAGGCCGTCCTGTCCCTGCGGAGGGGCGCTAATGGAGGCCACCCGGCCCTGATGAATTACACCCAGCCTGGATGGATGGAGGGACGACAGAACCGGGGGCGATGCCGCTGTAATTGAGGCGGCTGCTGAGCCAGAAGAGCGTTTGGTGTTTGATGAGCTGTGGGCACGAAGCAACACGTTTGCACCGGAGCTGTGACAATAACAGCATTACCGCCCCGCTGTGGCTCTTGGCGGGGGGCTGGCAGGGTCTGGAAGTCAGACTGCACGAGGTTTATCTGAATTCATGTTAGTCTGCACTCAGCCATTCATGTGACGCAACAGTTAGGGCTCTATGAAATCTGTTTATTTTCCCCCGTGTTTTAGGATTGAACCATATTCTGCTATTTGACAGAGTCTAATCGTGTGGTGGATGAGTAAAATGTCAACATAGCGTGGTGTTTTATGTCTGTTCATTTGGCTGAGGCCTGTGATGGAAAGGAACGCCCTGTCACATCATTTATAATGAGAGCTTAATAATTGAAGTATTTAATAGGAATACTAAGTATTCCCTGCTTCCAGCTTCTCAAATGTAAAGATTTGCTGCTTATCTCTTTGCCAGCTGGAGCTCTCAGAACTCGTCACGACCGTTTTCCACACTTCTTCATTTTATAGACAAAAAAAAGCTTCATCCGTCTCCCTCCCTGCTCTGCGTTGAGTTTTACTGTCTTACAGTGAGTCAGATCTGACTTAACATGGCTTTTTTGACACCGAAAAACAGGAAAAGGCCACAAGTATTCGCTTTCTCCAAGTCAGCGTTTAGCAGCTGCATGTTTGGCAGCGTTCGCGGCCTCGAGTCGGCGTGGATGGAAAATATGCATATGTGTATGTTCTGGAGCTCTGCAGCAGCGGGAGCGAGCGTCCCAGGACTGAAGGAGTAAACATTTTGACTGATGCCGTTCGACTGTTTGATAGAGAAAGATCACACACTGGATTCCAGCCCCCCCCCCCCAGCTTTGTCGAGTCATGACTGTGAGTTTTCATGTCAGTTATTTATCTTTTCAACTCTCAGGACAATTTTGGACATTTTTCACTATTTTCTGACACACAATTAGTAGATTAATTGAGAAAATAATGGGCAGATTGATTGAGATTGAGTATCGACACATGCAACTATGGCTGGTCGATAAAACGATAACGATACGTCTCGCGATAGACACGTAATCAGTATCAGAAACCAGAAGTTGCGAAACGAGGTTGGTTGCATGAACAAAGGCACTCGCTCTCAGGTAACCGAGCAACGTAGGGAGTGACACGCTAACACGCCAGTCATGTAACAGTTTCAAGTTCGGTTGCGCCATCCCGTTGTCGTGTTTGATTCTTCGTGAGGACTGAGATGACAAACAAAGTGAGTGCTGCAGCGAGCGAAGAAATTGTCGATAAAACAGGGAAAGTCAGCTCAGTACGGCAGTTTTTTGGATTTTATCCATAGTCAGACCAATGTGGTCTGTAAATTATGCAAGACCGTCGTCCCCACCAAGACCGGTGATACCACAAACTTGTTTAACCACCTTAGCCGCGCTCACCCTTTGGAGCGCAGCCGTATTCGCCAACGTCCAACAACATCTGCAACCGCAGCACCGCCACAAGCAGCAGACCACCGTGCAGAGGTGCTCTGCTTCAGCGCCTGATGGCAAATCATCTAAAAGGCACAAAGATAACGGAGGCGGCGGCATGTCATACAGCTAAAGACGGGAAGCCAGGGTATAAAAATGTCTTATGATAAAAATATAATGGAATAGTTCATGTATGTTTAGAGTAAGAAGAGTGACTAAAGGTATTCATAGTCTAGGCTGGTTTTATAGTCCGATCAATTTGTTTGTTTGTTTGTTACAGATGTCAAGTCTGCCTCACTTGTTTACAAAACACTGCACATTGAAAACATTTGATTCACCAGGAGGTCAATCAGCTTGTGAACTTCCTGCCACTGAACCTGCAGAAAAAAGTTCTCAGGCTTCTCTCTGTTTACATTTTTACACTTTTATTTACATTTGTTATTTGAGTGTTTTCCATCTGCCTTGATAGCTGAGGGTTTATAATCAGAGGAAGGTTACATTTAAAATAAAAATGTTTAAATTTAATGTATTTTTCTCCCGGTCCTTGTTTTAAATAGGTCATAAAAATATCAGTAATTATCGATATCGACCGATATAAAACACTTATATCGTGATACAGTTTTCAGCCATATCGCCCAGCCCGACATGCACCTACAAGGCATTTCACGGCCTTCTCACCGCGTTATTCTCTATGTATCACATCTGGTGTGCTTTCCTGTGTAATTCGCTCGGCGTCTCTGCCGCCGCTGAGAACGCCGCCGTGCTTTTCCACTTTGGTACGTTTCTGTTGATCAAAGCAGTTTTGGCATCAGTGTTGCCGCTGCAGCGTGACTGCTGAGGCATCAGCTGTACACTGCGGGCTTTCTCATCGTTTGGGGTCTGTGTCGGTGCTGCTGCTGCTGCTCGGGGGGGATTTCGGCTCCCTCCCTGCTTCACCTCCGCTGGGGTGAACCTGTGGGTGACACCTTCGTCTGTGTGCTTGGATTGCGAGAACACCGAAGCGTCCGCCCGCGAAGCCGTTCGCATCATCGCATCTGTCGATACTGTGGCGCTTTGTCGTTACCAGACTGAAGTTATCAACCATAAACAGTTATGTGTGTGTGAGATTAAGATTGTGTTGCCTGTTTACTTTCAAGGGGGTGTGTCTGCTATGCCAGGAAGTGGGGGGGGGGGGGGGGTCTGCTGTGTGTCCTTACAGGGTTTCCTCTGTAGTAGCGCCGCAGCGCTGCTTGCTGTGGCCGGACTAACTGCAGCATTTCTGTCTCGTTTACTTCATTTTGAAGAAAAAGCTCATATTCTTAACGCTGCTGTAGTCGCTGACGTGGTGCTGAGTGAACGAAGAGGAAGCTCGGTGTTATCTTTACACCTGCGTAGGTAAACTGTCGTCTTTAAACCACATAACCAGCCTGCAGAGGCTGCGCTTTATCTCAACCGTTTGTTGACATGAGAGGAAAGTGGCAGCGTTCAGAGCGAAGTGATGCAAAGTTTTGTCCGTGGATGATTAGTTTAGACGACCTTCTTCTGTTAGGAGGTCAGATTTGGTCGGAGCCGTACTGACGCCAGCTTTTTTGGCCTTTCCTTTATTCTGAAAATGTTGGGATCAGGTGTGTTACTCCAAATGAGCTGTTGACTTTTGGAAACCGCCAGCGGGTGTAATCGATGGGCAAAAAGTTCAATTTCCTGCCCTCATCAAGCGTGTAACCTAAGCAGAAGTCTGGCCGAGCCGTAGTTTTCCTTTTTGGGTTATCGGCATAAGAGAATTGGCACAGGTGCAGCTCCGAGGCTGCAGCTTCTACGTCTCGACTGGGTTTCATCAGCGCTGTTTGTTTTCGCCTCTGGTCTCATGCAGCAGGCATCTTAATGTGAGCTCAGAGATACTTGGGAGTTAATCTCACCAACCTGTAGTGAGCTTGTGTAGAGGCTCATTAGTCACCCGTCGCTTCGCCTCCAACGGTCTTACAGAAAAGGCAGAAAGAGGCCCAAAACTCACAGAAAATCAGGAGCGTGGAAGCAGTCTGCACACCAGGCTTCAATGTCTGCACTAGTTGTTCCAAATCTAGAAGGAATTCACATAAGAATTGCAAATCCCAACTTCACAAGCTGAAAAACCCTGTGCTGCTGGTCAGTAAACTGCATTTTCATTATTTTTACACAGGAAGAAAACTGTAAGATGCTTCCAGGTCGATGCAGTTGACTTGAATAAAGGACGAAAAGAAGCTGCTTGCTCTCACACTCCTTCCTCTGCTCTGTGTCAGACACTCACCCTCAGTCAGTTCGCTCAGCTGTCCGATACCTTCCATCAGCCCTCGTGTGGTTATGTCAGCTTCACAGGCCGAACCACTCGTTGAGGAAATAATTGGCGGGTTAGATGATAATCATTAGTTGCAGCCTTGATTTGATGTGTGACTGTGCTCTTGAAATAAAGTCATGCTAATTTGGAAAAAGGTGCGTACAAAACTCATTAATCCAAACTAGGATAGGTACGTGGAAATATGTTAATGGGACGTGACCTAAAAGTTTCTTCCCCGGTTGCCTTAAGTTCGACTTCTTTCCTGGAAAAGCCGTGCAGCCTTCCTCTTTCCTCTCCCGCTCAGTCCAAGTCGAGACAGGTTCAGTTTGTTTGTGTACATTGTGCCCTCATCAGATTTGTCTCGCAACACGGCGCTTAAACACGGCTAAAACGGCAGCCGAAAACAAGCAAACACGAGGATTTGCTGCTTGTATGTGGGTGTCTGGGGTGTCTGTGTGTTAATATGTGCAAATGGGGGTGTGTGTGTGTGTGTGTATATGCAGTGAACCCTTCCCAGCGTAGCAGGTGTGCCCGGGCTTCAGCCCCATTACAGGTCTCATAAATACCACCTGACACTGTTACAGCAGGCAGGCGTCGATATAAAACTCTCCTCCTGTGGCGTGAGCATGCAGCCCTTCAGCACAATTATATTAAAGCGCACTTGAGAGGAAAGTTCCAGCCAGGCCCAGAACCTCTGAGCAGACCGAGCTGGTCTGAGCACGCAGCTCCCCCTCGAGCTGCGACTTCGAATTTGTTTTCATCTCTGCGTTTTGTGGCGGACCTGCTGTCTGGAAGGCGCTCGGAGAATCGATTCGTCTTGACTCTCAGACCTCAGCGGCCTCCTTTTTAGTCATTTTTAAAAGCGGATCCTCCGAAGCTGAAATGCGTCACGCCCGTGGCCACGCACATGTTCATTTGAGCCTTTAACCCTGGCCAAAACACACACACACACACACACACACACACACAGTCGCTTCAGCACGCGCACACACGCGATTTCAGAAGAAGTGTGCGTCGGATTTAATGGCGCTTAATGGAAAAAAAACACATCATAAAGGTCAAGGTGTTCTGGAGTTTAATCCATCTGATTCCTCCAACAGTTTCGGCAAATTGGGCGCATTTGTGGCCAGAAGGTGATGTAATTATAAACATTTGTGTGGCGTTCACTTGGCGCAGATACACCTGCGCTGTGTTTTCCTGTTTAGCCTCTTCGCCGCCTCGCCTGGATGACATTTCAGCCGGCCGGCGATCTGAACGTGCTTGACATTTTACTAAACTGCGTTCGGAAGGTTCTGCCTGTCCCGGCGTTTTCCTTCCCCTCCTCCCTGCATTGTGTGACTGGGTAAACAGGCACACACACACACACACACACACACACACACACACACGCGTATATCCTCGCTGGCTGCCTATACATCTGGGGGTTTGCTTTGTGTGCCTGCAGCTTTTGGATTATGCTTTTGTGTTTATTGCCTGTAACGCACAGAACAGCCTTGAGTTGTTTATTTTGGATGTTTTCCCTAAACACACCTGTAAAGAAAAAGTAGGCTAGCATCTCATTATGCTCTCAAAACAGGTCAATACTTTAACAGTGGAGGGTCCCGCTGCTCAGTCTGTCCTGTGCCCAGACGCTGGGAGTTTAAACGGCCCAAATGGGACTGTTTGATCCGCCTGCATGTAAGTTAATAGACCGAAGACCACCTCAGACTCTCTGTGAGAGATGTTCTCAGACAGGGCCGTGAAGACCGAACCTTTCTACCAAATCCCTCTGCTGTTGAACAGTGAAGGAAAGGTCTTTGAAAGAAATCAGCGCCTGTAGCTGTGCCTCCTCCGAGCATCCCAGAGGTTCAGTTGAACTTTTAATCCAACGGCTGAAAGCATATGGAGATTGTTTCCCAGCTTTGGGTCTGTGCCACTCAGACATGAAGCCTTCCCTCTGCAGTGCCAGCTCTCTGGTGCCCGGCCACCGTCTCGTCTCCCAGCTTGACGCTCTCTTCGCTGACAGCCGTTCAAAGCCAGCTAGCTCGCCGCCCGGCGCCCAGACGGCAGCGGCACGGTCTTCATCTAGTGAGGACTGAACGGCCGTGCCAGCCGAGGCTACGTGCCAGAGGGCGGCCCGCAGAGCTCCCCGCGGCCGCTGCCAGCTCGTGACATACAGTAGACGGGCGGTTTTTGCGCCGCCCGTGCCAAAACTACGGTGGTCTGATTAAGTAATGTGATGTAAGATGGTGGGATGCTGTGAAGAGGCCTGCTGGATTTAGAGATGGAGATATCGTCATTGGGGGAGGGAGGGGGAGGCTGCAGCTCTGTCCGTTCTCCATCTGTGTTCTGATTATGAAATTAAACTGCTGACTGGATACACAGACCCATTCATAAAGGCTCAATCAGCGAGGAAACTGGCACTTTGGACTTCCACAGGTGGATTAGTAGCGTTAATACTGTGTGATAGTGATGCTATTTTAATGTAGGATTTAATGCAGAGACAGAACAAGAACCTGAGCATGTACTGGGTGATGTTTTCAGGATGTAAACCTGCATCCAGGTTGTATCTAAGCTCGAGTGACTGCACTTTATCTTCAAAGCAAACATTTTGACTGACGTTACCTCACAGCTGACCTCAGTTCGCCCACACTGCCGAGGTCAGCAGAGCAACCTGAGAGCACTTTTGACGTGACACCAACAGCCTGTGTGTGCTCGGCCATGTTTACCCTGAAGCTCACGGCGGACCCACATAAGGCTCGTCTGGTGCGGCGTTAAGCTAAGCGCTTAGTTTAGCGTAGCCAAGCAGAGCACAGGCACGGAAAGCGCTCGCGGCGGTACACACTTCCCCCACAGGCTAACCCGTGCAGCTACCTGCAGCAGAGACACAGCTAAACACACAGATGTCATGTTCCGCACATCACAACGCTCAGCTCTCACTGATGCTAAGCAGCTGAACGTCGACGGTTCTCCGACCTATTTCCCAAGGAGTTTCCAGCCGGAGAGAGAGCGTGTGTGATATGAATACTGAGCAGGTGAGAGGAGGAGGGAGCTGGGAGTGAGTATTAGATCATGACCACGGCAGTGCAGCAGTACCTGCTGGGGCATAAATCAGGCTCACAGAGATTAGTATTGATAAGATGGAAGTGTTTTTTCCTGTTGAAACTCACTGTGACCAATGTAAGGGAGAGGAGAGATGAATTGTGCAGGCGAGACTTAAAAGCAGAGTCTTGTGCCAGAATGAGGAAGCCGCTTCAAGTGCGATGCTTTTTTAAAAACGTGTGCGTGTCAGGAGTTAACAGAGGCTGATTTTTTTTTGTTTCGGAAATGTACGCATGGTTGTCATGTCAGTCGTGTCAGGGACTTGTCAGCCATTCAAACTGGATTAATCTGTGCTGATGGGACGAACTGTTAGCTTGCCATCAATAGCGGCCGACGGCTGCTCGGCCTCCACCAGCCGCCTCTCTGCGGTGGTGGTGATGTCATTGTGTACCTGAGATAAGAAGATGAAAATATGTGCGCATGCGAGTAACTGATGATGATCTAAAGAACCGATGAAGACCCCGTGAGACGGCGCTCGTGCTTCAAAGCTGTGAGAGACTATAAATGACATTTTCCAGTGTTTCAGTGCGTTATTCAGCCCACAGGTCGGCTGACAGGTGGCATTCATGTCACATCTGACCCGTGCTCAGTTTATTTCTCCCCACAAAGGTTATCTCTCCAACATATGACACAACGCTGTCACATCTGTGTCCACGATACACCACAGGTAGGACGGGAAGCTAAGAAATCATCCAGCTGTTGCTTCACTGACCAGTTCAGTGTTCTCTTTCCAAATAATCCAGCCACAAATATCTATTCGTGAATGAAACTGCTCACTGAGGCTCCTCCTAACCCCGGGGTTTTATTGCCTGATTAATCAGCTGCCAACTTTTTCCAGCTCCAAACTATCAGCCTTTAAAAATCCACTATCACTCAACCTCTAATTGAGACTGTGTCCTTGTTGTCTCCATGCAGAGAGAGCAGGTGGCAAATGTGTAGGCTGTGTTGTATTGATTGGATGTATGATTAGCCGAATGCCTGTGCATTACCTGATTCCTGCAGGATGTCGTCTGTTTGGCTCCGGTGAGAAGAGAGAAAGCAAAGCTAATGGATATTAAATTAGTTCTGGTCCAAATTGAAAATACATCATGAGTTGCAAGTAAAGCATGTCTGGAAAATCAGGGTGTGGATTGAAACACAAGATGTGTGCTGTACTCTGCATTGGAGCGGCTCCGAAGCTTCGTCTCCTTCCATTATATTTAATGATAATCATTACATTATAAATGGTATTTAAGGCTGGAGCAGGCTGGGTGAATCTCAGGGAGGAGGCCGAGCGCTACGTGTGATTAAAGACTTAATAGGTGAACCTGAATGACATTTCCAGCGCGATAA
This sequence comes from Chaetodon trifasciatus, assembly GCA_037975065.1. Lineage (NCBI taxonomy): Eukaryota > Metazoa > Chordata > Actinopteri > Chaetodontiformes > Chaetodontidae > Chaetodon > Chaetodon trifasciatus. The sequence goes on from JBBMOE010000139.1 coordinate 64,693, forward strand.
CCTCAACAGTCTTGAAAGAAAAGGTCAGTGGAGATGGGATTAGCCCGCAGAGCAGAAACCAAGCAGAAGTCAAGTGGCGCCATTGTTTCTCTGACTTGTTTTCACTCAGAGACGAGTCCAGCCGACCCGTTTGGTTTTTTCCAGGCAGCTCCTCCTCAGCGTCTTTGTTTTTGCTGGTGTGATCCAGAGCTTTCACTCTCACGCCGACTGACGAAGCGAAGATTGACTGAGAGGATATTAGCCTCGTTGCACGTACCAGAGATGCACCCACCCCCCGCTTGCAGTAGATGGAAGACAGAGAAAGGGGGTTGAGCCTTGTGTTAAAGGTCGTAAAGCAGTTCTGCCCACCGAGCAGCCTCGGCCTCTGTTTTGTAATACTGTCCGATCTAACACTTGATTGATGCCTGTCGGAACATTCTGCCTCGTGCATGTGGAGGTCAGAGGTCAGGGTCAGCTGCAGAACAGCCCCTCTGTCAAGGACCCTTTAGCAGGGTGGGTGCTGTGGCCATGAAACAAGGCCTGAGTGATGGCCCTGGGCTGCAGTGACTAGAAGAATGAATGACGCAGGGAAAACACTGAGAAGACTTACATTCAGTCAGAGCATTAGGACCGTGTTGATCAGGAGGAGCAGGAGCCTGATTGGCAGATGGGTTGCAGGTGTGCAGGTTGATTGGCAGCAGGTGGGAAAATGAAGCGCCACACCCAGAAACAAGAAGCACAAGAGAGCCACAGAAAGACTGGGACTGAGGGAGAGGAGCAGCCAGACCATGATGAAGATAAGCAGCGACTATTTGACTAATGGATTATGGTAGTAAAGAGAATATTGACTGACGTCCGTGGGCTTTAGGTTTTTAAGAACTTGAGAAGTTTTATAGATTAATTGATAATGAAAATAACTTAGTTGCAGCCCTGGTGTAATTATGTCAGAGACAATTAAAAAAAATCAGTTCGCTTTCATAGAAGATGAAGAAAACTAGCAAACCTGCCCATTTGAGGAGCAGGAACTAATGAATTTTGAGCAGTTTTGCTTGAAAACGTGATGTAAATAATTAACCGATTATCAAAACCGATTATCGACCGTTCAGTTGAATTGACTGATCGCTTCAGCTGGACTGCAAACGTGAAAAAGACAGCACGTGCTGACGTCTTGTCTGTCTTGTCCTGTCAGACAATTAGCTCGCTGCAGTGAGAGGGAGGTCGCTCGTCTGCTGCAGACGAGACGGTGCGTCCAGGCCTGCTTCACGCACAGATAACAGTTCCTCGTGGACAGACCGGGGGACGCTGAATGACACATGGTAGACAGTGGAAAATCACTGTAATTTAAAATGAAGCATGGGCGGTTGACTCTGGAAACCAGTGCTTGCTGTTTGCCGTCGAGCAGGTCGGCCTCTCCCCCGAGACTCTGCTCAGACTGTTTGAAAGTCGAGCGGAAGCATCACATCCATTGAATTGAACCCCGCTGAGCGTCTGATGCCGTACGTAATGCTCACCGTCTAATTCCACGTGGTGCTGGCTCAGCTTTCGCTTTCTTTTTCTGTGCAACCACGAGGTATTGTGTCAGATTGCTAAACTTTTCTTTTTTAATCCAAGGAAAGTGTGCTCAGCAGCTACAGCCCACTCAGATGGACGCGCTCAGACCTGGAAACTGCCCAGTGCAATCAGTCTTTTTCCACTCTGAGAGGGAAGCTTGATGTTTATTAGCCACCAAAGGGCGACTTGAAGAAGTTTAGGCTTTCTGTAGAAAGTTCTGGAAGCAGTATCACACTTTATCTCCCGCGCAGCTGTCTGCAGAGGCAGTGTTTAACAGGCAGATCTTGTGTTTTCATTGCGTTTCCCTCGTCGTGATGATTTATCACAGCCAGGTACGAGCTCGCCCTCCTCTTGGATGATGAACCGCTCTGTGAGTATCCCCCTGTTGAATGGTCGCCGTGAAGTCCCACCGAGAGAGAAACAAGGAAGCGGCGAAATGCGACTACCCGCTGACAGCCAGAGATCCACTTGACGGGCTTGATATCGGAGATGACTTCCCAATTTGTGGCTGGGAAAGTGAACGCAGCCGTGACACTCGCGCTCAGAATATGGAAAACCAGCGTGCTGTGAAACTACTGGGTCAAATACTAATGCTGAGCATCCAAAACACAGCGATGACCTAGATTTGCTCCCACCAATCAGCTGTCACTCCTGCAGAACAACAGAGGATCCTCGGGGGCTGCAAAAACAAATAACAGATCCCCGGCCCCTCCGCCGCCTCATGAAAGTGTCATCCGCTGCACGTCTGCCTGTTTGTTGTTTGTTTTATCGATCAGAAGGCGCTCGGTGCGGCGCCTGTGCGCGGCGAAGTGTCGCGTAGGCTCGTTTCACGGGAGTCGGGGGCTGGATAATAAGCTGGTTACAGGACTTCCTGCTCCAGATGCGCACCGGGTCTGACAGACGCCGGAGACTCGGGGAGCCGTGCGTGTTTTTGTGATGGCGTTTTAAGCGTTTAGCGAACGCTCGTATCCTGATTGATTCGGGTCAAGTTAAAAGAGCAGAATAAATCTGTATTCACGAATCAACAAAAATAGACAACAGGCTGAGCACGAGCAGAGTCAGCTCGTTCAGGAGGTGCAGTAAACACGTGATGGATGAGATGAGGCCTCTCTGCAGGCCTGAGAGGGATTGACCAAAAGTGTGTCATGAAAGGTCAGAACTGAAATTAGTCATTAAAATCAAGTCGTATGGCGTTACATAACGCATGGTCTAAGGGGTCTAAGGTGCTGGATTTAGGCTTCAGGCATTTTGATGGCATGGGTTCCAGTCCCACCGCTGCAGTACTGGTTCATTTCAGTTTCTCTGTGGACAAATAAAGTTCTTTTTTAAGTATATTCATAAAGTCCAATCTGCAGTGATACAGCACAGATGTAATCGCATGTGAGCCAGCGGTCACCTGCTGGTGTTTCCTGATGGCTTATTGTGTGCAGATGATTTTATAGTGTACACTTTGAAATCGCTTGATAATTAGTCGCTGTTAATGATGAATCCGTCGCAGCACAGTGAGCTACTTTCACCTCTTCGGCTGTGTTGTGAACTTGGTGGTGGTGGAGTCTCGGGACGCCAGGAGCTCGTTAGAAAGCTGCAGTGTGAATGTTAAGAGGAGCGCTGCTGCGTCCTCGGGACACAGCGCCTGCCCGTGTGTTTTGGTAGTAGCTACACGTGAAATAACAATGCTCCCTGTCAGTATTTGAAATTGTAATTTCCTGAGCTGCTTTAAACCAGTGCAGTCTAAAGTTTGAGGCAGCGCGAGGGAGTTCTCCGACACGTTTTGGCAGATGACTTGGCTGCTCGAGCTGGAAGACTGGATCTCGTGTGATGCTGCTGTGTAAATCGTGCTGATGCCACCAGGGAAGACTCCCCTGCATCTGCTGCTGCATGGACTGATTTGAATTCCAATGAATGGATTCAGGAGCAGCTCCAGCTCGACGCATTGTTGCATGTCTACCGCAAGACAGCCGCCTCACTTCCTCCCCTCCTCCAGCGTGTCATGTGGTGAGAGGCCATGTGCTCCGGGTTTCTCCTCCCCCCCTCTGCACAGTGACCTGTCCTCCTCCCCGAGGTGGCCTCTCCGTGCTTAGTCTCTGCTCGTTCCCAGTCAGCGGCGGCCACCTTTCCGACCTCTTTAGCGCTGATTGGTGAAGCAGTGCTCTTAGCTTGGCTGCACTCTCTCCTCGCTGGCCTCTGGTCTTCCACTGAAACATGGCTGCTCAGTAGGGGGGGGGGGGGGGGGGTAGATGCTGTTGGTAACCATAAACTACATTTCATGTACATCTACTGTGAAATAAATGTGTTTTGATGTGCATAAATTACACTTAATTTAAGTCATTTTTCACAATGTGTAAGTACCCTCACAGGCAAACACTCATGAACTGTAAAGCTCTCTCTTATTAGGATCCAGTGCATTAAAAATGAGACTGCTAAAATAATAAATATGACCTTTGATGTGTCATATTTCTACAGCCACTGCATCAGTGAGCAACAAAACAACCGGGAAGACAAAACAATGTGAGAGATGTGTTACATGAACTTATTTATGGATTGATTGACCGCTAGCAGAAGTTTCTGAGGCTCAAATAGCGTGGATTGAAATAAACATTAGACATGAGACACCGGAATCAGCCTCTGTTTAAGTGTCAGTTTAGGAAATCTTTGCCTGTGAACAGCGTCTTGGAAGAAATGCACATTTCTATTCCTCTTTGTTCTGCTGTCAGCAAAACCTTTGAACCCTGCGCAGAGTACCTGGAAAGGGTTGACCTCATTATCCAATAAGAAGGTCTTATGAGTGCATCAGGCAGAATAGAAAACAGCAGGTCTGCCCTCATTTATCGCATGTATTGATCTGGTATGCAGTCCTCCATTTCCCAGACGTTCTGCTATCAGGATACAGCTTTTCTCTGCACCGTCTGAGTTGTCCAAGCAGCAGAAAACAAGTGTTGGACAGCAGCGTGCTTTAGCTCCAAGGCTGCCAGCTCTCTGTGTTCCCAGATACTCTTTCCTCTGAGGCATATTTGCTCCAGAAGAAGGTTTTCAGTAGACGTGTGGAGGGGCGCTTGACTGCTTTCTCCAAAAATCTGCTGCGTTGTTAGCATGTTGAGCAAAACCTTTGACTAACTCTTGCAGCAGTCTCCTAACAAAGAATATTAGCATGTAAAATGGGTTGATGTGACGTTGCCAGAACCAGCTAAGGTGTACAGTAAGCACAGCTGGTGGGCTGCCAGCCGCAAACCATTCATTATTAAGTGACAGAAGTGTTCTGCTATGGCTTCCAACAGGCAGGTCGTCTCTAAATTTGGGTGAAGCTGCACTACGCTCGGCGGTGAGGAGGGTGAACTTTAGCACACAGGCCGCAGACTGTATGGCTGAACAGGGAAATGAGTGTCGAGCAGCTTTCTAAAAGGAACCTGTTCACTGAGGGTCACGCTGCGCATGCACTGCAGTCTGTTTGCACCCCTAATGAAATCAGAGAGTCACATGCAGGTGATGTATGGTTATTATATAGCCTGTCATGAGCCTGAGCACGATGAAGGAGCATGCACACACGCACACACACACACACGCAGTCATTTAGCAAGCCAACAAGATTTAATGTCTAAGTCTTGAATCTCATGTGTGCCAAAGTGGAGACCTGCATAAAAATGGAATTACAAAAAGAGAGAGAGAAGAAAGGAAAGCACTAGTGCAGCAGTTTCTCTTGGCACACACACACACACACACACTCGCACACACACTCTTCCCCTGTCTCTCCCTCTCAGTCTTTCTGAGTAACAGCTGGGCATCTTAGGTAAATTGAATCAGTCGCCCCGCGGTCGCTCGGGCTCTTGTGTGGCCCCTGGCGTAGAAACTCAAGCTATCAGATTGATTTTTGCCCTCTTGCAGCCGGCCTCCTCCCTGTCGAGCCCGGTGTTTCAGGGGCGGCCCGACTAGCCCGACTGGATCCAGCGGCGTTGAAAGCCTGGGAGGACTCTAAATGGCCGCCGCCTGCTGGACCCGCAGGAGCCTCCACTCTGTGATTCATCTCATCGTATGCATGGGTTCTGTGCCGGTGGTGCGTGCAGTGAGCCTGCAGTGTCAGTCGGCCTCTCTCTGTGCGACGCTGCCTGTTACACTGGATATGCCAGTGTCTTCTGGGAGTGCAGCTTATGTAACCACCCTAGTCTCCTCTCCCCGTGGGTCTGCTTCAGAGACTTGTAGAAAACGGGGTCAGTCCAGCTCCTCTTAATCGCTCATTCTTGGCGAGGCAGCCTTGAGACAGTACACACACGCACACACACACACACACACACACACACGTATCTTTTTGAGCTATTTTCTGCCTGACTTCAGGTCCTGCCCTTAAACCTGTCCTCCATCTAAGCCTTCAGACTCAGAAGGCTATTAAAGAGATATTTCACCAAAATCCAGCCTCTTGTTCCCCAGGCTGTTAGTCAAACCGCAGGGAAGCGGGTCAGACAGGCAGGCAGACTACATCACTGTGATTAGCCTGCTAGCCTCTTACTCATGGGTGACTGATGTTACACCAGCACAGAGCCCATCAGCTCCACTGTTTGTCCTAAATAGTATTTTGAAGGTGTCCCGGGACTTAAATAAAGCATCGGCGGTGGGAGGGGCACGCGGTGATGCACCTGTCCTCTGCCGACCCAGCCTTCACGTCTCAAACGTCAGAGCTGTGTGTCTGTGCTCATGCTGATGATGTGTGAGTTGTAAGTCAAAGTGAGGTTTTTCTGTGATGAATCAGTTTAAATAATGTGCAGTTGGCAGTGTTCCCCTGAACTCCCGGGCCTTTTCCTGTCTGATGGCATTATTTGTCTTCACTGTGTGGCTAAACGTGGACAAAAACAATACTAATAATAATAAGCTTGCTATGCACAGCAGCTCAAAGTGCTTTACAACAAAGAAACCACCGCTTGAAACCCACTTTATAATGATAGTAAAACTAAAGACAATGCAGAGCTGCAGAGACAATGCAACGTTATATCTGGAGCTGAAAGGATTAGTCCATTAATGGACAAACTTTTTGCTTTTCATGATTTTGCAGACAGCTATTAAACACATCAGCAGATTAATTGATAATGAAAATGTTATCAGCTGCAGCCCTAACGGAGGTATTTGCATGCATGTATATATATAAATCTCATAAGAGGTGTGCAGTCTCTGCTGCTGTCAGACCTGTGAGACAGACTCTTTGTTGTGACACGGTAAATGAGGCAGAGAGTCGTCGTCTAGAAGCTAATTTCCTCTATTTTGCATCACTTTAAACTGAATATCTTTCGCACCGCCGGTCAGACACAACAGGCGGTCTGAAGACGTCAAAACTTTGCCTTTTCTGTGCAAACACTTCAAACTGACCTCCGGTCTGAAGGTAATCTGGGAATGTGATCACTGAGCTTCATCTCCTGAGTGTCAATTAACGGAGAGATCAAACAGTCGCCGTACACAAGAAATCATCCATGTTAGATTACCGTTGAACCCGCTTTAATCCAGACGTAGAGCTGGTATGGATGGCCTGCTGGCGGAGCAGATTAGTGCGTGTAGGCCTGATGCGGCAGATTAATGCATGTACTGTAGGATGAAATTAAATGAAAGCTACAGCCGGTGCTGTCCTCTGTGGCGAAGGAAGGGAAACGCCCTGCCACAGTGAGGACGAGTGTGTGTGTGTGTGTGTGTGTGTGTGTGTGTGTGTGTGTGTGTGTGTGTGTGTGTGTGTGTGTGTGTGTGGGGTAGAGAGCTTAGAGAGTGTGTGTGAGTAGGAGAGAGTTTATGAGTATGACAGTGCAGTGTTATGCGACTGACTGCCTGCCTGCCTCGTCCCTCACACACCTCACACATGCACACACACACACTCACACACAATCACAGGCTGCAGGCTTTTAGGTACTCGTTTTCAAGAGAGCACTTCTGTTTCTCCTCCCATGCATTTAAAAGAACTGGACTGGCAGCGGGGAGTTTCCAGCCGCGCTCTGCTGCTATTAGCGATGTTCTTTTCGTTTCCTAGATGTGAATCAGAAGTGAGAGGGTGACAAACGAGAAGGGGGTCGGTCCATTAGGCCAGAAAGCAGACCTATAGCCTCAGCGCCGTGGCTCTGCCCCGTCGTACTTCGTCTTGTCGAGCCGGGTGGTGTAACCAGGACCTGATGTAAAGAGCCAAACGTGTGTAGATCGTTTGTTATCAACGCTAGCTTAAAGTTTTTGATGCTTTTGAGTTATGTGACCAAATCAACGTGCTTTTCTACAAATAATCATGTTAAGGTCGACTCATTTTGGTTCTTGCCATAAAAGTAGTGAAGTTTGCAGGAGGTTGAGTTGCATTTTTGAGTCGTTTGCTCTGCTTTGATTGCTCGGTCGCTCGTTCTACAATCACATTTTGGCAAGATTTGATGGAATGTGCAATTAATTACTGCAGGCGGGAAGCTAAGATCAAGCCAGATTATGGGATGTTTGCTCACGTTTCAGACACGTATGGACCAATGACTGACCTCAGTGAGCGAACTGGGTATCAGCCACGACGTGACCGATCCGCCTTAAATACAGCCGTTATCATATTCTGTGTTTTCACATCCAGTTAGTCACACTGGACGCCAGCTCCCCGCCTCATTTTACCTGATGCAGACAGGAGAGCACTGATGTCAGATCAGCGCTCGGTGCCTGAGTTCAGTATCGGGAAAGAAGAAGTTGGATTTAATGATCAAGGGAGCGAGTTGTGCAGCATTTTTAATCCATGTTGTAACTTGGATTTCATGCTGCATACAGTAAGAAACTCCCTCCAGTCATTGCACACAGAGGCAGAATTATATCACAACATCTGGCCTTTACGTCCCGCTTTAAGATGGAGTTGCCCCGGTGTAAGAGCAGAGCGTCAGCTCAGGGAAAATACGAAGCGCCCATTAAACGCTAATATTTGGAGTGAAAGCTGACCTGCTCATAAACCAGAGCAGGTCTGAAAGCAGAGGACGGGGTTTAGAGGGGAAGACAGGAGCAGCAAAGGTACTAAGGTAAACAGGAAGTGACCACTCACCGCTCTAACCACCACTTCCCCGTATGTCACGTCCTCTGGGTGGACCGTGCTCTGCGTACTGTAAGAGCGCTCAGGTTGCATTTGTCAGCAACTCACCTCCTGTCACTAAACCAGAGGTGTGTGTGTGTGTGCGTGTGTGTCACAGCGCGTGTCGGTGAAGAGAAAGAGATCCGACGTGTTTTATTATACACGACAAGATGAGACTTTTAGCCTCCGATATGTTGATATGTAGGTCAAAGCTGTGTTTACACTGAACGTCTGTATATATGAGTGTGTGGGAGTGAGATCCTAACGGCGCCGTGCGAGCGTGTGACCCAGTTGTAGTCACAGCGAGTTAAATCCCGCTCATCCTACACTCGTCACACACACACACACAAGCAGTGGATGGAGCGTGCGTGTGTGTTTTGTCAGGCAGGTAGCAGTAAGTCAGAGTGGCAGGTGAATGTCAGGTGGCGATGGCAGATCGCGTTTTACCGACGTCCAGGCTCACGAGGACCTGGAGGAAGCCCGACATCCAGCTCTGCTTTTCACCCACAAAGGCATTTCTTCTCTTGTCTTGCACAAGAGGTCAGAGGTCAGAGTGCAGGTCGCATGCAGAGAAATGCCCTGAAACTGGCAGCAACAATAACATCAAGACCTTTAAGCGTTCGCACTCTCACTGTGAATTTGGACTCGTTTAATGATCAGAAGTGAAGAGTTTGACTTTATGATGAGATATCAGCAGTTTGTGCGTTAATCCACTGATCCATTGAGCCCTTGTCTAGTCTTAGTAGGTGTGTTAAGACACCTGTCAATCAATTTTGGTCTCATAGCAAGCTTCAAACCTGCGATTGAATTTTCTTCTATCATCTAATGAGTCTGTAACATCACTTTAAAATTCTCAGTGCTGAACACGCTTCACTCGTCACACCTGTGTTGGATTTCTTCAACACTGCTGCTAAATAAATGAGAAGTGCTCGAGCTCTGTGAATGTGAAATAGAAACTGAAAGCTTCAGGTGAACAGATGCAAATAGGCCTTCATCTTTTGCTGCTTTACCTGTTTTCCTCCACCTCAAACTACAGACTTCAGTCCTTTCCTTGCTTCACTTACATACTCACTCCATCTGGTTTTCTGTCTTTGCACTGCACTCCTACTTCAGTGGACATTAAAGAGGCGGATTTGTCCAAAGCGGTGCCTTCCACGCTGTGTTTGCCCACCTGCTTTACTCTCGTGCAGGTGTCAGAGTGGAGCAGTGCTCTTCTTTCTTCTGTTCTGTTGCGTCGTCCATCATGCAGCACTGATGGTGGCTGATTATGATTAATTGAACTTCGCACGTCCTCGTATACCTGCAGCAGCTCATCTGAGGCTGAATATATTTCAATCAGAGCTGCATCACTGCTGGTTTCAGGGATGTTCCCAGCTCTGGCTGATCTGTGAAGCTTTTTATTATTTTTTTGTCTCGAAGCAGAGCGGTCACTTGCTGCTGTTTTCCAGACGGTGTGTATGCTTCTTTCAGTTTGTTTTATGTCCCTTCACACAGAAATAAGCAGACCTGACACCTGAATTTAGCTCCGGCAAAAGGAGCATCTTCATTAGAGTTACCTCTTCAACTTGAAGCAACACTTTAAGAAGACCTAATGAGACAGGAGGGCTTTTATATAAAGATCTGGCCTAGAGCCGCTTTATCCATAGTTCCTCGCCCATTAGGGTTTATATGACTCACTGATGAACTCCAGTTGGTGAGACGGGTGATGATGTAGCGCAGAGGTGCAGTCAAATCAGTGGTTTTTCCAGGCAGCTGTAGCAGAACTGAGATCAGAGCTGAGAAAGTTATGTAATACCCCGGTGTGCTGCCACCCCCTGTAGGGCATGACTCAGTACGCTCACACGAACACAGCATGTCGTGTACGTTACTCGTGGATATCACTCACAAAAAGGACCAATCGCACGCGAAATGCGTCAGTCGCTGAGTAAGCGTGGCACCGATGCAGACGTGTGTGACTGAAGAGTTTCGGAGAGATGCAGTAGACAGAATAAAAGCTCAGTGTGCATCATAGAAAAGAAGTGCTGAATGCAGTGTGTGCTGAGGCAGTTCAACGTGGAGGCACGTAAACATCTGCTTCTGCTCGGTGTCCCGAGTTGGCTGAGAGGAGAATTCAGAAAACGGCCGCTTTCACTGCTCGTGACCGCAGCTCACACTTCCTCATGACCAGTGTGAACTGCCACAGTTAAATCAGTCAAGAAAGGCTTTCATTAACCCCTCACCCTTTCGTCCGACCCGTGCACGCAGCCTCCAGCGGTGATGTCGGAGGTTTCTCAGGTGCAGCGGCGTCCTCTGAGTCACCGCCTGGTCAGCTGCGCTGCCGTAAATGGCAGCTTTGGGGAAATGACATCAGCTCTGGTGCTGTACCACCTGTCACCTGTAAGTCACCCAGTAACGTCTGGGGAGTTTTAAAATGATGTAAAAGTCACTTCGGGCCTTTTAAGAGCAGCTTGTGAGAAGCTGCCTGAAATAGATTCATGTCTGAAGGTGATATTTACCTTTTGGAAACAAAAATAACATGTTACTCAAACAGTGAGTATGAATCATTTTAAAGGAACCTTGTTACGCTGGAGCGCCTCTGCCTCTCGTATGTGTCCCAAAAACTCCAAAAAACCATGAAAATGAAATAATCCTAAACCTTTTAAGACCTCTGCTGTGACATTGAAAAGTGATTTTCAGGTAGCTTGTGGTTTTCCCGTCACACTGAGATGAGACTTCAGTCAGTCGCTCGTGTGCTTGCTGAAAGTCTACGTTGTAAACGAGGATCCTGGTCTCAGAGGGACTAACCCAGATTTCATGATGACTCTCTCACACGGAGACTTGAAGTGGGTAGAGCAGGTAGTCAGTCTCCCTCTTGGTAACCTGCCGAGGCCGGTCACGTTACATAATGGATGAAATGCAGAGCAGATATTTCTGTTTTTCATGTAACTGTTTAGCTGTTTTGTGTAATCGTTTATTATGTAAAACATTCATTCACGCAGAGATGAAAGAGTTAACTTTAAGCTTGAATACTTGTGAAATGTACTGTTGAGCTCGTTTGTTTCAGAGCTTCTTTTTGCTTTTTTGATCGAAAACTATATTTATTCAGAACAACGACAACCGTCTCTTCTTTTTCTGCCGCTGCCAACAAACATTGCTTTCTTTACGGCAGACGTGCACCAACAATGCCGTTTCTGATCCACAAGTGTGCAGCAGGAGTGGGTGATGTAAGATAAGAGTTACGATAATCCTTTATTAATCTCCCAGTGCAGTGTTACAGCAGCAGAGGGGACCGGTGAACAGGCGAGATAAGATACATGAGCAATATAAGAAGTTAAACAGAGGTTGAATTCACATTATTACAGTTTGGAAATATTAGTATTGCACAGTTTAGGAAGCACCTGCGGTTTGTCTCCTTCACACACTGTGGGTGAAGCAGCCCGTCACTGATGGAGCTGCTCAGTGCTGTCAGAGTGTCCTTCACGGGGTGGAGCACGATCTCCATCAGGGACCGAGCTGGTCTCCTTAACCAGCCTGTTCAGTCTCTTCCCGTCAGCGGTCGTGACGCCGCCGCCGCCGCCCCCGCAGAAGATGACTGAGTCAAGATCGGTCCTCAGGACTGACCCTGCACTCTAGAAGTGTCCTCAGCAGATTCAGGCTGCTCCGGCCTGTTTTACATGATGCATTGGTATCACCAGTCCACCATCTCAGTGTTCACTGGTGCAGGACGTTCCCTGTCCTCCCCATTGTCCCCGTGTGGGGCAGGAGTCGGGCACTGGTCGGGAAATGCAGTGGATGCACAGGGTCGCTGTGAGCTGAGTGCTGTGGGTGGGGGTGAAGGTGGGGGTGGGGGTTGGGCAGCACACAGCAGCTGGGTGGGGTTGGGGCAGAGAGGACTGGATGGGGGAGGGGCAGAGGCTGATCAGATCTATTGAAGGAGTTCAGGTCATTCACCCACTTTCACTGCCACACTGGCCAGTTTATGGCCCGTCCTGATTCCAGTAACTGAATATTATGTACATGTAGAGACAAAATGTCTTCCTTTGTCATCAGGTATATTTATGGATAAAATAAACAGACTGGAACATCTGCTCTTCTATACTCCAGCAAACGCTTTCTTGATTGATTTTTCAGAAAATGTATTCAGATTATGACGTACTCACACACACATTGTTTGGTCACCAACAAGCAACGAGCAAAGATCTTGAAGTTACTGCCCCCTGTGGTCTGAGGTGGAACTGACTGTGACTTTAGGAAACGTACCGTATCCTGCAATGGAATAGTTTTAGGTTTGGTTGATGCTTATTATTGTGATGTATATATTCTTATTATTGTGTTATTAGCATTAATACAGAGTTATTATTTCTAAATTGATTTTATTAAGTATGGAGCTCGAGCAGGCAGTTAGCTTTGGGTGATTTCAGTGATGCAGACTTGTGGATTTTGCTAATAAAAATGGTAAAAATGTACAGTATGTAGCTAAAATGCAGAGTGTCACGCTGCATATGGAGGCTGTTTGCTGTTAGATTTATTGATAGTCATTACAATTCTAATATTATCCCATGAAATTGTCGACATTTTATTTGTAAAAACACAGACTTCAGGAACATCAGCGCAGATTTCTCAGAGCGTAGCTCAGCATGAACACTGGAAGCTGAAGCAGACAGGTACGCTGACTACCTGCACCTGGAAGCTCATTGGTTAACAACTTATTTCCCATTTGTTTATTTTAAGTTGTGGTTTTACGGGAAGTCACCAAAGTTCAGGAAGTCACTTCCACAGTCAGGAAATAGTTCCAGGAGACGTTAGTGAGTCCACGCTGCGTGCAGTTTCCAGTCTCAGTGCAGACTGTGGTCCCGCTGCACGATAGCGTGGCCCTTCAGCTTTTCTGGAGCCGCTATTGTTGTGTGCTGAGGGCCCGACCATGCAGAGAGACAGAGGCCTGATGCGGCCTGATTGAGCACCTGGGCCGAGCAGGAAGCAGCTGGAGACTCCTGATTACTGTGTGGACACACACACACACACACACACACACGCAATTCCTGAAACATGTTCGGCTTCAGTGACTTACCAGGGTGAATTCTAAAGACTCAGTGTACAGTTATTAATCACACACACACACACACACACGCACACGGAGGTTTTCTCTTTCTCGCTGCAACAATCACACACACACACACTCATGAACCTACACGTGGCAGATGCTCTGTCTCTCTGGGAGGGGGGAGGACGGA
>JBBMOE010000139.1:78869-211029 GCA_037975065.1 Chaetodon trifasciatus
GGTGTGGTTTGCCAGGGAAATAAGCGACCACACCCCTCCCTCTCCTCTCTGAGCAGATGACGCAGCCTCAGTCTTACCTCATGACGCCGACTTTTAACAGACACCTCAGGAATATGAGTCAGGGCTTCACAGCTAACAGCTTCCAGTCCCGCATCGAGGAATGTTTTTATCGTGACGTAGCTGCACGAGAGGCAGCGGCATGCGCTGGCCACAGCTTCCTGTGCATTATGAACGCAAAACGAGCGATGCCGCCGCAGAGACCACGATTAGCCTCTTCAGCTGTCTGTGGCTTTTATTACATCTGGAGGTCAGTTTGATGGTTGATCGCTTCACAGCAGCAAACAGGAAGAGGATGCAGGTCTTCCACCGCTCACAGTATTTTTTCAGATTTCAGATCTGCTGGAAAAATCACCTCAGACTTGGTTATCCTGTTACGGCAGGAAGCAGCACGACTTATGGGGACTGCAACTAATGACCAGTACTGATGAATCTGATGATTAGTAGCTTAAACCAGCAACCTCAGATGTGAGGATTTGTTGACTTCTCAGGTTTATATCATTGTAAATCGAAAATCTGAGTGTTTGAGCAAACAAAAACTGGCGACACTGGTCATTTTTATGTCAGACTAAATTCTGATGATATGATTAAAAAAACCAAAGTGATCAATGAGTATTGACAATAGTCTTCATGTGAAGCCCTGGTTAGCATGCAGTATGTTTACCTCCTGAAGCGCTGGACGCGTCACCTTTGAGTGGACAGAGCAGACAGCAGGACCAGGAAACGTGCGACTGTCCCTTTAAGTGGGCTGACTGGCCCTGCAGCTGCTCACCATGTTAAAGTCTGGTCACATCTAGTAGCAGACAGGCAGCTTTAGTGATGTACACTCTTGTGTCGCACACACACACACACACACACACACACAGTGAGGTAATTGTCTGTTAGGGGCTTGGCAGAGATCCCATGCTGCACAGCTGCACTGCCTCAATGCACACACACACGCACGCACGCACACACACACGCACAGAGTCAGCTAGCCGTGGTCGTGTCATGCTGTCTGATGTTTTGCTAACACGTTTTTCTTTGGTCGGGGCTTTTCAGTAACGCATCCTAAATAAATAAAGGAGTTGACTCATTTTCCGTCATTCACGCGCAGCAGAAAGAGTGTTTGCGCAGCTGTAGGAGCTGATCATCAAGTCTTTAATTATTGATTGATGGCGATGGGTTATTGCTATCTGTTAGCTAGCTGGTACTGTTCATCGTCGAGTTGATTGATGTCTTTAGCCTTGCGTGTGAGGCGGCTCTGGAGGCGTCAGTCGGCCACCCTGGTCCAGGCTGATGGTTTGGGTGATTGCTATGAAAACTGGTACATTCGTGGTCCCCAGATGATGAATCCACAGGACTTTTGTGATCCGGTGGCTTTTCATGTAGCACCACCATGAGGTTCACATTTGAGCTGTTGGATGGATTGTCGTGACGTGTCGCAGACTTTCATGTCTGTCAGGATGAATTTTAGTAACTAGGGTTTAGTTCTAATTTGCCCCCATTAGCATGCTAACGAGCTAAACTAAGAACATGGAGACATTACAGCTGCTAAACAGCAGCATGTTAGCATACTGATGTTAGCTTTTAGCTTGCATGGCTGTGGGTCTCAGTCCTGTTATAAGGCCCTTATAGTCCTGATATATGTGTCTATTTTTAGATTGCGCCCTCCCTTCTTCTCACAGCACAGCAGCCAACCTTTGACCCAGATACCAGGCCATGTGGTCCATTCAGGGTTGTGTTATGGTCTGTCAGACACACATGATTTCCCCTCCAGGGTCACGTGTCCTGGTGCGGGTCTGGCTCACTGATGCTGACGCTGAGGAAGTCAGATGCTTTGCTGCTCCCTAAAAAATCCTGCTGTGGCTGAACGCTGACTGTTTTCCCAAGAGGAAGTGTTTGTAGGCATTATTTATTCCCTCCCTTTTCTGCGATGAGTTATATGAAGGCAGCTCAGAGGATACGACTGCGTACAGCTCACAGCAGACGCAGCGGCGCATTAAGGAGGATGCTTATTTACAGCAGTGAGTTTTGGAAGTCGCTGCTCGTGGTTCGGGAGTATTTTTTTAGCCTGAACATGTTTATTGAGGTGATTTATGTTGTTTATCACGGCTGGTGCTTGCTCGTTAAGGTCTTATTGCGAATGCTCTTTTTAAATTTCAGTCAAACTGCCTGATTAAATGAAGGTTAGATCAAATAAAGTCAGATGAGGCGTACAGGATATTATGAATTCCATCCTCTCGCCGTGTCTCTCTGCGTAACGTTTCCCTCGTTTTAATCGAGGGTAAACTCTCACCCTGCCAGCAAAGTGCTGCTGGCTGCGCACCGAGCAGCTAAAGCACGCTTTGTTATGCATGTTTCTCATTACTGGATGACTGGCTTAATGCAAGGTGTTAAAAAACAAACAAAAAAAAAAGGATGTATGTCTGCCGTTTCATGTTTGTGCCCAGATGTGCTTAAAAACAGTGTCAGCTTTATATGAAAATGTGTTTGAACACAGCGACACAGTAATATTTTTTTCTGTTTGGGATAAATATTTGCTGAAAAATTAAGTGAATACAAGTTGGTTTACAAGTTGATGCTGCAGGACTGGGCTGCTCTCCCGCCGCTAATGCTCCTTTGCTTGTTTTATTGCCTCCTCTGTGAGCTGCTTCAGGTTGGAGAGGTGCGGCGGACATGAAGTGTGTTGTTTTATCAGCGATATGGAGCGCAGGGCCAGGCCTTCCCGCCAAACGCTGAATGAAACACGGCTTCGCTCAAGGCTGGAATCCTACCAGCGATCTGAGCGGTTTTGACCAAAAGAAACGTGAACAAACATGAGTTGGTCGTAATAATGAAGCAGGCTGTTATGAAACGGGTCTTAATCAGAGAGATGGATGGCAGGAAGGGAGGAATGCTATCGTCTAGACTTCCCTCTTCCTTTCTTAGCCGGCCTCTCCTCTGCTCAGACCTCCAGATGGAGGATTAACAGTTCACTTGATGCATTGTTGTGATGATGTGGACGGGTCGCTGTGACTCTGTGTCGAACACACACACACACACACACACACACACACACACACACACACATTACATCAGCATCTCTGTGAGGACACTCCACTGACGTAATGCATACCTTAACCTGATTCTAACCCTAAAACCAACACCAAGACCAAAACAAACACTCACAGGAAAAGTTGTTGAGACTTTTTGTCTCCCGCTCTGCTCACTGCCGCCCCCTGTCTGCCGCCATGGGACGTGCACGCTGTTCGAGAGAGCAGAGACAGCTCAGAGTTGGCAGGAATCCTGAATTCCATCGTCTTGTTTGTGTAGCATTAATTATCAAGATGCCTTCAGAGCATTTATTAGACCTGAGATGTTGCTGAATCTGACACGGCAGGGAAGGTTCGCTTCTCAAACGCTAAACATCTGACTTCAATACCCAGAAATCCTGAAATGTAATGTCATTAAAACACACAAAGCGCGCTCATGTCTGCTAACCCGATCAGCCTGTAATCGAATCTGAGGAACGAGAGAGCAGTGAGATCTAATGCTGCTGCTTTCAGCGTTCTCAGGACAGACTGAGCGTTTGTCGTCGTTTCAGGTTCGTTTTCAGGCTTTGCTTCGTCGCTCTCTGGTAGAAAGCAGATGTATGTACTCAGCGCCATAATTGTATTTTCTCATCACCAATTTTATGCAGATTCTATAAAACAACCCAGCAAATTAAGCATCACTTCATCAGCTTTAGTCATTATTTTTAATGAGAATATTATCTGACTCAGTGTGATGTTGGAAACGCTGAACACAACAGTCTGACTGTATGTTGTAAGACTTCTTTCTCCCTTCCATCTGCTGGGGTTTTGCACAAATGTGAATGGAAAAGTTGAGAAAACTGTTGCAAGAAAACCCTGAAAAGTTTAGAAAGTGCATTTTAAGTCTGGAAAAGATGTAATTAGAAAGGTAAAAACCAGTAATCTGATCTCATTCTGACTTTTCATCCGATGGTTTTCAGCATCTCCATCAAAGTCTTTGATCAAATCCAATGAATGAACGCAGACTTCAGCATGAGCTTCCTTTCTCTCCTTCATTCTGTATAATCTGGAGCTCAGCTGGTTGTAGTTCCCTCCAGCAAGCGCCGTCAAGAATAGCTGAGCAGCACACACACGGGCTGTTTATCTGAAAGTAGAGACCTCTCTATTATTGGAAGTGCCACAAGCCTGTCTGCTTAATAATGTGTGTTTTTGTCTGAATGAAGACAGACGCAGTTTGTTGATCTTCAGGAGCTCGCTGCCTGCCGTCGGGGTGTGTTTGGGCTGACTGTCTGCAACGTAGTTATTAACTCCTCAACTGATCTCCGTTTGGCTGAACCGCAGAGGTTTGCCCAAGCTACCGTTTAGATTTTTGCTCACGTCGCGCACAGATGGTCAAATATTGACGTTCAGCTTGCCATCAGCTGACTGCAGTGTGTTACTGCTGGACTGGAAGAAGCCGTTCATAGGCTGGTCATGGCGTGCATCGACCGCCCTTCCAACACACACACACACACATGCATGCACGCACACACACACACGCACACTGGTCTGTCTGGAGCAGTGACAGAATCGTCTCTGGAAAGCACCACATCACTCCTGGAGGGGTGACGTACAGTTGGAGTGTGTGTTCAGGGTGTGTTTGAGATGGTGGTGTTGTGTCTGCAGTATGTGCATGCTTTGTGTGCGTGTGTGTGCGTGTGTGTGTGTGTGTGATGGCACTACTTGAGATCCCATTTCACGCAGAGGTGCAGAACTACACTCAGCACACACACGTAGAGCTTGTTTTGTGGTTTGGGACCCGTGTGTGTGTGCGCACCTGTCACCTGTGAACAAACAACCCGAGCTTTCCTCCTCATTAGGCGTCTTCAGCACCTCCGCCACGACGCACAGCTTCCCCGCGGAGAGGATATGGCTGCACGCACGCTGACACTGAAAAGGCAATTAGATACCTAAAACATAGCGCTCATCATCACCTCCGTCTCCGCGTACCTACACGTCTCCGTCACCTACAAGTTTGTGCTAAACACACACATCCCGCTAAATTCACTCAGATCAGTCCAGTCGGTCCATTTTTCATCCTGAGCTCCCATTAAGAAGCTGTACCCCACAGACAAACCCAGCGACTGCCGCGCAGTGGAAAGCAGTGTTGCTTTGTGAGGCTGATAAACAAGTGATTATTTTTCCCCATGGCTGCAGTTTGCCCTTTTTTATGTCCTCGATGCAACGAAAGAGAAGGAAGTTGTGTGATGAGATGAAGCTTCGCGCTTTTGAGCAAATGATGGTGCGAGGTCTGGATTTACTGGTTTGATCTGCTTTCAACATGCAGCAGATTACAGGTACAGGTGCTCGGTCGGGGTGGGCTGATTGAGGCCGTCCTCTCTTATGGGTTAGCAGGTTATGTTTGCACTTGGAGCACAGGTGCTGAAGATCACAGCATCATTCTAGCTGCTCTAATTGGCTTGTTATTACTGTAAATGTGCAGTTAACGATTGAAGGTCCGCGTGGCCACCGTTGTTTTTTTAATCATCCTCTTCCTTTAACATACCTTTAACTGCATTTTAGACTGCTTCAAATTGCAGAATAAGATCCCACGATGGCGTCTTTATTGTGTTTTCACACACAAACTATCAACAAAACCATCATTTACCTCGTGGTGTATTGTTGCAGACTCATTAAGCAGAGCACAGCATGAAGGGCTGTGTGGGTTGAATGTATCTGTGCTATGAAAGAGGGCAGTCACACTGGACTCCCTCATATACAGGCTGTGCTTTCTCCCCATGCGGCTCAGATGCTGATCACATCGACGTTTGGCGGTTGGTAATTTCGGTTAATTGCCTTTATTCTGAATGCAAGTCGTAAATCAGACGCTGATTACAGCAGCGGGGCGCTGCGCCCTCAGCACTGCGAATCAGAGTGAGCGCTGTAAGGTGTAGCTGCTCAGGTCTGTCACTGAGTGCTGCATCTTAGGTCACCTTCCGTCTCTGCGTCTCCTCTCTGCAGTGACAGACTTCAACAATGGCTTGGAGGCCAGTTCAGACTCCGACGACGAGGACAAGCTACACATTGTGGAGGAGGACAGCCTGCAGGAGCCCGAGGTCGCCGGCGCCGATGGGACCACGCCGCAGGACGGCCATGATGCCACCATAACAGTATTACCCCACAATGGCTCCTTGAACGGAGGTGAGATGCCACGTGATTTTCATTCCTGCCTAACCTGTGCAGCATTTGTGTGAGAGTAAATATAGGTGGCTTCAGGCTGGACTTCAAAGATCGATCTTCATGTCATCGTAATCGTGGGAAGGTTTGTTGAGCACGTTTGTTCTCTCTCAGCAGTGCCCTCTTTCACATCCACATAGTGACACACGCTCTGTGCTGGGAGCTTCCCAGTACACCCACAGGCTTACACAAGCTGTCTCCACACGTCTCTGCGGGGAGATAAGTTGAAGTTTTACCCACCTTGGTGGCAGCAGATCAGCGAGGTTAGAGCGTCCTTTTAATAGTCTGCAGAGTTGAATCAGCAGTACTGAACTGAAGCCTGTTTCTTCAGCTGGATTCTCATCAACAGTAGTTTGTCCATATGTGCAGTTAATCTCCATCACTGCTAGATGAACCTCAAAGGCACATTAATAATGGAGCGAGCCAGCTCAGTGTATGGAAGTGCTATGGTCTTTATGTGGACACATGCTGGCTCTTGTGTTTCAGTGCATCAGAGCAGGTGCTGAGATCATCCACACAACCGAATCAGGACAGAAGCAGGCTTGTGTTCACCGTGGTGCTCGTGCATTCTTGTGTTGGTGCATCCACAGCGCAGTTTTGCAAATCCGTAGCGTGATGTCAGGATGCTGCCGGGATAAAGACACGTAAACGGAGCGCTCCGCCGCTGCTGCCGCCGCGGCGCCGCTGGAGGCGCCAGTCAGCTGAACGCGGTCACAGCTCGGCGTGGTGTGACATTTACCAGAGGAGTCAGGAGCGATCACGAGGCAGAGGAGTTGAGCAAATGAGAGCGTTTGAAGGAGGGAAAATGCGAGGCATGCAGACAGAAGGAGGGAAGGTAAGCGTGTCGGAGGAATAGACGCGCTGCAGCGACGCCTTAAATAGTGTCCAATCCCTCCAGTCGTGCAGGTTTTTCTCACTTCCCCACCAGCAAACCCACACGTTCCCTAACACACACGTGGTCATACAGGCAGCTCATACACTCTTTGGCAGCGCTGCATCCTTCACACCAGCCGTGTGATGAGTTCCCTGTTTCTGACTTTACTCCAGCTTCTTACTTTTTAACTAACCAGAAACCGCTCCTGTTATTTCTGTCACGTCTTTGTTGCCGCCGCCGCCGCCGCCGCCGCGCCCTCTGCGCTCTGTATACGCGACCCTAACGTGATGCAACTTTTGCACCCCTGACAGAAAATAATGAAGCGAAGAGATTCCCGAACAGAGCGGAGGTACACGCCGTTATCTGGGTCAGCTGTTGGAAAGACTCATCCTCTCTCTCTCTCTCAGTTTTTGTTGTTTGGCATCACAGCGCCCGTTCACTGCTCGGCTTCACGCAGCACGCAGCACAATGCAAACACGCGAGATGCTCAGATGAGACTACTGCTCAGATGAAAGTGATGGCTGGTGAAGTGAAAATCAGAGCGAAACTGTAATCCAGTCAAGCAGAGACGGGAAGCTAACAGTAAATAATACTGTATATAGAGAAGGCAGCTGTTATGCTTCGTCAAAGGCTGATTTTTAGTACGTTAACATTGATATTTTAATGTTGTTAGAATGATGGACATGCTTAATACGTGTGTTAAATCTTTCCCTGCAGGAGCCTCTGCAGCTCAAAGTTTTGATTGTCTGTAGAAACAGCTTTAGATGAATGAAAGGCGGCTCTGAGCTGAGATGCAGGCTGATGGTTGAGACAGACGCGGAGGTCTCTGAGTGAGACCGTGGACCACTGCTGCATCAAAACTCAAACAGTGTCAGAAGTTTAGCGGCTAATTCTCACAATCCAACTGCTGCTATGAGCCACATTTGCAAACCAGCCAATCGGAATCCAGCAGGAAATGATGCGCCGGCTGACCAGGCTGACGTGTTTCCGTGTTAATGCTCGGACTCACCAGGTGTTCAGCCCGACTGAGGCTTCGTCAGCTCCATCTCGCAGCGTGGCACCGGGCCCGCGCGACCACAGCTGCCTCCACGCAGAGGCGCCTTCCTCGCCGCTGATGACTCGTTTGCCAGCGCGCACCTACCTGCTCTCCCTTTGATCAGATTAGTTCAGTCCTCCTCTCGGCCTCGGGGAGCGTCACGTCCAGATGTTCGGCTCTCATCTCCTCCCCGGCTCTCCGCTCAACACGACGTCCTCGAGGCCGATCTGCCCGCGGCGCACATGACTGAACTCCTTCCTCTTTATCTCTCGCTGATGGAACGCTGTGATGAGCTTCATCATCACGCCCCGTCATCCCTGTCCTCAGACCGCTGCCTGAAGTCAGGAATTAAAGATGTGAGATGATGGATGGGACTTAATAACCAGTCAGGTTATCTTCCCTCTGTATTTGTAGAATTTGTTGTTCTTTGCTGCATTAATTAACACGCTAACAAGGAAAACCACCTCCTAACACCCCTTTTAAAATGCACCTAATATCTCTATTGTGACATCTTATCAGTACACTTATTTTAATGATCAGTTAATCTGCTGATTATTTCCTCAGTTAATGGATTGATTCATTATTTGGACCATGGAATGATTTAACAGTGTCCTAAACCCTGAGCAAATACATTCAGTTTACCATCACACAAGACCAAAAAAAGCCTCAGTACTTCCCATTTGAGAGGCGTGAGCGGAGGATCTTTGACGTACGATGCCTGAAAAACGACTCCCAGCAGTTACTCAATCATCAAAATCACTGCGGATTATTTTTCTATTGATTGACTAATAATGTACCTGAGTCCACATGATTCCAGCGTGCAGGACGTAAAGACAGGAATTGACTGAGGTATTAGTGAAATAATGTTTTAATGAGCTTCCTCATTAGCACTGCTGGGATTGTGTTTGACTGTGGGGAGCTGAGTCAGCTGAAGTGCCTGTTGTTTGTCTGCGCTGACAGGTTTTATTTGCACTGCGCAGCCACTTGTAGATTAACACCGAACAGGTTTAGTCATGCGGGATGCATCGACTCTGCTTTCTGAAACACAGTTGGACCTTAAGTCGCTTATCAATCAATTTCCTGCCGTCCTCCCTCTTATCCTGCACATTTGTGGTTTCAGAAGTTTCACCAGCTGCAGGAAGCGCACAAAGAGGGACTTTCTTTGGGAGCTTTGTGCTTTCATTTTGATTTTGAAATTAGCTTTCGTTTCACTTCCAGTCAGCTCGAGAAAGCTCTTCAAAGCTCTTAAACTTAAACCTCCGGATAACCCGCAGTACGAAAGTTTGCAGGATCAGCGCGGCCCGTACGAGCGGCCTCTCAAACACACGACACACCAAACAGCAGAAGTGGCGGCAGACACAATGAGCAGAGGCAGAGCCGAGTCCGCGTTGAACAGCGGAGATTGATTGGCTTGTGTTTACGCCGCTTCAGTGCCCTTTTAATCCTCCGTTCCCCACAAACAGCTCAGCCTACGCAAGCATCTGCCTTCATTTCAACAGCAGTGGGTTAGAGCCAAGCAGGAAACACTAAAACCATGGAGACGGCGAGAATGTGACACTCGGAGATATTGCTCTCAAGGCTTGTTTCATTGTTTCTGAATAAAGCCTTACATGGTGTGAGCCGTGCTCATGAGCGCCGCTCGCTCTCCTCCACTTTGTGTGCCTCCCTCTCTCGCCTCTCTCCTTTCTCCTCTGTGTACCTGCTGCTTTGCTTCAGTGTTGATCCCTTTTCATCTCTTTGTATTCTTCCACCCAGCTTGCCTCTTGCCTTCTTCGCCTTTGTCTTCGCCTGTTTTCCTCTCCCCTTCTCCCCGTTGCTCTCTGCTTCAGATACTGTATGAAAGCCTCTCCTCGGTGTTTGAAGCGATAGGTGCTGCTCCGACTTTGGATATTATTAGCCGTTAATTATCCGCAGAGGGTTTGCTGAGCTTGTTGTTGTTCCCTGAACCTTGACACTGACTTCTTTGACTTTTTTTGGACAAACTCACTTGTGTAACTTTCCAGGCCTCACCCTCTCTTTGCTGTGGCAGATAGGACGGTGTAGTTATCACTTTGTTGGTTTGTCAGCAGGATTGTGGGAGAACCACGGGCCCAATTTGGATGAAAGTTGGTGAAAGGATGCAGCAGCAGCTTAAAATCCAGGCAGTAGAGTTTATTAGAGACAAAACGAGCCAAATGTGGACGTACGATGACTCCAGCTCACAATCCACATTGACAGGTACGAGTCCTCCTGTCCGACTTCATACAGGAAGCAGTCGTCACGGAGCGTCGGGGAAGGTGGTTTGACAGGAGAACCGGTACAACACCACCACAGCTGTGCCTGTGGAAGCTTAAATACACACATATCATGCAACTAATTACACGTCTCGTATTGACTGATAGCAGGTTTGGCCTCTGATATCCATCACTTTGTAAACTCTCCAGATAAAGCTCTGCAGATATATGCATTATATTTACTGTTACTGTGAGGTCTGAGGTCTGGCCTCATAATAGGCTCTGCATAATCAACCCGATCCAGATAACCAATATATAACTCTGGTGCTACGAGTGAGTCAGCAGTGCTGTCGTTGATGTTTGACAGAATATTGGAGGATGATGTGGAAGAGACAAACAACGACAAACGTCTGTCAATCGTTGGATTTCGTTTTGTGGTCACGTCACGTCCCTCCTGTCATTCTCATCCATGATCAGCTGTAGATTACCTCTCACTCATTTCTGTAGGAGAACTGAAACTGGAGCGGTTCTGCTGGAACCACAGCTGGTTCGGCTGCAGCGACTTGCTCACGAGCACGTCAGCAGAGATCTGAAAGCAGGCTCTTTGTATTAACTCAGCTTCTGATCTTCTTCCTTTCGGACGCTGCGTGGACTTTTGCTGTTTGCTGTCGTCGCTCGTAGCACTTTTGGTGTAAAGCTGTGAGTCCTGAGTGGAGCATGACACTGCTGCGCTGAGAGGAACACTTCATTTATTGCCTGAGTGCTGTGTTTCTCAACCCTTAACCTTCACTATCAGCTGCCTGTCATGGTAATAATGTAGGATTGTAAACTTGTGTGTGCACTCGTGTCCCCATTTTAGTCACTCTGCAGCGCAGAGCAGTGAAATACCTGACGACATCAGATGTTTTTTTCATGAGTGCGGATCAACACTTCTCTGGAAAAAAGCTGATTTTTTTAACGGCGGATGGAGAAGCTCAGGGAATCTGATGAGTTCTTTTGGGGAACTTAAGCAACAGCAGCCGTTAGAGGAGTGCACCGTAACGTATTTGACTTGAGTCACGCGTTCATGACATTACCTGTCGTGTTCAACTGCACCTGCAGTGGAAACCAGCCCGTTCACTCCTTTAGGAAAACATTAACAAACCAGGAAGGAGTAAGGTGTGCAGCGTGTGTGGAGGAGCTCCGCCGGCGTTGGAGGGAAGTCATGGAAAAGTCGTGAAATGTTGCAGCGCCGTAGAGCCACGTCGGGAACCCTTCAAAGGCTGATATTTTTGGACCGTCTGACTTTGGCTCTTTTCTTTCCTCCCCCGTCGGAGGCGAGAGGAGAAAGCAGGGAGAGCAGCTGGTGTTGAATTGGTCCTCTGGTGAGAGATTAGTGTCTGCTACTCCCCCTGCAGTCTGGGCCGCACTGCAGCTCCAATCCATCCTGCCTTATAAATTCACCACGGACTCACAGTGACAGGTCCTGGCAAGGTATACAAGTGCAAAGCTCTGTGTGTGTCTGTAGTGAGTGCTGGTGCTTGTGAGTAACCCTGCAGGTGTGTGCGTGTGTGTGCACATCGAGTGTGTGAGAGTGTGTGCGCACCACATGATTTCCTGTTTTCATTCCATTCTGATATTCCACATGTGTGTGTTGCAGGGTCCTGGTCGTCATTACCGCGTGGCTTTTTGTGAGGCATTAAGTGTAATTGTAGAGTGTGGTGGGAAAATATGCAGAGAGGTGTATCAGCGAGGGAGGAGGAGGGTGAGAAGGAGGTCGGATGGAGGGAGAAGGAGGGAGGTGAGGGGCAGAAGGAAAGAAAGGCAGAGGAGGGAGTTTAAAGAAAAGACGAAGGTGGAGAAGAGGCCGATGGTGGGGAGCGAGAGAAATGAGGAGGAAGAGGCAGAACAAAGGAGTGAAAGAAAGATGGAGGGAGGGGAAGTTAGCAAGGTGAGAGGGAGAAGAACAAAAGGAGGAGGAGGAGGAGAGGGGAGGTGCGAGTGAGACGCCGTCCGTAAAAGACCTGGATCAGTTTGAAAATGCCGCTTTTGTTGTTGTTGTTGTTGTTGTTGTTGTGAAGATCTGCGTCCACAGTAAACGCCCAGACAAAAGGAAAATCTCCTGGCAAACAACAAAACGCGCATCGCAGCTAAGATCCATGAAGCTGCAGCGATTGGTCGATGGACAGAAAAGTCACTGGCATCTGTTTTGATGACTAATCGTTTAAGACGGTTCAGTCTGTGATTGTAGCCTGAATGTCTGTGGGTTTGGGGCTGCTGGCTGGACAGAGACAGCAAAGACTAAATGCAGGTCAGTGGAAAACATCAAAAAGGTTGATTACTGAGAGCGTTTCAGGACAGAAAGTTGTCCTCTTAACTCTTCAGATGAGTCCAGCTCGTCTGTTTTTCAGGCCTCTTTAGAGAACAGGACGTGTTTTTAAAGCGATCTGGCTTGGAGGAGGCGTTTCAGTGGTCCACGGCACAGATCTGCTGCTATTTTAATCAGTCCATCTGTGCACAACAGCTCGCTCCACTCGTGATGCACGCGCAGAAGTATTTTTACGCTTCAGGTCTGCTTTCTTCCACTTAACTCCGGTCATCGTGTGTTGGGCTGAGCGCTGCTGAAGCACAGCTGACACCAGCCCAGCGCTGTGCGTCCAAACGTCCAGCGTGCAGACAGACAGCAGGGAAGTTCTGTGGGAGAGAGGGAGAGGAAAGGTAGAGAAAGAGGGGAGGGGAGGGGAGAGGAGAGAGAGTCGGAGGGATGAAGAGGAGAGAGAAGAATGAAAGGTAGATAAGTGTGTCTGCGGGGGGAAGGAGAGGCTTGGAAAGCTTTCGGGTGAGGTCATGGGAAGCAGAAATCTGTGTTTAAAATGAGGCTTAACAGGGCTTGGCCCGGTCCCGCCTCCTCACACACACACACAGCTGCACCTGTCCCTGACAAGGCTCAGCAGGAAGAGGCGTGGCCTTTGGCACCGGCCCTGCCTGCGTTTAAAATGGCTGATCTCCATGGCAGCGCTGGTCGCAGTCTCGCCTCGCGGCCCGGTCCAATCACACGCAGAGAGTGAGGTAACGTCTCCGCTGCTCTGTTGTTATAAAGATGGTTATAAAACACGACTCCAGATCAGACACAAGGCGACGCGAGAGAGAGCGAGAGCCGGTCGTCCGCTGCAGGCGGCGACGTCTGTCCGAGCCAATCAGGAGCAGGCGATGACAAGAACATTTGTTGATAAAGCGTCTTTGGAAACAGTGTCACGTGAGGAGCGTTACATCAAGGGTAAAACATCTTGAGACCGCATGACAGATGGAAGACACTATCCAGTTGCATTATGGGGAATGTAGGAGCTTGACCCACTTGGTAATAGGAACAAGATGTCTCAGCCTCTGTGGCTTCAGACAGCCTCGTGCTTTGCTGAACGCCTGTAGTGGCCTTTAATTCGGACACGAACATCTTCTGGTTTAAACCTGAAAGTCGATCCTAAACTGCCTCAGTCTCACCTTTCACCTTTGCCAGTCGGCTGAACACACTGAGCGTATGAAAGGTAAAGCAATAAAAACCTCCCCTTCTGCTCTATAAACACCCAGATATCACTAACAGCTATTTCCAGCCTTTATGTCAACCTTGTTTACATCTTAGTGCGCGCAGTGTGTGCTGAACCAGTCCAGACATTCAGCCTGATAACACTTTTATGTGAGTTAGTGAGCCTAAGCACTGCTGTCTGAGTCATTGCTGAGGTTAATTTCAATGGAGATGTGTATGTGGTTCAGACGGAGGACAGACCACCGTTACCTCCCCGTGTCACTTTCCTCTGAAGTGCCACATCAGAATGAAAGCCAGCCGTCTAATTATTCCTCATAAGGCTCATTATTTCTCTTTAAAAGCCGACCAGCTGTTCAGGTGAAGTCAAACATCAGACAGCTGTGTTGCTGTGGTATCATAGTGCGAGTTATACGTTGGAATGGTTTATTCAGCTGTGCTCAGGGCTGCTTCCTGCCATAAAGAAGATTTTTTTTAGTAAATATCGTCCCACAGGTCAGGGCTTTCTGCACATTTCAGCCATTACACCAACAGCAATTTTTGGTATTTTTCTTTTAACCTTAAGCTGCTCAGTAATTTTGCACTTGAAAAGGTCAGAGGACCAGGCTGTGGGGTGTTTTCTTGTGTGGCTCTGCAAGTGTTAGCGCAGAAACGGGGTCTCGAGGAGTCATGAAAGCTGAATCACTGGAGCGCTTTCAGCTGAATGTTCCTTTCATCGCTCTCACGTTTGAACGCGGGAAACCTTCGTGGCTGTTTGTGCCCTTCAGACGGGTTTTGCCTTCTCTTACAGGTGTGAAGAGTTGAAATGTTTGGCACGTGTTCAGGCTTTGATCTTAGAAACATGAATCACAGTCTTTGCAGAAACTCCAGGTGAATGTTTGGTTGAAGAGAGGAACGCACTCATTACAGGTAATTACTAAGAAGCCATTTGCTGCCCTCTAGTGGTGGCGCTGCAGCACAGCGTCACATGCAGCTGCTGATTCTTGAAGTTAAAACGTGAATGACCAATCAGCCAATCCAGGAAGTATATTCACTTTGTTCCACTGCGTCTGATGAAAAGTGAAAATTGTTTCCGCAGAGGAACGAAAAGGATGAACCGCATACGTCCACTCTTCAGCTGCTGGAATGATCCTGAACGTTGTCTGTGTGTGTGTTTGTAGTGAAAGAAGAGTGTGTGTCGGAAGAGGAGGAGGAGGAGGAGGTGAAGGACACTCTAGTGGAGGAGATTCTCCAGCAGGGAGACACAGCCATCATCTATCCTGAAGCCCCGGAGGATGAGCAGAGTCCAGCAGAGACAGGAGGCGCTGATGAGAACGGTAACATTGAAACCCAAAAAACCTGTTTTCTGAATGTTTAAAGCCTCATTGTACAACTGAGAAGGCGAAAAAGGTCTAATGTGGGGTGGACAAGTGCTTCTGAAACATAACGGCAGCCTTGTGTCTGGTTCAGACCACACGATTTCAGCCCGATTTTGAATCGACGAATCACCTGAGTCACAATCGGGCGTCTGCACTCGTGTGCTGTGACGTGTCCTCTGGGACCCCATGACACCCCAACGCAAAGTCTAGTATGTCAGACTCCCACGACGTGTTCCTCAGCGTTGACCAATCAGGTGCTCTCTCCAGAGTGCAGTCAGGTAACCGTGACGTGGAGGAGGAGGAGGAGGAGGAGGAGGAGGGATGCTGAGGTCGCTGCTGAAAGAGAGGAAAAGTTGTTTGAGCTGTGGAAACAGTCCCTCTGCCCGTCCGACGTTTCCTCGAGGGAGAGGACAGTCAGAAAAGACAAATGTTGGCGAGCCGAGCCGAGTCGAGGCGAGTCGCTGTCATAACATTCTCCCCGGTCCAAACTGTGGGAACGTGCTCGTCATTACTAATTCCAGGACGTTAAAGTCGCCTGTTTGATGCAGCCACACAGCCGAGCTGCTGCTAGTAGAGTCAATAACTCTAAAATTACCGGGTGTGAAAGTCGTCGGAACTGTCCTAAATCTGCGTTTGCTCTTAGTGTTATAGTGAATCCACAGACGTTTTCTCCTTCTTTTCCTTTTACGTTGGTACAAGACCGTCAGCATCACACACTACGCGTCTGTCAGTTTGATTGACAGCCTCCTCACCTGCCTCCCCGATGACATCTGCACTCGTGCGCGATTGGTCATACGTGTAGTCTTTCCAGTCACCTGACCGAGACACGTCAAGAGTTTCTGGCAGTGCGGTCGTTAAATCTGACGTGGTGACCGTCATTTAAGACAAATAAAAATCGCGTAGCCTGAACCGGCCTCAGTCAGATGAAGGATTTAAGCTTCACCCTCCACGTCCCTCTCCCTGCTGTCTCCGTCACAGGCACCCCAGACTCCTTCTCCCAGTTGCACACTTGCCCCTACTGCTCCCGGGGCTACAAGCGCAACGCCTCGCTGAAGGAGCACATCAAGTACCGGCACGAGACCAGCGAGGACAACTACAGCTGCTCGCACTGCAGCTACACCTTCACCTACCGCTCGCAGCTGGAGAGGCACATGAGCCACCACAGGGGCACCAGGGAGCAGGTAACGTCAGAGCCTGCTGGCAGCGTGCGACCTTAAACGAGTCTCAGTTAATCTGTTTTTAGAAGCGTTATGGTATAGCTTGGATTAGCGTTTGTTTGTGCTCTCGCATCAGCTGTATTAGATGCATTCACAGTTATGTTTAAAGTGATATTTGCTGGTTTTATTCTGGTTTTGCGAGCGCTGATGAATACGTGGACTTGCGGGTCCGCTTTCATGCGCTGTGATTTGTTATTCATTCAGAATCAACATGCAGCTTTGCAGTCTTCAGTGTGGCCATTAACAGAATCCTCTGCATCCACAGTCAGTGTTCCTTTACACCTCTGACCGACAGTAAAGCTGGAGAAAGTGCAAACCTTCACTGTGTTTCTGAACAGCGTCAAAGCTTTCGCTCTGTTGATGAATACCAAACAGCTCACGCTAACAGCAGAAAAATGAAGGTTTCTCAGTTATTTCATCACATGGACACACCTGAGCATGCTGCAGCTCCTCTTGGCCGTCCTCATCGCGTGCGTTTTGACTTGATTGGATTTTTCTTGTGTGTCTCAGCGTCACGTGTCCCAGTCGACAGGAGGATTAGAGGGAACAGGTGGAACCCGCAAGTTCAAGTGTAGCGAATGTTCCAAGGCCTTCAAGTATAAGCACCACCTGAAGGAGCACCTGCGCATTCACAGCGGTGAGTTGTCGCTCTCGCTCTCTCTCTCACGCACACACACACACACACACACACACACACACAGAAAAGGACTTTTAATGCTTCTTCTGAACTAGTATCTTGGTGCTTGTTTTTGATACTCAGTCCTGTCCTGTGCAGCCTTCAAAGAGAAAATCAGCATTCAGGACATTTTTAAAGAATTTAAAATACTACTGAACCAAACTTAAGCCGCGTCCTTCTCTGTGCGCCCCTCTCAGGTGAGAAACCGTATGAGTGCTCAAACTGCAAGAAGCGATTCTCCCACTCAGGCTCCTACAGCTCCCACATCAGCAGCAAGAAGTGTGTGGGTGCAGCGTCTCCGAATGGCGTCCCTCAGCTGTCAATCAAATCCCCTCCACCCACCACCCAGACCACGCCGGTTGTAATTGCTCCAGCCCGCGTCATCCTTAAAGAGAAGACTGAAAGCAAACCCCTCCAGGAGCAGCTGCCCGTCACCCAGATCAAATCTGAACCTGTGGAATACGAGTGCAAGACGGTGATGGCGGCGCCGGCGACCTCAGCCGGTACCAACGGAGTGGTGAACGGAGGCACGGCGCAGCCAGCCGTGGTTCCAGCTGCGACGCTGCCTCAGGGTGTGGCTATGGTCGTCCCAACAGTCGGCCTGATGTCGCCCATCAGCATCAATCTGAATGACTTGCAGAATGTGCTCAAAGTGGCGATGGACGGAAACGTGCTGAGGCAGGTGCTGGGTACCGCGAACGGGGTGGTGACGCAGGGCAAGCAGGGGATTATAGTGCAGCAGCCCCAGCAGCAGATCATCAGCCTGCCGGCCTTCGTGGACCACGACGGCACCACGAAGATCATCATCAACTACAGCATCAGCCCCGCGGCCGCCACCACTGCCACTGCCCAGCCCGCGCCGCCTGTCGCCAAAAACAACCCCTCCCCCACTGTCACCGCTGCTGCAGCCCCCACCCCCACCAAAACAGATAAACCCGCAACCCCAGAGGTGGCCGACCTCACCATCGTAAAGACGGAGCCAGAGTCAGTGCCCATCGCGGAGACAGAGGCAGTCACGCAGACAGAAATGAAAACTGTTCAGACTTCAGACGCCCAAACAGCTCCGATGCCAAAAGTCAGCAGCACCAGTACGTGTTTACTATGCGACGACTGTCCGGACAACCTGGAGGCGCTGCACCTCCTCCAGCACCGCAAAGCCGCCAACGGGGAGGCCGTGGACTCCGCAGCTCTGGACCCCTCGTTCGCTGACCTGCTCAGCGAGGCAGGGGTGACGCTGGAGGAGCCACCCGTGGACGACCTCCTCTCACTCCTCAAGACCTACTTCGCCTCCAACGCCAACCCCAGCGAGGAGGAGCTGGCGAAGATCTCAGAGTCTGTCAGTATTCCTGTGGACGTGGTCAGGAAGTGGTTTGCCAAGATGAACTCTGGGAAAAATGTGGGTAAATACCGCAATAACGCTACAGCGGTTTCCAAAAAGACTGAAACCGCCAATTCCAGCTCCGCCGACGCCTCCAATCAGAATGGAGAGGCAGAGGAAGACGGCGCCCAGGAAGCATCCAACAAAGCCTCACCAGAATCTGGAAACGCCGCTCTGTCAGACTCTTCACCACTAAGCCTCAACGCCGGGGACCTCGTCATCGTCAAAAGGGAGCCAGAGGACCCCGAGGCCCCTGACTCGCAGGCAGAGCCGCTTGACCTCTCCCTCCCCAAACATATCGCGGCGGCGTTGGAAACGAAAACGGCCGCGCCCCCCGTCAAGCAGCAGGAGCAGCCCCTGAACCTGACCTGCCTGAGGAAGGAGCAGCTGGAGGGTCGGACCGTCTACGTCACCGCGCCGCAGACGGGAAGGCCGGTCAACATCGTCACTGCGGCGCAGCTGCCCACGTTGGTGGCCATCGCCGGTCAGGGCACGGTGGGCTGCCTGAGCGCCATCAACACCACGTCCAAACGCACCATCCTCATCCCCCAGCTCACCTACACCTACGCCACTACGGCCGGCAGCGCCGCTGGAGCAAAGACTGTCGTGCTGAACGGCCATAAGGTTGGTGGAGTTAAACATTATGTCCGGAACAGAAAATCCTCTGTGAGGTTTTCACAGTTAATCTGTCGATCACACTTCTCATTGGTTAGTTTTTAGAAAATGTCACAGTGTCTTTGTCTGAAAGTCTTAAACCCAAAGACGTCTCAATCCACGAAGGCGAGAAAAGCAGCCGATAAGAGAAACAGCTTGATGACTTAAAGGCTTAAAGAGTTCATTAATTGTGGTCCTGTGACTTCTTGGATTGCAAACGTCTGTTTGTTTCAGGGCTGTAATACAAAGACGACTCTCTCAGTCCTCTCAGACCATCTGAGCATTCAAACAGCTGATCCTCCTCACTTTACGTCAGCCACACATTACATCCTCTGAGCCTAATGATAAGATTCTTCCGTTTGCAGCAGGAGAAGAAGCCGGACAGCAGCTCCGACAGCGTTTCCACAGCCGAGGAGCAGAACGACGCCGATTCGGCCACACTGATGAAGAAGCGGCGGCTGGAAAACGGCGTCTACCCCTGCGACCTTTGCTGCAAAGTCTTCCAGAAGGGCAGCTCCCTGCTCAGGCACAAATACGAACACACAGGTATGCTCTAACGCGACCTCAGACAAAGGAGCACGTTCCGTCAGTGGTGTTTCACCGCACGAGTCCGAGAAGTGTTCGAAAGGAAAGTTTATTTTTGCTTTCCTTTTTGCCCAAAGGTAGATCTGCTTTCCAGGGCTGTGATTTCAAATGACCTCATCTCTCATTAAGTGTGTTATACTTAGTAGGATTGCAGCCTTTATGGGGCAGCTGGCCTGTAAATGGACCAGCTGAGAGAGACTTGACATCAGTGTTCATCCAGATGAGACTCCTGAGGTGAATTAACGGGATCTCTTACCCGAAGCTCCAACTAGTATCACACTGGAATGTGGTTTTATTAAAATCTGTTAGCGGTTAGCTGCTCACTGCACTACTGTGCACAGGTGTGGCAGTTCTGCCTTGACATCATCCACCTTAACACAAAGCACAGACACAAATTCACAGGCGCTGTCTTGGACACTGTGTAAAAGGGAAATAGAAACAGAGCGTGATGAACATTTAAGCCCCATATGTTGATAAAAACCGCTCAAAGACAACATGTCACATGTTGAAACTGAGAAATTTCATAGTTTTTTAGAGAATTTGACTCGTTTCTAAAAAGTTGGGACAGTGGCAACAAGTGTGGAGAAGTTGTGAAATGCTAAAAGAAAGCACCTGGTGGAACATCTCACAATTAGTCAGGTTGACTGGCAACAGGTGAGTCACATGAGTGGGTATAAAAAGGAGTCTGTCTGAAGGAGGGACGGGCGTCACCGCTCTGTGACAGACTGCGCTGCGACAGTTCAACAGTAATGTTTGTCAGTGTAAGCTGTGAAGAGTTTGGGGGTTTCATTGTCTACAGCACACAATCTGTGCACAGGGGACAGGGCTGAAAACCAGTTTTGGCTGGCCGTGATCTCTGGCCCTCAGACGGCTCTGCAGTGAAAACAGACACAAGTCTGTGCTGGACGTCACTGCATGAGCTCAGATCACTTCCAAAAACCAGCGTCTGTGAACTCACCGCTGCAGCCACAAACACAGATGCACTGTGAAGACTCTCTATTCTGTTTACACACAGAGTCACAGCCATTTACTGGATTTGATGAATACAGATGAGTCAGGAAATACGTCAGCAGTCTGTAACGATTGATTGATTATGAATCAGCTGCCAGTTATCTTCCTGTCAATCAGCTCATCAGAACTGATCTAAAGATGTTCACATGGGAAAAAAACTAGACGATCAGAACAAACAAACAAACAGTGTAAGTCATCTCACAACCCCTCAGATTTCTTTTGTGGCCCCCTGTGAGGGCAGGACCCCTCGTCTGGGATCCGCTGCTGTGATAAGCCAGTTGTTCTTTCTCTGCTGCTCTAACCTGTTTCTGTGCAGTGTGGGTTGTTTTGCAGAGGAGGGCGCTGCTCGCTCGTCTCACTCTTTGTTCTGTCACCTGCAGGAAAACGACCCCACGAGTGCAACGTCTGCAAGAAGGCCTTCAAACACAAACACCACCTGATCGAGCACTCGAGGCTGCACTCCGGCGAGAAGCCCTACCAGTGTGACAAGTGCGGGAAGCGTTTCTCTCACTCCGGCTCGTACTCGCAGCACATGAACCACCGCTACTCCTACTGCAAGAAGGACGGGCCGGACTCCGGCTCCGGGTCTCGCAAGGCTCAGTCGGACCTCGGCAGCCCCGGCGCCGGACCGCAGTCGGACAGTCGGACCACGACCCCGCCCTCCCAGCTGGACTCAGACGAGAGGGAGAGCGAGGAGGACGAGGACGACGAGGCCATGTGTATGGACGACATCCGGGTGGTGCAGGTGGACGACGGCGAGTGCGAGATCTACGAGGGCAACTTCGACGACGACGAGGAGGACGGCGAGGAGATGCCGGAGGAGGAGACGACGAGAGAGGAGGAGGCGGGGAAGGAGAAGCAGGACGAGGAGGTTGTGTGCGATGTGGTGGAGATCGAGCTGGGGGACGATCACATGGAGGACGAAGAGATGGAGGAAGGAGAGGAGGAAGAGGCAAGTGCAGATACGGAGCAGATGGCGGACTGCGAAGCGGATTCGGACAAAAGCATCAGGGAGGGCTCAGACAGCGCCGAACCGGCAGAGGAAGAGGTGACAAACGCCAAATAAAGGAATAAACGTCTCTCCGGGACAGCTCAAAGTCGATTAAGACAAAGCCGCAGAGAAGTCGGGAGAGTCGCGGCGGTTGCCTGATCTTAACGGTCCACTACTGTGTACAAAAACCCAGGTGTGCCTGAACTTGAAAAAAGAAAAAAACAAAAACAGTGACTTTTTTTTTTTTTTTCTTCGTGGAAATGAAATACCAGTGTTAAGAATTGTTTATAGAAGTTCAGATTTTAAAGCAGAACTCACCCGTCGACTTGTTAGACTTGTTACTGAGACATCCCAGGTCGTTTCCTCGTTCGTCTGTTTTCGTTCGGTCAGTGTTACTAATCTTGTTCAACATTTTAACCTGTAAAGATGAGAAAGATTTCTATACCTTTTTATTGCCAATGAAGTTTCCTAAATCAGTATTTTATTGAGTTCTACGAACAAAAACCTCTGCACTACAGTATTCCTGGTTTACCTACGGATACATGCCTCATGCATCGTATGCCCTTCAGTGTTAAACGCGTACACTAGCTAGCAAATGTTGTCCGTGTTAGTCTTAGTCTTTGCTAGCTAGCATTACCTTTGTTTTCAGTTTGACTGTTAGCCTTAAGGAAAACAAAGTACTCTTGGGGAGGGCTGTGGGCGGGACGGGGAGTCCGGGATGTGAGCGTGGCTTCTGAACGCCATAACCAAATTTGTCCTATCAGGGAAGGTAGAGTCACAACCTCAAAGCCAGCATCAGGCGTCTGATGTTTTGCAACCCAGCGTAGCCCGGGCGGGCGGAGCCTCCGGGTGAAGAGACTCCGCCCGGCCCGGCTCGGCTGCGTCGCGAAACACACGCGCCCATTCTTACCAAGCTTCTCCTTATGAGTTCCACTTCCGTTCTCAGTGTTTCAGTGTTATTAGCTTGTATATGAAGTCATACTGTACGTGAAGGAACGGGGCTGTTTCCTGCTCCACCCCAATGCCTCCAGCCTTATGCAAGACCTGTGTGCTGTTAAAAGTGCCATTGAACAGTGTTTTCATTTCTTCTTCACACATGTAGCCAGTATTATGTGTCTCTGTTACTCACACAAGACCCACATTGACTAATGTTTGTCGACTTGCACAGAACAGCAGCACGCTTCCTGTCCAATTAGAAGTATTTGTACCCCGCAGAAAAGCTGGGAAACGCAGTATTATTACAGCTATTATGATTAATGGATTCGTTGTTTTGTCCACAGAATGACAGAAAATAGTGAAAAAGGCCCGTTTAGATGAAGCCTTCATGTCTTTTCCTGTCAGAACAGAAATCAGAAATTCAATTATATTTAGTTTACAATTATGGAAGAAGCTGGAAACAGATTTTTTGGCATTTTTGCTTGAAAACTGACTGATTCAATTAAATCACTTATTAATTGTCAATCAGCGGACTAATGGATAAACTGACTAAAGCTTTCGGCTCTCTGCTGTGTGTCTTCAACGGCTGAGAAACGTGGGGACTCTGAGAAGTCCAGACTGAGCTGACCTGTGGATAGAAAAAGCCTTGTAGACTTGAGATAATCAGTTTCCTGCTGACGTTCAGTTTTTAAACTCAGAGTATTAAAAGCGTCGACAGAAGTGCTCGAACTCGACGCTTGAAATAAAAAATACACAAAACCAAGATCGAGTCAAGGTAAGTCGAGACTTTACAGTGAAATTGTACATTTATTCCCACTCGTGCACTTTTTTCCTCCGATGGTTAAAAAAAAGGAAATTGCGGCAAGCTGTCGCGCACTTCAGGTAACAAACGTTAGTGAATGTGGTCTCTGTCCAGGTGTTTTCAGTTGGTTTTACCGAACAGTGTTTCTAGATTTGACTTCTGGTTTTTCTGTGTGTCCTCTGTGTTTTTTTCAGCAATGGCAGTATTAGAACCCTTTTCACAGATTAAAAAATGTACCTGTTTAGTTTTTAGAAGACTTTTTTATATTTATGTGTCTTATTTTTATATTTTCTTTTATGGTTATTTATTACACATTGTAGTGTACATTACTGTAGGTTGAATTGATACAATAATATATTTTAGTATGAAAAATAATCTCAAGACAAACAGAAAACCCCAAAATGTGGTTCTGGGAGCTGAAGTTTGTTTTAACAAAAACCATAAAAAGATAAAACATGTATTCTGTAAACATGACTTCTGTTTTAAGCTAAAAAAGAGAAAAAAAAAAAGAGGAATGAAGTGAGAAATAGAAACTGTTACATGTGCATCCGCTCTGCGTCGTTATGAAGCTACTGAATTCTAAACCTCTGTGATTTTAAAAGCATGAGTCGTCGCCGTTTTAATGAAGGATCTTGTTATGAAGCCGTTACTCCTCCCTTTTTTTTCCAAAGCCAAATTTAGACCCCCCCACCCCACCGCACCCCCCCCCACCCAGTTCTCTGTTCTGTGCCAACTGGTTCCATTGTACTGTCGAAGGCTGCATATCGCCCGTTCTGTCCTCGCCCTTTGTAAATCCACTCTTTTTGTATCGTTTCTATTTTAGTTTTGCTCATTTTTATGACTCCCCATCACAATAAAATATAAGAAAGCATTTCTGAGTCACTTGTTTTGATTCTCAGCTTCATGCTTTATCTGTCTGTCGGGATAAGAAGTGTTTTTGTGTGTTGGAATCAGATAAATAAACTCCACAGAAACGACCTTTAGAAGAAAGCTGGACAGATGTCTCTCCCAGGACGGACAGGTGGGAAAAAGGTGCTTTATATAGAGGACAGACAGAAGCAGCAACAGCATGATTAAATATGAAGACAGAAGACAATATGAGGTAAATATACACGATTAAGTAGATTTAAATGGATCTGACCTGGGGTCAGTTTCACAAAGACAGACTTTGACCATGATCAGACTAACTCAGACTTTGGATAAATGACTGTGTTGTCTTGCTCTTGACGAACTTGCTATGACTTCTGGGTAAATGAAGACTTTTTTTTCCCAAGCAAATTAAAACTACTTCAGTGAAATACCACAAAAAGTACATGATGAACATCTGCTCTGGAATGAAACCTGCAGGATGTTTGTATCTGAAACAACAGAGACAAAAACAGATTATTCTTGGAAAACTGGAGTTGATCTGGTGAAAGGCCTCGGCTCCTCAGGTCGAGCGGTGCGTTCACGTCCCCCTGAACTTCTGGACGATGATGTTCTTTAACACCACAGGAACATGAGCTGATGGAGCTCTTCTGGTGTCCTAAAGCTTCTCAGAAACTCAGCAGCATCTGAAAGGACGTTAATGCCACTGGACCCCGTCTGGCTTCTCCTCTAAGAGGAACAGTGATAACCATAATGCTTCCTTTCAGAGGGAAGCTCTCTCTGTTCCAGATGTTATTTCCTGTTGGAATAACGTGAGTTCAGAAGAAAATCTGGTGCCTGCCTTAAATTTCTGATTCTAACTGACTTTTAAGTGATTGACCATTTTCATCCCTCGCTTCAGTGAGTCTGAATGTTCCCTTTCCAGTGAAAACGCATTGTTTAGCTTTTACTTTTCCCTCTGCCATCAGTTTGATTTTATTACTTTACTTTCAAACATCAGAAATCAGAAAAACCTTCATTGCCAAGTACGATTTTACACATAGGAGGAATTTGCTTTGGTGAAGTTGGCGCGTGACACATCTGCTAAAAAAAAAATACTATTAAAAAGTAAAAAATATAACAATATAAATATATATACACAAGTCAGAAACACAGTCAGAAAAACATGGCATCAGTCCTCTAGTCTAAAACCTTAAACGTGTGCAGAAAAGTATGTTAAGCTCAGAATTAAGAGACAGAAGCTGGAGTCACGTTGGAAGAGTTCACGCTTAATGTTGTTTTGTATCCAAAGCGAAATGAAGATTTGCCAGCAGGTGGCGGTAGAGCACCACCCAACACGCGCTGGAGTCTGCAGACCACAAAACAGAGCAGAAATCAGCCCTAATTATTCGTAAATAATTAAGTAATGAGCCACGATATTAATTCAAGCCAGTGTCCTCAGGAGCTCCATTCAAATGCGAATCCATCTTTTTTCCCTCCCTGATCATCTGCATGGCTGATCTCAATCTGCAGCAGTTATTATGTGCAATTTGAGGAAATATCAATGATATAACAGTGAGGTCGGGTTATAAGAAGCCACCAGCAGAGCTTTCTACGAGCCAGCAAGGCAGCAAACCGATTTCAGCCGCCGTTACAGTCACGAGGACAACAGTTAGTCTGTCACTCGAGTCTCCCCGCAGGTGGTCAGAGGGGGTGAGAGTCGCTTTTTAATGGGAGAAAACCCCTCCTGATGTCCAGGTAATGAAAATGCACACTTAAAATGCACTTTCACCCAAAGCATCCACCGCACAGTAAAGGCAGAGGTCTGCAGCGCGAGCGGTTTCAGTGGAAGTGAACTCTTTATCGTCCTAATGAATATTCATGATGATGGTGTTTGCTGCGTGAGGAAGGTAACGACATCTCCTCAGGTGATTGAACAAACACGGCATGAGATGCGCACAGTGAGGCGTCGTGAGGAGGTTCAGGGCGCGAGCGCAAGCTGGGAGCTTGATGTGGGCCTTTGTTTGCGTGCGTGCGTGTATGTGTGTGTATGTGTGTGGCTGATGTAAATGTGCTTTTAGAGGAAGGGGAGCTCATGTGCAATAAAAACACACATATAAGAAAGCAAAAGAAACAAGAAGGGGGACAACAAGGACTTGGCGCCCCCCGGCGGTGGAGGACATGGCGCGGAGGACAGGCTGTTTTTCTCCTCTGTGAAATAAACTCTCCTCATTGAGAATGAGGTCACACCCAGACCCTTCAGAGGAGGCCGAGCAGCCTGTTTCTCATCCAGGACAAAGGGTTTGAGCATACTTATCGTATTTATCCAAAAGGTTTGAATCAGGCTGCTCCCTGCACACCATCAGACATGAGCCCAGTGTGCGACGTCACAGCAGGTGTTCTGTACCTGAAAGGTATGCGGGTCGAACCCCTGCTGTGACCCGCAGCGCCGCGCAGACTCACTTTCAATCCTCTCAGGCAGGAGTCGAGCTGCTCGTCCGGACATGGCCAGTGGGTGGCAGTGGAGGTCTGGCCTGAGCTGCAGCTTCAGTGCTGAAATACTTCAGAGCTTGATGGAATATCAGTGCAGGGGAGACCTTTTCCATCCCTCCATCAGCACGAGGCTTCGGTTAAAGTGTGAAAGTGCTGCCGGTGAAATATCCTGAAGCATTAAGAGGGAAAACATTCATTTGTCTGAGCAGAGTGGCTGTGTTTTATATTCATGAGTCTTTGGTTCAAGTGCTTGGTGTTGAGAGGAGCTGAGGTTTTTGGTGCAGGAGTGTATTTTAAAGTTGGTATTTAAGTGTTTGTGGTTGCATTCGTGACGCTTCGTCCACTGTCCCCCTGTGGCAGGACCGTTTGTTGGTGTTACAATGAATGTGCTCCTGATGAAACATGAACGGCGCTGATGTCCTGATGGTTAAAGGGTGCTGAAATCTGTCGAGAAACTAATTCTGGACAAAGGCAGAAACACTAACGAGTTTGAGTTCAGTGACTTTTCCACTAAGCCAACACCTGTCGCCACCCACGCAGGTGTGTTCACTTACTGATTACACCTCTCCTCAGGACTGCGTAGGCGGCTACAAACTGTGTACAGACGCCCTCAGCCTCCTGCCACACGACCAAACAGCTCACTCTCTTAATAGTTCAGAGAGTTTCTCGGCTCTTAGAAAAACATGCATGTTGATTCAACACTGGCTCCACGTTAACTTTGTGTCCTTAAGAAGTTTTAAAAATGGAAAATTATGCTCGGGCATGAATGGAGAAGCTGCTAGACCACCACATGATGAGGACTGAGCATGGAAAGCGCAGATGGCCAAACGTGGCTTGGAGCATTTTCATGCAGGAAGTGATCCATCGATTCCTGCGCAGATGTTTCCACATGTTCACCTTCACAACAACAACAACAACAACAACAACAACACATCCAGCTCATCTGCAAAGCGAACGAGTCGGTGTCTGCTGGAGCAAAACAAAGCACAAACAGCGTCAGGGCTGTAATAACTGGCAGTAATTAAAGCTCATTTCACGCCGCTGCAGTCTGTGATGCTGCACGCGCGCAGCTATTTGTCAAAATTAGGCGCGATGCTCGGAAGCACATCACACCTGTCAGTCAACGCACGACCTTTCTGGTCACTGATCGGCGACGCTGATGCTGACGGAGGCCGCATGGCTGCAATGAGCTGAGGGTAATGGACGGGAAAGACGCTACTCATTCATCTTTGGGGAGAGCACGTCGTGATCCGGAGGAGCCATGTTTCACGCTTTGGTTTGTTGTTGTTTATGCAGCGCCTCATCCTTCAGTTTCAATAAACTGTGTGAGTCATTTGAATGGGAGCTGACTGCAGTTTCTACACCGATCTGCAGTTTTTGAGAAGCATCCCTGAAGAACACTGGCTGCTGTCTGAGGTTAATGAGACTGTGGGGTTGACACATCTCCTCAGTTTCAGGAGGAGAATGTAAACAAATGTCAAATGAAACATGAAAATCAGAAAATTCACACTTCTGCGAGCTCATTTTCTTTCTTGGTTGAAACGTCCTGCAGCCAATCGCTGAGCTACGAGATGACCTCCGTTATGTGGCCGTAAAATGTCAGAAATATTGTTCTTCAGCGGCAGTATTTTTTCTTTGACATGTCTGAGAAGGTGAGCCGGGATCAAAGCATGTTCTATCAGCGAGAGACTGCGACTCTTTCAGCTCACAGTCGTCCACTGGCTGCACTTTAAGCCCAACCTGAGGAGGCTCTTTCCGCCTCTGCTTCCTGTGATAAATGTAAGTCAGGTGATGGATCATAGGTCAGATTTTCTGGTCTTGTCTGAAGCTCAGAGGTTCTGGGATGACATTTTTCAGCAACATATACAACAGACATCTAATCCCTGCCAGTCTGTCTGTGTCAGTAGGTTCCTCGCAGCTGCTCTTCCTCCAGCATTACAACAGGTGTTTCTTCCTCACAGAGAGGAAATTAGTTTCCCCTCCTCACTTTAAAAAATGACTCAGTGACTTGGTTTCCTGATTAAACCTTGAAGGAATTCAGTAGACTTTGACCAACAGCCAAATTTCTTGAGCTCTGGGGACGATTTATTGAACAACCTGAGCGAGGAGTGTCCACCTGTGAGCTAATCAGTATCAGACTGAACTGTACTGTACTATATGAAGTGTTTATTCACCTGGATTTCAGTTTTCCAGACTTTGGACTCCATGGAAGTGACCCTCAACCCACTGGTGCTCGTGCAGTTGGTTTTAATCTATTCGACTCTGTCATGTCGTTTTAGTTTTTTGTACTGTGAAAACTTGTTTTTAATACTCTAATGGTCCTAAATCACCATGATAACCAATAAGAGTCAATTTCATAGGAGCATTTCAAAGGATATTTGGATGTGAACAACAATACACAGAGTGTGACGATCAGCCAGCGATGACGTGAAGGACTTCACGTCCTCTGATGAGTCACCGTGTGACAGTACAGTAGATGCACACGCAGGTGATGACAGGTAACTGATCCTCCATCATCTCTGCTTCTCACAATCTGACACGAGAAGCAAAGCGAAGCTGGAAATTTACACAGTGCATCCTGTTACCTGGAGATCCTTCACCAAAACACATCTGTCACTGTCAGCTCAGCGTTTGAAAGGTGTCACTTTTTTTGTCTCATCTTTTGGAAACTGCTCACGACACCAAGACTGTGGTCACAAGATGGACGCGTCCTAACAGGACAGCATGCATGTGCTAAATACGCTGCATCTATACAGCAAACAGGCAGAGCTCTGGCATCTGTAGTGAGGAAGAGGAGCTGCAGCTAA
The DNA here is from genome assembly GCA_037975065.1 of Chaetodon trifasciatus. Lineage (NCBI taxonomy): Eukaryota > Metazoa > Chordata > Actinopteri > Chaetodontiformes > Chaetodontidae > Chaetodon > Chaetodon trifasciatus. The sequence continues at coordinate 108,530 of JBBMOE010000139.1, forward strand.
ATGTGTTTAATCGTTGGTGAAAACAAAATGTTGATCAAAATAAAGTGAATTTAAAGATTCAGGGTTCCTGTTTACCAGCTGAGCTATGTGGACTTTTTGAGCTTCATCGGCTCTCACACAGAATCAGTCGCTCACATCACGGCCAGTTTGTGTCTTGCTAGAATTGACTGAGGGGATAAATTATTTCTGTGACATTATGGCAGCCGGTGTGTCTGCCAGTAAAACTACATCCACGCCTCGAAAGGCAGAATGCACAGCAGTAAACCGGTGGACGGGGAAAGGCTTGAGACGTGATGACTGCATGCCACGCGAGGAAGAGCGAGGCTGGTTGTCTTCTTCAGTCCTGCTGTGTCGCCTCATTTTCACAAAAAACCATAAAAGCTGAATTTCATTCCTGATCGAGGGAGCTGGAAGGTGTGTTGACGGGATGGACATTAGAGGGGACGGACATCAGGCTTGTGTGTTCTCCTGTGAGTGTGTGTGTGTGTGTGTGTGTGTGTGTGTGATACAGTTTCTTATATGCTTTTATCACCACAGTGTTTTCTGTCTCTGCATAGATGCACCTTCAGTTTTTATATGTGAGCAGTTTTATCACCCCAGCAGTTATAGATTTTCCAGCACTGTGTGTGTGTGTGTGTGTGTGTGTGTGTGCGTGTGTGTGTGTGTGTGTGTGTGTGCGTGATGGCAGACGCCTGCTGAGGTTCATCCCACTGATTTGTTTGTCCTGCTGAATGAGTTTGCTGTCTGTCTTTAGAGCAGCCACGCAGGGAGAAACAGTCTGTCACGAGTCCCCCTGTGGCTGCGCTGGGATCAGTTTTCCCCCCCGCTCTCTCTCTCTCTCTCTCTCTCTCTCTCTCTGTGTGTGTGTGTGTGTGTGTGTGTGCTCCCCTCTAACTGAATCCCTGCCTCAGACAACATCTCTACATTTAACTATAGGTTTCTAATCAATGCTCTGATGCAAAGCAACTCACTCAAGTGGAACAGCTAAGAAAGGATCTGGAATAAATCCCCAAGCAAGCAGCTATTAGTGCAAAGAGAGCAAAAAACAAAGCAATATGTTATCCCTTTATTATGCCTTACAAGCACGAGGACTCCAGGCTTTGTAGCTTTTGGTTTCTCATGACCTCTGTAAGCAAAATGTACCTCTCAGCAAGATTATGAGTATAATGTAAATGTGGATGTAGGACGCTGTTTATGTATTCCAGGAATCGTTTCATCACCTCGCAAAATGATCTTATGGCAGGCTGAGAGGAACAGCTGAGGTGCACAAGATTTCTCTGTATTTGCTTTAAGCCATAGTCTGAAATTTGAGTGTCTAGCAGGACGGTTGTATCTGGGGTTGGAATCACTCACACCTGGATGCTTCATTCCAGGATGGCTGGATCAGGATGGACGTGCAGACAGAGAGGGCGAAGACATCAGCGGACATTTAGCTTTGGACAAAAAAACCCTGAATTTATTTAATCAGTCTGCAGTAAAATGGAATCACTGCAGACTCTGTGTGTGAGAAACTCCCCTCTGTGCTGTTTCCTGCACTCATAATAAAAAAGAAAGACAATGCATTCATGAATCACTGCCTTATCACGGTGAAGAGATTTGCATGGCCCCATGACCACTGGAGCTCTGCTGTCAGGGGCAATAGCTTAGGGTCCTCCGAGGGAAAATGGTCCCATTAAAACTAACCAGGCATTCAGACGAGCTGCCACAAGCAAAGATGAGACGATGAAAAACAATTCAGGAAGGCCATTTTAGGAGCTGGTCCATGAGTTTGAAGGCTTATCAGGTCCCAAAACACTGCACAGCATTATTTTAAAAATATGAGGAAGGATGTCATAACTCTGGGAAGTTATCAGCGTCCACTTCTTTCCTTTTGTCGTGACAGTTACTCACTGTACCAGGAAAGTCAGCGTGCATGCGTTTGATTGGCCGAATGATGCAAAATTTCAACAGGTTCAACTTTTTGGATAGCTGGATGGCAAGTTATTTTCCTTAAAGCTCTCTGCATCAGCTCTGTCTCAGTCTGTCCAAACAGCACTGAAAAGCGAGAAAGAGACCTCCTGGAAGTGTCTTCAGCTGGACAGAGTGTCTTCTCGCTGAAGAGAATCACTTTTCGCAGATGTTGCGGTTCCATTGACTTCACAACGTGACCTCCAGGTTGACACGATTTGAGCGTGAAGCAGGTGAGGGGCGGCACCTTTAATCGTCGAGCTTTCAGGTGGTCTCAGAGTCTTGTTCAGAGTGAAGTTAAGTTGGAGCGCGAGATTGGTCGCAGGCTGTGAGCAGCGACTGGAAGACAGAACTGAGGCACCAGAAACCTTCCCTGCACAGGATTGCTGAGCTCAACTGTAGCCGCAGGATGAAGGGCTCATACATCCAGGAGGAGTTCATGCATCTGATGCCATCTGGTAGAGACTTTAGGGAAGCCCTGGCCTGGGAACACCTCCTCTTCCTCAGGAAAAGCTGGAGGCCATGAGGCTCAGGCTGTGGAGAAGAATGCTTGATTTCTTATAGCGCAGCCATTGCCACCTGGATACCAGGCGGAAAATGGATGGTTGGATATATAAATGTATCACATAATACAAAATCTACTGAGTATATGAATTATCAGCCATGCATGCTGTGTGCAAAATGTGCCCTATTGTAGATTAAAATGTGGACAGAGAGACATAAATGGTTTAAATCTGTGTAACCATTTTCAGAAATGTGTCCTGCAGTGAGCTGATACTGCGGCCCAACATGGAGGAAATCAACATGACAAAGACGTCCTGCCTGTCTGCATGTTAATTCTACATCTATAAGGATTGTGCTGCAGGTATCTAATGGCTCTCTACTGATAGATACGTGTCTACATGGGTCCTCAGCAGAGCCACCATTCAAACAGCCTGTCATAGACGGTGTGCTGGTGAAAGCATAATGTGAGGGTATGAGTATCTGTGTGTGTTATGATCCTTTATAAGAAGCTCTCAGCTCTCCAGACATTTCATTTACTGTACAGATGGATCATTGTCTGACAGCCCAGTCTATTTTAAACCTGTTCATTTCCATCCATCCCTCTGAATAATCCCTGAGCAGCAGCTCAGCTCTCCTCTCTCTGGTCTGTTGAGGTGCATCCGATCTCCCATTCACTTCAACTGTAATGGTCTTTAATGGATGAGATGGAACCTCGGAGCCTGCCTGCTTTAGTATGAAGAAAATCCAATGGCATGTCTGTCTTCCTGCTGGGTCTGACGTCACTCAAAGCTCTACTGGTAAATCGGTATTTGTATGATCAATGATGGATCAATTTCCAGGCAGGCCGATGTTAACAGTGAAAAGTGAAGTTAAACACTCTGTACACCATCTGCTCAGCACCAAATCACAAAGTTAGACACTAGCTGCAGCTGAAAAGCCAAATATATGTTTTCTTTTTTGTTTGTTTGTTTGTTTGTTTTGGCCACTTGGGGGCAGAACAACTCGAATAATTGATGTAGGTTTAAATCAGGTCATACGTTTTGTTTTTCTACTGAAAGTCTTGCTGTTTTCCAACTTAGACACTTAACACACTATCATATCATAAAAACTAAGGTTTTTAACAAAGGTTTCTAAGGTAAAATGTCTCATCATTAAAAATCTTTTCATCCTCTCAGTCAGAATGATGACATTATCCATGTCCATGTCTTGTTTTTAGCTGCAGACTCAGACCTTGTTTAAACAGCACAAAACAGTGGCAGCATTTCCAGAAATGCATTTATTTGGCTGAATTGTGGTTTGTTTTTTGTCCTTGACGAGGTGTCTCCAACACTTTTGAGTCACGTGAATGAACATAAGATCGGATGTTTGTGATAATAAGGCCCACGCAGATACAGTGAAATATCCCAACACCCAAGAGCGTGAAGTAGCACTAATTAAAGAGGGTGTATTCTTCACACTGGCCTTTGGACCGGAGGAGCAGAGGATAGAAGCTATCTAACATCTTGGGTCATTACACACAACGCCGGGAGACTTCATTTCACCAGAAGCCAAAAACCACTTTACAAATTACATTATGTTAACTCCATCTGCACAAGTCCAAGATTTCATGTTCATCTTAGTCTGTGGTTGAGCTACATGGAAAATAAGAAGAAGTGATGTCTGTTCTCCTTGTAAATGATTCATTCATTCATTCATCTTCTATACCCCTGATATCCCTTTCGGGGTTGGGGGGGGCTGGAGCCTATCCCAGCTGTCAACGGGCGAGAGGCGGGGTACACCCTGAGCCGGTCGCCAGCCGACTGCAGGGCAACATACATACACACATTCACTCTCACATTCACACCTAGGGACAATTTAGAGTCACCAATTAACCTAATGAGCATGTTTTTGGTCTGTGGGAGGAAGCCGGAGTGCCCGGAGAGAACCCACGCATGCACGGGAAGAACATGCAAACTTCACACAGAAAGGCCCCCGCCTGACCCGGGGATCGAACCGGCAACCTTCTTGCTGTGAGGCACGCGCACTACCTGCTGCGCCTGTAAATGATTAAATTCAATTAAATTACTGGCATTTGACAGGGCTCAACCCCCCAAGACTGAAATACATTCAAGTAAGAAAGAAAGAAATTAGAGTTATGCGTGTCTTCCTGTGAGAGCTGCCAATTAGCACATGCTATTCTCGATGCGTCTGTTCCATCCTAACAATGGGTATGATAGGAAGACAGAAGATTTCCTCCCTCAATGCAGCACTTTTAGAAAGGAAAAGTTACATGTATGTTCTTAAAACCTTCAATATTAATTATTAAGTTTTGGGTTCCATATTAAAATTGTGTGCAAGGTGTGCTACACCAGCTGGAGCTCAGTGTGACGACAGCTGTGCTGTGACAAAGTGTGCTGCGTCCAGATGACCTTGTTATACATCACCTATCTACCATGGATTGTGTTTTATATTGAAGGCTTCACAACATTTATCTGCCCCATTACTGAGATATTCTAGGAGACAGTATTTAGCACACTCATTCATTCAGATTAGACATAACTGTCAAAACAAAGTGCATCAATTATGCAGTGATTAGACTGTATGTATAGTACCAGTCAAAGGGTTAGAGAGGACTTCTCGTTCAATGTTTTTATCTTTTATTATTTTCTGCATTGTACATTGTGCTGAAGACAAAACTATGGAATAACACATGGAGTTATGCATAAAAAGTCTTTGAAGTGGCCACTTTTTGCCTCAGCAGCTTTGCACACTGTTGGCATTCTCTCAGCCCGTTTGGCTGCTTTTCCTTCACTCTGGGGTCCAACTCATCCCAAACCATCTGATTTGGGTTCAGGTCGGGCGATTTGATGGCAGCACTCCATCACTCTCCTTCTTAGTCAAATAGCCCTCATGTAGCCTGGAGGTGTGTTCGGAGTCATCGTCCTCCTGAAAAACAAACGACGGTCCCTCTGAGCTCAGACCAGATGGAAGCTGCCATCAAAGCAAAAGAATCTAAAATAGAAAACAGACTGTGCTTTGTTAACATTTTTTAGCATTGCATATGTTCTTTCATACAGTATTTTATGGGCTGTAATTGTTATCAAGGCCGCAGACAAAGAAGGCAGCAGTAATTCAGATCAAATCCAGATGCCAGGTACCTTTCAGTGTCTCTATTAGAAGCACCAGGCTTTCAACAAACTCCACTGTAAACCCATCCCTGCCAGTAATAGATGCTCAGAGAAGGTGACGTCGTGTAAAGAGCAAGAAAGTCCACAAATGGAGGAAGGTAGGCTGGATGGATGGTCAAACAAACATGTGACTGAAACCAAAAGTGAATGGTCTTTTCCTAAACCTAACCAAGTAGTTTCAATGCCTCGCCTCACCAGACTGTGACTGTGTTACGACATTAACCACCATGGTAGAAAGGCTCTCTGGCAGGAATGCTCTGCGTCGCTGGGACGAGAACGTGTTGGACGGCCGGAGCAGTGGATGAGTTTATAGTGGAGTTAGTTGAAAGCCTGGCGATCTCATACAGGTGAGACCCTCAGGGATGCGGGCTAAGTCCTCCCCTGTACTCCCTGTTCTCACATGACCGCATGGCCCCCCACTGCTGCCTCACCATCATCAAGTCTGCTGATGGCACGACTGTCATCGGTCCAATCAGCAGCGACAATGAGACAGCCTACGGAGAGGAGGTTAGAGGCTGATATCTTGGAGCTGATTGTGGGTGACAGAAAGCAATAGGGAGAACGACAAGTCCCCATTAGCATCAATGGGACTACGGTGGAGAGAGTCAGCAGCTTCAGGTTTCTTGAGGGTCTCATCCACAAAGACCTGACCTGGACTCATCTCACCATCGCAAAGACAGCGAGACAATGGCTCTTCTGTGCACAGCTGAGAGTGTCCTGACTGGCTTCATCACCGCCCGGCATGGCAGCTGGACTGCCCTCAGAGCTTGAAGAAGTCCAAAGACAAGAGCCAAAAAGAAAGGCACTGTGTGGTAGTAAGTTCTGAGGTGGTAACTACTTTAGTAGAAGTTGTAAACATCATTAAAAAGTCATTAGTGTCTTAGTCAGTAGAAATCTGTGGTAAAAGTCTGCGTAGAAGTCATTAGTAAATGCCTGTGAAAGTCTTTGCTGAGAGTCATTACTGGAAACCTTTAGTCAAAGATGCAGCCTTTAAAAAAATGACTGTGTCATTCTTTAGTGGAAGTCATTAGCAGTGTGAGTAGAATAAACTGCATCCTGATTTCCTGCTGTGATGCTCCAGCTCATTAGCCTCCACCCTTCTTCTCCTCCACTTTCTCCTTCTCTTCAAACCTTTTTAATTCTCGGCCACCTCCTTCTTAACTTTTCTTCATCTGGCAACGCTTTGCTTTAGCCCCCCCACCCCCACCCTGGTGATGGAAGTCTTATGTTATGTATTTTCTCCAGCAGAATGATGAAGAGTTGGTTCAGCTTCATCTCAGTCTATCCTCTGAAGCAGTCGAGAGTCACAGTGTTTTCCCATCTGTGGAGGTGGAGTAAAGTAACTCTTTGCTGTCTCAGTCTGTCTTGTAAATGGACAGAAGGTCAGTACAAATTTCAGGACTCTAAAAACACTTTTCTTGTACCTGCAAGAAAAGTTTTTTATTGACAGTCAAGTTAAATGGTCGAATGTTCACTCTTTAAACTCATCTTGTAGTTGAAGCTTTAGTTTTTCTTGAAGACCAGCTCATTTATCAAATGAATATTGGTGAGTCTGTAAAGTGTGAAAACTACCTCTTTGAATTTCATACAGTTAAGAACTGCGATGAAAGTCTGAAGGGTTAATCATGTCGTATACATTAGATTTGATTGGCAGTTTATAAAACTGTTAATTCAGCGCTCTCACCAGACAAGACCATTGATGGATTAAAAACTCCAGGTTCAGGATCTACTACTACTAAACTACCTGGTTCAGCACTCCAGCAAGGATCGGCTGTGCAAGAGATCTTCAATCCATCCAGTGGTTGTTAAGATATTCCACTCAGGACCAAAGTGGTGGACCGACAGACATGTTAAGAGCCACACTGCTTGTGTGAAAGGAAAAGAAGTCTCCCAGTAAAAGCATCGGTTTGTGGATAAAAAATGTTTTTAGACGGAGGAGTAAAAATATCCGTATGTGTAAACAAGGCCTCAGCATGTCTGACCCCTGCTCATCAGCCTGGCAGACCCTGTACATTACACTGCCAGCATGTTTCAGTTCACAGCGCTGGCGTTCTGGGATCACGCGACCCTTCAAGTGAGGAGAAGATATAAGCGAAGCCGCTGAAGCCTGAAGACCAGCAGGCAGAGCTGACAACACTTCACCAGCTCGGACTCCTCCACAGCTTGATGACAGAAAGTCCTTCACAGGTCAAACATGGTGGAAAAGTAAAAGTCCTCTGACAAGTCGAAGGTCATTCCAATAGCTTGTTGAGAAAGTGCTTTCAAGTGCAGCGGATTTAAAGTTCTTCTGTGGCTTTTTCTTAAGACTCCATCAAACCCTTGTCAGCCTTGGGCTATATTTGTCTTCTGACCTTTACGCCCAGCTCCAGGCTAAAGCTTCTGTCCAGTCCCTCCTCACTCATCGCTGTCAGTGAAATCTAGTCCCCAATGTCATCATCCCAAACATGACTGATGGCGAGAAACATCACTGGGCTGCCCACTGAGGGACACAAATTAACAGCCCGTGGTACAAAATGACCTTGGAACTTCATACAAGGCTGCAAGAAATTGAATTGGTAGCAAAATACCTCCAGTAATTCATACATGATTTGGCATTTTGCTCCTGACACACCTGCTGTTCATGCAGACGGTTATTTTGTGCAAATGTTCCCACTGCAACTGTGAGCCGTTGCGTGTGATTAATGAGAGCCTGTGACAGACATAATATTTCCTTTGCAATCTAGGTGTGAAAAATGGAACAGAGCTCGGTCAGAAAGGAAACATGTGCAGACTGAAGCAGAGATAAAAGTCATGCTGCACACGACTGTAGTAACAAAAACTCAAGTAGCTGATAGAGAATCAGCTTAGAGGTGGAAGTGGCTCCGTCGGCAACACGGAGATTAAAAATGCTTCCTTCTCTTGTTGCGGTCAGCCTCCAGCTGCAAGAATGAGTAAAACTGACAGCAGACCATTTCAGGAATAATTCTGTATTTTGTTAATGTGCAGATTTGCTTTGTTGCTGAGAGTTGATTAGAAGATATCACCCTCATGTGTTTATGTTGAATATGAAACTAGAGCCAGGAGATGGTTAGCTTAGCTTAGCTTAGCTTAGCTTAGCTTAGCTTGACGACTGGACTCAGAGGGAAACTGCTAGCCTGGCTTTGTCTAAAGATAACCTAGCCTATCTACTGGCACCTCCAAATCTCATTAATTAACATACTGTTTATTTAATCTGTCCATAAAACAAAGTGTGACAACAGGTGTTTATGTGCTAGCCTAAGCTAAGCTAACCGACTGCTGTCTGTAGCTTCAGATTTAGCTAACCGACAAATAGCTGAATGGACTGGTACATTACCTCCGTTAAAACCACAACCTATCACTTCCATGCTCCTTTTATACTCCTTACATAATGATATGAAGGGCACATACATTATTTTAGAAGGTTTAATGCTTGTTGATACCACTCTCAAGTCTGTCTGGTAAATCTTATGCTACGCAGCCAGCAGTCGGTTAGCTTAGTTTGGACACCACATTCGGCCAAGAAATAGTCCGATCCATAGCCCCCAGTCAAACATGTTGTTTCACAGGAAGTCATGTGCAGGACTTCACACTGGTTTTAGCACAGATTAAACAAACAGGATATAAAAGGTTGGTTTTTGAGCTTCAGAGGATTTTGATACCTTTGGACTCTGCTCATGCTAGCTGTTTCCCTCTGTCTCCAGTCTTCAAGCTAGGCTAAGCTAACCTGATACTAGCTTCATATTTAGTGTGCAGACATGAGTGTGGTATCGATCTTCTTGTTGGACTCTCACTAAGAAGGTGAATTAGCACATTTCCCAAAATATTAAACCGTTCCTTTCCTGTTGTTAGTCAGAAAAATATCATGTGGACTTCATAGTTCAACACAAGTGCAGCTGAAAATGATCAAAGTGCCCTGAAAATCAGATCAAAAGAGGTTCACCTGGAAAATAATTAACAGTCCAGAGACAAATCGTAGCAGAGACACAGACTCCTCTCAGACACATCAGTTTGGCTTCAATAAGAGAATAAAGCCTTAACCTAAACCCTCATCCTGGCCTTTCCTGGCTCCAGATGAAGGCGCTCACCTCCAGTCCTGATCCCAGCTCAACCTCATCCCGCGCCCGTGGCCTCAGAGTCCTGCACCGCCCCGGCCAGCGAACAAACCCTCCCACCTGATCCGCCCTCTGCTCGGCCTCCTGCTCCAGTCTGAGCTCCGTCTTTCAGCCCTCGGCTGTCAATCACCTGCAGCTGCAGCCGTGGATCCAGCAGAGCGGTCGCTCTGTTTTCCACCTCAGGCAGCAAAACCAATTAGTGTCTCTGACAGCCGGCCACAGAGCTTCTCCTCAACTTTCCAAACTCTGTTTTTATTTTCTTCTCCCTGTGACCACAAAACAATCTCGTCCACTGACCCGTGTCAGCGCAGGTCAGGCAGAGAGGAGACGCTGCAGGATACCTCAGTGTTGATGTGATTCATTTGTTCCCAGACTGTCCACATCAGATCCCGTTCGCCTGCGTGTTTGTGCCTCCAGAGGGGCCGATCTGAGTCTCTGTGTGGTTTATCTTTAGCTTTTTCTTTTGCATTTACTGACTATATTTTCTCACAGAAGAAGTCCCACAGAGGACGTAACAATCACAGCTGAATTACCAGCCGAGTTTGTGCGAGCTTCCTAATCTGAGATGAGACCAGACACAAATGACCCTCGCATAGCTGATGATTCCCTGAGCAGCATGTGTCTGCTTTGTTTGGGTGAGAAATGTTTTTTTTTTATTGTTTTCTAATCAGTCTTCCAGCTCTGTGGCATTTAGAAAACACATGCTTCCACTATTGTTTCCATCTGGCAAGTGTTAGCATAGTGCATGTGACCATGAGACACTAATATGACGGCATCCATTGTGTCTTTGAATCACTTCATCAGCACTTCTCTTATTGTTGGGAAGGACAGTAATTAAGTTAAATCTCTGTCAGTGCTCTGTTAAATGTTTTTAATTACAAAAGTCTAAGAGAAGCCCTGAAGGGATTTGTCTTATTTAAAGAGTTTTGTCCTGTAATGAGTTATCCAGTGTCTGAAACAACTGATGCCTGCGCAGACAAATTGATTTTGCGTAAATATCCTTAAATGACAAAACGACGAGGCTCGTATATTTAATATTTTCCAACAGTTTTGGAAATGTGCATTTCCATCAAAAACATCCTTTTCACCTGCTTTCCATTCAGACAGTGTTGCAGCTTTGAGGGAGATGTTTTGTACGTCTGCGGAGTGGGCGCTCTGATTGCATTGTACATCAGCAAGTGAAATGACAAAAAACAGAAAGAAAAAAACCCAGATGTTTTCATAGAGAACAAAAAAAACAGATAAGTGCAGTTGTAAACTTTTGAGCAAGTCCTTGGGTGTAAAACAAAAGTTGGACAAATTGGAGAAAAATCCAAAGTGGGGGAGGTGAAGGAGAGACGGATGCCGAGATACTCTCAGGAAGACAAGGTATGATTTAAGATGATTTCACCTTGAGTGCCTTTCACCAGCTTTCTCATTATTACTTCTTTTCTTCCCCTCACCTCTAATACATCCACTCAGCTACCTCTCAAACTTTTCTTCCCATGTTTTCTCTCCCTCGTCTGCAGACCTTCTTCTTCTCTTCGAGTCCCACCTGAGTGGTCATCATCACCATCAGAAGTGCTCTTAAATACTTTTATTATCTCCAGCCTCTCCCACGCTGTACATGAGGCAGGATTTCAGCATTTTAAGTTTTTCACTGTCTGAATCCTTTTCACTCCTTCCCGTCAGCCCACTCAGTTAACTGACAAATTAATATGCACGATATTAAGAAGAAAACAAGCTATTCACTGGTATTTTGACTCTAGCCGTAGTTATTATACATCATATGCTAATTATTCATTAATTATTTGTTCTTGTGCGCCCTTTCTAATTTGAATTTTAAATCATTTTCGACCAGTTAAATGTTTTGTTCAATATTCATCCTTTTTTTACCAAACATGTTCAGAACATAGACGACGGTTTCGATCAGACAGCTCAAATAGTTTCATTCCCACACAACATCAGATTAATTAATTCATGTTTTTATTGATAAACCAAGATTTTCAACTCAGTAAAGCACACGTCTTTTGTGATCAGTCAAATTATCTGTTGGATTTTAGTTGAAAATGTGCATAAAAACAGGCAGATGGAAACACTTTATGTAATGATGTATGAACAGATTGCTTAGATGCTCAGTTTGGCCTTGAAAGGCTCCCAGAACGGAACCATTTTTATACTGCAATCTGCATAATGAAGCGTTTTCCTTTTTTATCGAGCTTTCTTTGCCCTCTCTTTCTTGGCTTCAAAAGAAATCTCAACAGGACAGCAGGCAGGCAGGTAGAAGAAACAAAAGGTGAGCTTTAATAGGAAGAAGCTAAAACTGCAAGCAGCAAAAACTGAGGGAGCAGACTGAAGCAAATCCAGGAACAACACTGAACTAAGAGCAGACTGGGATGACACAGGCAGGAATACTGATGAAAACACAGGACTAGAAAGAGATGCAGACGCCCTCAGGTACATTTCTGATCTCCTCGTTCCAGATCTCAGGCAGGAAAAAGACAAAATCAGGAAATAAAGCAAAACACGGCGCACGACAAAATACAACAGGAAACAGACTACAAGCAAACCCCAGGACCACGGCAGTGCTTTTTTCTTTGGCCCCTCGCAGGCTGCAGCCGGCTGATAGCAGGCCTTCAGTCAGAGAGGACGGCGCTGTGATGTTTCTATCAGCAGGCCGACCAATGAATGAACTTCCAGCGGCGCCTCTGAAACTCACCCCCACTCTGCCCTCTCACCTCCGTCCTTTTTTCTGTGCTCTCCATGCCTTCTCTCAGCCCGTCCATTTGTCTCGCTGTCTTCCCGTATCACTCTGTGACTCCTTTCCATCTTCTATCCAAACTGCTGTCACTCCTAGAATGTGCTTTATTCCTCCATCAGCCACTTTAACTTTCTCTTTGCGTGTTGCAGGAGCTGTGCAACACTTCTCTGTGAAAACACCAGAGTCTCGTTAATCTTTTCGAGCCGATTGTCCTGATCGGGCGTTGGCGTTTGAACGGCTGATGAGGTTTGGACCGGTGGTTGGTGTTTTGGTGGCGCGGTGCCTTCGACTCCTCAGCGGGAGTTCATCCAGAAGCTGCTGTTGAGGCCGAGATCAGAGCTGCTGCTGTTCAACAGCCTGACGCTGTTTGTCTGATCATTAGCTCACCAGATGTTTTTTAACATTTTGCTTAAATCTCACATGATGTGTAACGCAACATTAGTTAATTTAAGGAGAAAGTAAGTACAAGTGATTGCTATTAATGACTTTTAGAGTCTGATTTGGATCTGAGAGCAGTTAATCAACAGTTTCTCGAAAATCATTCCCGGTGAAATAATTTCCTCAGAGACAAAGTTGTTCAGTACAATTTGCAGGAAATTTGGTCGCATTGTGATGAGAAACAACTAAAAATGATGCTTCTGGTAATGAATGCGAAGAGAGCAACGCAAATGCTGACGTGCCAAAGTCCCTGAAAGTAATGAATTTACAGAAGTCATAAAACTCTGAGCTTTGTGCTGCACATTTATTTTATTTTTAAGCTCAGCGTTTGGATAGAAAACACTTAAATTGATGTGCTTTCTGTCAGGCAGAGGAGAGGTGTGTGAACATGGGGAAACACTGCAGGTAGATCAGACAATATCCACTTAAAGGCCTGACTGAACAGATCCAGAACTTCTCAGCTCTGAGCCTCTGCTGCTGAATGTGACCAAACCAGGCTGCCTTCATCTGGACCTGCTCCAGAGGCCCCTCTCTGGATCCATGTTGGAGAGAAACTGGACTTCCTGAGCTTTCAAAATAACTAACTGGTTTTTATTTGTGTCACCTTTGTGCTAAAACCAGAAACAAATAGGCTGCGTTTGAGGTGATTCAGTCAGTTTTCACCCCTGTTTCCAGAGTTAATTTGCGGACTCGTTTCCTCCAGGAATCACAGATTTTATTCTCGTCACAGAAAAGACAATGTTATCGTGTCATCTGTTTTAGTTGATCCTCATTCTGCTCTGATGACGAAGTGTTTGTGGAAAACACTCGGCTGAATTGATTAGGATCACTTCAAGCTGCTCACATTCATTTGCACTCACAGCAGTGCAAAGACCCAATCTTCCTGTTTTCTGCAGCTGGGGTAAACATGGGGCTCAGGAGATTGGAAAGCGGTGATTAGATTCTCCTGGAATCTAATGTGGGTTTCAAAAGTGAAGACATGAACCGAGAGATGTGGTTTTGGGGTTTGCCTCAGAATGAATCAGAGCAAAACAACGTGTTTTATAACAGTGTGTGTGATTGATCATTGCATTTCCACGACAGTCCAATTACAGCCTGATTCCAAAAAAGCTGTGACTCTGTGAAACATAAATAAAAACAGAACACAGAATTAAAAAGTGCCTCTGAGCCCATGCAGTAATACCCTTTGTGCCTGTGCATGAACCAGCTGATGTGCATGAAGAACCGTCGAAACACCATAAATGGTCGCTGACATCACTTCCCTTCACTTTGCTTAAATAAAAGTACATAAGTAATATCAGCAAAGTGTGTATCGAGTAGAATAGTGAAAGTAATCATCAAAATTTGCCATCAGTGGTACATGTTGACATTTATATAATTGAGTCATCATCATCATCAAATACATCAAAGTAGAGGTGAAGTGAAAGCAGCTTCAGTCCTCAAGCACAGTGCAGCCTGGAGGTCACCTGCATTGGCAGCAGTCAGAGCCAAATACACTAATCACTGTAGTTATGAGCATAAAACAGAAGCAGATTGAATTGAGGCATGAAAAGACACTTCAGGCTGCAGGTGCATGCATAAGCCACAATTGTAGACTGTACTGTGTTCCCAAACTGTGGATTAATAAGAAGCGTACCTGAGGTGAGACAGACAGGTGAAAAATGTGGCTAAAGATGGCGGCTATCATCACATTTGAAGATGATTCACTTCAACCACTTTCTTGCTTCAGGAAACAGCTTTTCACTAACCATTCTGGACAAATGGAGGAATAATTATATCAACAGTCATTGTTTTCTCTGATTGTGCACAGTTAATTAAGAGTAAGTGGGAGTGGATTTGGGGTCTAAGCCAGCGAGGCTGAAACATCAAACAATGGATAATGACACTTGTGTTTACACAGACACTGGGTGAACAATTACCCATGAGCCTCTGGGGCCAGGCCGAGGCATGCAGACAGAGTCGTGGGTGGTCAGCGAGTTGACACGGTAACAAGCTGTGAGCCAGCGGCCTTCTGGGAAGAGGCGGCCATGACAGACTGCAGGCTGCGTGAGAAGCAAACAGTGGATGATTAATGGCTGCTGGTGGTTTTACAGCGGTGAGGAATATAAAAGTAAATGATATTATAGGAGAAGCAGAGAAGTGGCTGGTATTAGACCAGAAGAATAACAGGTATTACAGGCCGTGAACGGAGCTGCAGAATCATTTGTTGATCCGTGTTTTGGTATTGGGCTGCAGAGTAATGAGAAGGTCTGAGAAACGGAGCAGAAACGAGCCAACAAAGGGCCGTACCGAGGAGATGTGAGGCTCCTGGGAAATCAACATAATGAAACCTTCTCACCTGAAAACACAGACCGCCGGCCGCAGAGAGATTGCCTTTCATCTGGCCGTCTGGATCAGATGGAAAAATGAGCCGATGACGGCGTGGACAAACACAGAGGCGTCTGAGTGAGGAGGATAACGGCCTGTAAAGATCTGCCACTGCTGTTATAGACTGTGTGTTAGCCTATAACCACCGTGTTGCTTTAGAAAACTGAATACACTGAGACACAGAGAGAAACATTTGCTCGCTGTAGAACAGAGCGAGTGTCCCAGCAGAGGTGCTGGAGCAATGTGATGCTGTGGATCTACAACCATAATGAAACAACCATCCTAACAGAGTGAGGACAGCCAGCAGGACGTAAACCGAATGACCGCGGAGCAGTCTGCTGGACGAGACACTGAAAGAGACCAAATCAAGTGGCAGGACATGGATGTAACATCTGAAATCTGAAGTTTTGCTGTTTTAAAAGGTGTTATACTATTACGGGTTAAGACCTGTGATACTAAATGAAATAAGTAGCTATATCTACCAATTTCCTGAGTTAATTACTAAACAAATGCGGCTCTAGCTGGGAGCAACAGTTATGAACAAAGCAGCAGAGCGGCAAACATCTGCTCCTCTGAGTTTCCAAATCATCTCCGTCTAATGAGTATAAATGTCTGCCTCAGTCACTTTAAACAGAAGCTTGGGTCTTTAGTTTTATCTTTAAATCTCAGCCAACACTGACAAACTATCAACACAATACAGGCTGCAGCCACACTGAGAGCTAATGTTATGACTATTGCTAACACGCTAATCGCAGTTAGCATCTATAGACTGCAATGTCTGTTAATCGTCATGATCATCTTCAGCAAATGTGCAAACTCAATTCAATTTGTCCTCCTCCAGTCACGTGTGTATTTATTAAATGTGTGTTTTCTTCTTGTTCCTGCATACCACAGTGATGTATGTGCAGTCTCGTTTTAGCATTCATCTGCTGAGCCACTAGCATGATTCTGACATCACAAACAGTGTGGGAGCCAATCCTGGTCGAGTATTCAGCGGCGTGATGTGGAAACCTGAAGCCTCTGAGAATGGACTTTACAGTGGCAGACATCTTGTGCCCAGCAGTTAAATGAAAATGATTTGCATTTTCATATGTTCTGGATTCGTTAATGAGGGAGAAGATGAAAATTGGCGTTTTTCTGTCTGTTTCATGAGTTAAATTTGAGGAGTTCACTCAACCTTCAACCTGCATGGACTCAGGATTGTCAGGGTGAAGTGGCCTCTGCAGCCAGCGGGCCGGTGCAGGTCTAATATGCAGGTAATGGAATGAGCCACCATCTCCAACCGCAGCAAATGCGAATTAACAACCAAATGATGCTGAAATTAATATGGATCAGATCTCGTTACGTCTGCAGGTGTTTTCTTTCAGCCATGCGTGAGTTTATTCCCTCTCATTAACTGTGTGTGTGTGTGTGTGTGTGTGTGTGTGTGTGTGAGATGAGGCGATTCCAGTGTTAAATACATGACACTTTTCATCTGGGCAGAGAAAGCAGTTTGGTGTCATGACCGGTATTTCTGCTGTTTGTGATTAGGAAATTATGTAAATCCAGATCCCTGTCATCTGCTCCAGTGGTTTCATTGGTTTTTAATGGGTCATCACACCAGAATCGAATCCATGGATGCAACATACTGTGATGAATTCGTGCAGGCGTGTGCGTCCATTTGTCATCGGAGGTTAAGAAACTGATAAATTTCCCTCTGAGCTGTCAGTTTCTTGCATTGAGCAAAAGTTTTTGCGGCTTAATGAAGGTCGATCAACAGAAGACCTCAGAGGAAAGTCTCTGGAAGTGGTTTGAAGAAGAAATCCACGTTCCAGCAGTGTGTGCATAAGAGAAAGAGAAGCAGAGTTTTCCTCCGAGATAAGTCAAAATCCCCCATGGTTCCCCCACACAGAGCTGTCTGGGAGCCCAATATTTCTGATCGTGCAGTCATTTTTCTGCTCCCATCAAACAGCTGTGGCTGTGAAAGCCTTGAGGAGCACTGAGCCGTGCCAGCACTTATCAAAACTCCTGAGACCGGAGCTGAAAAACAGTCAGACGGCAGCAGGCCTGTTGAACACGGAGACACGGCGAGGGTTGATTTGTCGGGGCTGTAACAAACTGTGTGGGTGTGTGTTCAGTCGAACCGTGACTGAACATGAAAAGCCCACAGCGAGAGCAGGTTGTTGTTTCCTTCCCAGGTGGATCCCCAGAGATCTCCTTTCCCTGCTTTCCAAACAAAACAACACTGAACTGATTGCGCAGTTGAGAGCAAAGAGCGAACACGAGCCGAAGTCGATTTTTAGATAATGATTTAAAATTAAGTGGTGGGAAAAGGTAAAACAAAGTTAAAGCAGTCTGGAGATGCATCGACACACAAACTCCTGTATAACATCACTGATTTTATATCAGTTATTTTCAGGCAGCATGTTGAAATCTCTTCACTGGGAATGAAAATATTCTTTCACGCTGTCATTGTGATCACTTCATTCCTCTAAAACTGCTCTCTCGTTTCATTTTGATGAATCCAAAGTTACCTTTTATATTATTGACAATGACTCGGTGCAGGGAGGTTTTTAGCTTCAGGCTTGTTTTTGCTCTTTTAATTCATGCATCCATGTGGAGGTAAGCAGCGCTGTAACAGTGCTTCTTTCAGCTCTGCTGATCTTTCCCAGAGACAAACGGAGCACAACTGCCACACTTCCTGTTTCTTCCATAGTCATGTTAGGGCACACCTGTCAACACTGGGTTATGCCGGGATCAGACTACACCATTTTTGAGTCAACTCCCACTGATAACAGCTCATCTTAAATCTTTGTGTAAGGCAGCCCTGGCCTGCTAAAACCACGACAACAAAAACTGCACAGAAACACAAGTCCATTAAATACACACTGGGAAAAAGATCCAAAAGAACATGTCTTTGAATTTTCATTAACAGCTTTAATACGCATATTCTGATCGACTCCACAAAGAATTTCCAGTTCCAGAGTTATTCATTTTCTCTGGCCTTGTTTTCGCCTCTGGATCAGCACAGCTGTGCTGCTTTGTTAATTCTCTGAGCAGTCTTTATGTTTACTTGTAAGAGGTGAGATTGTGTGTTTTGGACTTGTGTGTGAAACGCATCAGAGCCACTGTGTGACAATCAGGTCAATCACTTTGCAAAGTTCAGACAGGTGCAGCTGCAGGTGCCACAGATGACAGCATGATTACTGAAGGATGCATCGTCCAATAGGACGCTTTGATTGTGTCTTGATTGTGACTAAACAGTATATAAAGAGGTTTCTGCGCGTGGTTTCAGTTTAGCATAGCTGCAGCAGAAATGCTTGGATTAGACTCAGCTTAATGTGGTTTGCTTTAGATGACAATATAAACAGAATCCAGTCTGTGATCCTTCTTCTTCTCTGTTGGGGTTGAGCTGCTTCTTCTTTTGATCATCTGAACAAATAAGCACATGCTTGACATGCTCTTGGGCAATTTCTTCTTTTAATGGAAAGCACCTTAAAGTGGTCCGCTTACAGCTTTTCACTCTTTGTTTAAACATGAAAGTATGACCGTCCCATAAAATACTCAACTTTCAGATTTCAACTGGCTCACTAAGACAAAGAGACCAGCATACAGACTGCATAAAAGGGATTTTCACTGCTGTTAGTGGCGCATGAATTCTGTCTCAAGGGTTTTTGAACAGAACAAGATAATTAGTACTTAAATCAGCTGTCCTGCTAACCTTCCCTTTTCAAAAACTGCATTTTAATGCGCTTTTTTTTAACGCTTTTTTGTGTGATGTGGGCTCATGTGCTTATTTTTTAAGCACATTTAGAACATCAGCGTCAATCAGTGAATCAATAGTTTGTTCTTTGTTGCATGTACGCTATCCGTCTCTGTCTCCTGCAGTTCAGAGTCTTGTAAACTAATAATCCATCACTGCGCTCTGACCTTGTGCCATAAACAGCATCGCTGGGACGCAGAGTCAGTGGCGGCACCGAGCATCAACACCCGCTCCGACTGGCTTAATATGGACGAGTGGAAATATGGATCCAGGTGGGATCTGAAGACGGATGAGATCACAGCTCTGATTACAAACCGCAAGAGTTAATGAGATGGAGCAAGGACTACAGCGAAGATGAAAACACACACAGAGGGTTTAATACGGTGCAGTCTGTCTGTGGTTGACTATGACAAATCTGATATGTAAAAACTGTGACAGTGAGGAAGCTGCAGCACATCAGAACAGATGTTTTACATCCTGATGCACTGATGAAAAACATGATGATGGATTTATGATCATACGTTTGTCAGATACTGTCATAGATGCTTATTTAGTTTACTAAGAGACTTTCCATGAGGTGAGGCACCAGACCGCCTGCCTGCTGCTTCTGAGACTGCTTCTGGCTTGAGCCTGGCCATTTAGTGACTGCATTCATCAACATTACAAATGAACTGCACATGATCGAAACGCTTCCTGTTTACATATCGGTTCATCCCACCGAGGTGGCCTCATTGCAGTATGTGTGCAGTCAGCTCCTGTCATTTGTTTGGGAAAATGGACGTTGATGCAAATTACATTTTTATGCTTGGCAAAAAAAAAAAAAAAAAATGTTTTTCACTCCATCTGAAAACAATCATGCCGCACAGCGAAGGCAAGGTGGTCAATTTAAACTTTCAGCTTTGAGGCCACCTTTCCAAAATGAAAAAGTGATGCTCAAGTCTGACTTCAATGCTGTAAACTGTCTCACCTGTGTATATTTTTTGACGACATTGACAAATAATACAACTAACCACAGTCTTTGTAAAAGTAGAAAAACCTGCACATGTGGTATTTGTTGCAAATTGTGTAATAAGAGGTAAAATCAAGCAGCTCTTCATCCAAATTCCCAGTGGCCTTTGCAAAGTGCGGGACATCAACATGACAAGTGACAGTTTCTATCACAGCACATAGAGGCTTATAGAAGTGCATTGAAATGGTTGATATTCCAAACAATAAAGCCCACAATCACCCAGAAACCTGTTGTTGACCAGTCCAACTGGTATATTACCATTCACTGCTTTGGCAAAGATGATGGGCTTCTGAGCAATGTATTTATTACCATTTATCACAAGCCATTTGACGGATGTATCATGGTTTCTTTTGCTAAATTGTCAAATTTCCATGTAAATATTGTGGATCTTTAACCTCAAACAAACAGGTCCCATCTCACTTTCTTTTTAGAAAAATCGGGCGCAGTGAACTGTCAGCATTTTGGCGGCTTACATAAATTTGGTTCCTGATCAAAGACTTGGAAGCCCGTCGTTTAAACACTGTTTAGTCTTGAACCGCATTCACATGTCCACACCTCATGATTTTATCTGTGATGGCAAGCGTATCATAACCCTGGACTGGAAATGATTTCAGTGAGTAACTTCAAACAAAACACAGCCACAACAGGAGCGGATCACACCTCTATAATCTCTATTAGCTCAGTTATTAATTGTACATATGTAGTGATTACCACACACACTCCACACAACATCCTTAGCAGGACAAGCATTTGCCCAGAAGACTGTTTTAGTTCATATATTGACATGACAGAAACTGGCTGAACTCGAACATCTAGAGGGGAACAAAGAAAACAGCAAAATTCTCTGAGTCCAGATCAGTCTGTCTTCACTGAACAAGACGACTCAGAGCACATTTGATGTCCAGTGGAGCTCCAGGATTTCATGCACACTGTCTTGTGGAGTTAGTTGAATTTCCAGCCTTTAATACGAAACAACAAACGTGCTCCTTCTATTGATGCCATCTGTTTTCAGGCTGTTGCAAAGCAAGCCCGTGTCTGCCTTTTCCATTTCATCACACTGGCTGTCATGCTTCTAAAATGTCCTTTTAGTCCCACTGAAGTGAGACTGCATGTCCTCAGAAGGACACAGTGTGTGCTCTCACTGTAGGCAGTCCACACGCTCTTTGAGCCCTGCTAGCTCGCGTTGTGCCGGGGCGTTCCCACAAAGAGAGGGACCAAGGCACCATATCTCATTTTCTCTCTGTTAATAGTTTATCACAGATCTCATTTCATCTGCGTAGAGAACAACGTGTAATGCACTGAGTTTCTCTTAAAAGAAGGGAGGTAATTTTAGAAGAACACCATCAACAATGCCATGAAAAACCGTCCCTCCACCTCTGGAGTCCCTCTTCGACCACAGGCAAAATCCCTGGGTCTGATAAGAATTTTTGACTGATGGGACATAATGAAATCATTTGTCTTTGATGAAAACGTCTCCACATTTCCTCTTAATGTGGCTCCTGCAAACCAGGAAGTGGTGAAGGGGGGTTGTGTAATTCCTCCGTATAAGTGTTTTCCACGCGCCACATCAGTACCAACACCAAAAGATGAAGTAGATAAACACAAACTAAAGCATTAGTTTATTGTACAGACTGGTTACCTCGTGCACAAGGTGTCCTCTTTGATCAAAACTCAGTATACTGTTGTGCAGTGGGCCTGACGGGGGAATGACGTCTGAGGAAAATAGCCGATGAAATTACATATACAAGTTTCAGCTTGTTTTGCCAAATTATATTGTTTCCTCGTGGCTTGTTAGCAAATGTTCTGCCGCTCTGCACCAGTCCACAGCTGGGCGTGGACGTCTGTTACACGTAACCTACGCGATGGGAAAAGCCTCATGTTGAGAGAACCAAATCTCCCCGAAGCTGAAACTGAATTGCATCCGTCACTTTCACGACCCCCTCGGCAGTCGCCCGCCGCTGATGATTCTCATTGTGATTGGCGTCTTTGTGCATTAAACATGACATTCTCTTTGTTGACAATCAGCAGCTGACAAGAAGTGACTGATACTGTCACCACATTTGGTTTGGGGCAAACAGACGCTTGCAGCGACGTGACGTCCATTCAGCTCAACGGTTTCTTTACACATGCTGTATGTGTCCTGCTGAGGTGGAACGCTTTCTAAAACCCTCATTTCAACAGGGCCAAATCTGCCCAGTGGGGAAATTAAACTGTAGCTGTCAGCTCCACCTCAGCTGTGCTGCTCTCAGTGCGAACACACAAACCAGCAGAGAAAACCTCATCTCAGTTTAAATAGGTCCATTTGCAAATACATTATTCATGCCTCCCCTGTAAACATTAATATATCTTTACCTGCTGCTATGTTTAATTCATTACTCGGAGACATTCTCTTGCCTCCAAACTGGGTGAATAAATTGCAAGATATGTTGTGTGATATTTCTCAGAGGCTGTTGTGTAAACTCAGACTGCATGCCCCGGATGGCGCTAATGATTCCCACAGCACCAAAATCGGCCTTACTTTAGCAGTAAATATTTCTCTAGGGGTTACCAAATTGGAACGAATAGCAGGTGCTACAAGTGTCAGTTGGTCGCAAAACTGTAATTATTTTCCCCCAAAACAGCATGATCCCGGCGCACTTTACAGCAACTGCCTGGCACTTTCTGAATGTGCAACTTTTCTGCTGCACTTTTTCTGTTCAGTGTTGCAACAATTTGCAATCCAGTGTTTCACAAGATGCAACAGGAAGAAAAGGTGTTTCCATATTGGTTTTTAATTCCTGAAAATGCTGAGATGATATTGCAAATGTCCACACAACTATCAGCGGAAAAAAAAGAAGTATAAGATCTGTTCCAGTCAGGAAAAGGCTGAATACAGTGAGCTAACTGTGTGCTCACATTCACAGAGCAGCCTCCTGAAAACGTCTTAGCTGCCAGCACAGGACAGATGTTTCTGTGATTCATCAAGTTGATAATATACAATAAAATAAGTCTCAATTCAGAGCACAGAGTCTCCCTGTGTTCTATCTCAACTAAACACACATGGGATATTGATCAGCATTCAAGCATCATGCAGAAAAAGCGCAGATTAAAAGCGGCGACGCGCGAAAAAGTCGAACAAACAAACAAGCTGGAAAAAACTAAGCCAGAAAAAAACAAGAGGGTGGGTGGAAAATGAGAGTGAATTGCAGATGGAAAGGCAGAGAGAATGGGAAGAAGGAGCCGGCTGAGCTGAAAATAGCTTCATTGCGTCTGAGGTAACAACAAAGTACGACTCCGGTGTAAATGTCAGGATGTAGGTGTGTGTAATTGGAGAGGAGCAGTCGGGTAAATGAGACACTTTAGCGAGCGAATGCCTGAAGATACTGATGACAGCGGAGCACCTCGGAGAAGATCTACAGAGAAATGAGAGCTTTAAGTGCATGATTCAAATCAGAAGTCTCAGATGAGTTTTTAAAATCAGATTGTTCTTACTAATGAAACTCCCAGCGGCAAGCGTCGGCACAGAGAGCGCGGGGTATTTTGTCTTGTTAGCTCTATCAACAAATCCCATGAAAATACCAAAAGCAACAATGAAGTTATCTGACAAGCATTTGTCTTGATGCAACATAGACCTCAGCGCCTCCTCCCAGCGTAAGTCCACAATGAGCTTTTTGTCAGGATGCCTCTCATGGTCAGGCTGTGAGAGGCGCACAAGAGCATCAAGATGCCTCGAAGCCTGTTTGTCTTTAATGCTTTTGTACTGGAAGCTTACATGTTGGTTTACGTTCAGACCACGGTCATAACAAGAGCTAAAGCAGAGCAGAAGGAGGCTGATGGAACAGATTCCTTCAGTAAACAAGAGGTGTGATGACTTTATTTATGGAGGCTGAAGATTTGATCAACAGAGCTTCAACTGCAAATGATCTACGTCTTTACTCTCTATCAGATTTAAGTGTTTGCCTGCTTATCAGAGGGATTTAAAGGAGACAGAAGATCTTAATTAATAGTGGAGGTCGCCTGGATTCAGCCGTGTCGCCCTCTTCCTCTTCCTCACACCTCTCCACCTGCCTGATAAGAGCACGCTGAGGTGAAGCTGAAGAACGCTTTTTTGGAAAATCTATCTATTATTGGACAGCGGTGCTGCGAGGTGGCTCGGCCGTGATGGCTGATATGTATCAGGGTGAACGCTGACTCCTCTGTGAGGAGGCGGACAGAAAGGAGGAGCTGGAAATGTTCGGGAGGGAGAAGACGAGGATAATCCTTTAAAAGTGAGCGTCGTCTGCAGGCGGCCATGTTTAAAAAGTTGTCCTGCGCTGCTGTTATTTCTGTCTCAGATTAGCTCCTTTTCTCCAGGGACTGTTATTTTCCCATTAGAGATTAGACCAGTGTTATCTCCCATTAAGAAGGAAAGGTGGGAAGAGTCAAGGTGCTCTTAAACCGAAGCTGAGACTGTAGAGCGGTCTGATAAATATCCTCTGCAGACATACACATAAAACTTTCTCTTTCAGTTCTCATTGCCTTGTCCTGCTTTGTCTTCTCTGGTGTGCTCTCCTCTCCTCAGGCGTCAGGTAACAGGTGACAGCATCAGACACGGAGGCGTGAAGTAATTCACTGAGAACAAAGAGGGTGGAAAGAACTGTCAGACATTTGTCAGAAGCATCTTGGTAGAGACACACAGAACCTGTTTTGTTCTCCAGTCTGATTGGCTGACAGGTATACCTTAAACTTCTTTTAGTTACTGTGCCAGATAGGACAAGACCTGGACGAGGACGAGGACTGAGCTGTTGGTTTGGCTCATGTACATCAGGTTAACTTCCTCTCCCCTGGGACAGAAGCAGCACACGGCTGTTTCTCAAGACTGGAAACTCTGAACGTTCTCCAACCAGTGGATGAGAGAGTCCCAAACAAGCTAACCACCCCATAGACGAGTGTAGCCGTATCAGCTAATGCTAATAAGAGGGATCTGTTTATCAGGTCCTGACTTTCCTGCATTTCCTCATGCATTTTTTTTCCAAACTGAAAACATGTTCCTGTAATTAACCCCCTTAATTGTTATGTCCAACCCCAACCGTCTTAATCTCCATCATGTGTGCACTTTGGCTCTTACTTGCAACTTCTCAGTCAATGGATAACCAATCCTTTTTTTTTTTGATATTCATGCATCTAAACCTAAATGTGATGCTACAGGTCCATCAAAAGATGATTGCATGTTCTCTCTCACATTAGGATTAGTTCTTGACGAATACTTTCAGGGTTGCGGACATCACATTCATCAATGTTTATAGATTTTAATGAGCTGTTCGGTCGAGGCGGGCGCGAAATCTAGCAGATGCTCTGAATTAATCAGCCCACACATGAATGAAGAGTTTGTTAGATCATTTGTTAGATAAGAGAAATGAGGATTGAAGGGGAGTGATAGTGGACGGACTCCGCTCTCTCCATCTGTGGGCGGTTTCATAATTAGCAGGACAAAGTCCGCCGTCTCATCACTCGTCTGTTTGAATTCAAGCTGCACAGTGAGAGACGTCTCCACAGCCGCTCAGATTACACACTGTGGGTGGGCTGGATAACTGCCAGCAGAGATCTTTTCCCTCCAGCAGAGTGTCATGACAAAACACTGGGGGCTTCAAGTCGAAGAGGAGTGAAACTCCTCTGTTACTCTGCTGCCGTGTAATGAGATCCTCCTTTAACTCCCCATCAGCGTCTCCCCATCTCCATCGACGACGATGACACAGCAAGTCAAATCAGAGGGAAGCAAGTTTCCAGGAGCTTTCAACCGTATCTCATGGCTTTCATGAGTGGATGGAGTTTGCTCTGGAAAACTATCATTTAGTGGCCTAAACGTAGCCACAGAGGTTGTAGACCAGACAATATTACATAAAGCGTACCACGAAGAGCGTTCAGCCATCAGCAGTCGGTTTCTGTCATCATCTGTCTGCTCCTCTTCTCCGGCCACGTTCCATTTCATTGCCATTTTCCATCCATCAGCTGACTGCCCATACGTCCACACACCTGTTCCCACTTCCCTCATCTCCAGTTGCCTGGCTTACCCGCCCACCTCTTCACCTGCATCTCATTTCCTCATCAGCCCAGCACATATTTGAGCGGCCCGCTCCCGCTCGTCATGTCAGCTCGTCATGGTTACTTTCTGTTTTTTGCTTTGTGTTTTTGTGTTCATCGAACTTGCACCTGCCTGTGCAAACAAGCTATTTAATTTTCCTGCTCTCAGTTAACAACTGAGAAAGCTAGCCCCTACATTAGCTGTCTGAGGCTAATGTGCTAATACATGTACTTACTGCTGGGCTGTTACATATTTTACTTATTTGCCTTTATTTTTGTGATGCCCCAACATTTTTCTCAGTGACTTTTATTGTTATTTTACAATCCTTTTGGTCTAACTCTCTTATTGTAAGTAGAGTTAGGTCGCTGCAGAAGGTGCACAAGCTTCATTACACCACCAGCTATGCTGACTGACACAAGATAAGTTGAACTTTACAGATATTAAGTTGCAGACCGTATCGCCTGATCCACCTATCAATCATCTTAAAGCCTAAAAATCCTTCCCCAACTCGTCTGCCTCTGTTTGCATCTTCTCCTTTGTGGACTTAGATTTGATAAGAGAAATCAATACGAGGAAATGGCTTTTACCCACATTCATCTTATCAGCGCATGTAATAAAAAGAGCAAGCATCCCTGGATTTTTTGTACTTGCAGTGTGCATCTCTAACAACCCTGATGCAGTCGGTGCCGGTGGGCTGTTTGGTGCCTGCACAAGGAGCAGTCACTCTGCAGTCTGTGAACTTTGGTTAATGTCATCATAACCTTCTGGATGACTGAAATAGATGCAGACTGATGGGACACTGGAAATCTGAGAGCTGAGAGTGTGAGCTAGTGAGTTCATGAAACTGGTTTGCCAAATGTCATTATTCAGCTCAATTACAGCATGCAGCACAAATATCCAGCCAAATCACCCACTCTATGCCAACATTTTCTTATGTTTTAATTAAAATTTGAGACGTTATTTATTAATAAAGCTTGACTTGTTTATGGACTTTGCAACAGATTAAACTCAATTGCTATTCTAGAGGGGAGCCATAGATGTGCACAGTGTCCACACCTGCATGTCAAAAGTAGCATGATGTTATGACTGTGCAACTTGTGTGAAAGCAGCAATTATCCTGACATGGTAATAGGTAGGTCTATTAATCGTTGCAGAGAAAAGACACTGAAGATCCTGCAAACAGGAACCACCTGAAAGCAACAGCAGGAAGAGAGGATAGTGAGTTACGCCACAAAATGTTCGAGCACTCCAAACGAAAGAAAAGCTGCTGAGGGAGAGCACATATTAGCACTTGAATTTAAAGAGTGTTTGGAAGATGATGTTAATCTATAAATTAAAGGGAAAATGAGTTATACACCACATTATTAATCAGAGTCATTACAGCTCCAGCAGTAAATGTTGGCAGTGTTATTCTGCTTTATTCATATGATTCATTGAATTTTCTTCTCCTGCCTCAATGAATAAAATAACAGCAGATCTTAATCTTTAAATTACCTTCACTTTAAGCCCCATGAATGAGACCGTGCTGCAGTGAATGAGCAGGTGTCAGTCAGTATGAGTTCCTCTGTGCAGAGGTGCTGTTGAGGGGATCCACCTCCTCCAGAGGGACAACAACATCTGCATCATGTGGAGAGCCGGAGACGAGTGGCTGCTCAGGATTAGATGGAGGGAAATGCGTATGAAAGGAACAGAGAGGCAGAGGAGCGACTTCAGGTCTTTTCTACTCTGCTTCATTACCACTAAGCCATCAACACAGCTGTTTACTGCATTATCGGCAGACTGACGTTAGAACAGCTCTTGAGGAAGAAATAATCTCATGGAGTGAGTTAATCAGTTGGGGCCTTTCTACTGAATTTAAGTGTACAAACCAGACACTCGCACCTCTCGGCTTGAAAGGCGGCCGTTAAAAATCTGCTACTTCTCAAACCCTGGCTCAAATCACTTGGCCGAAGATGATGCTTTCATGGCTGGGAATCAGAATTTCCATAGAATCTTTCTAAGTTCACTTCATCTCTGTCCATCTGCTTGTGACCTGATGAAAGTTTTATAATCTGCACGGCACAAATAATGAAAACTAAACCATCCCAGCTGATCAAGGTCCGTTCAAAAAAGCCTGTAAGTCATCTACAACATGAGTAAAGAATATTTTGCCGGTGGTGAAAAGGCAGTTTCCGTTTTTAACCACCTTCCACAAAGTTTCAAAGTACAACCAGATTTAACGTATTTATTCATGTTTGAATTAAACTGAGTGTTTGCGACGTACTGAGGATATTCATGGAAAGATGGTAGCAAACTCTCTGTGAGACTTTCACATGTCTACATCTCTGAAGGCCAGGCTGCTTCCTTTATATAGCACATTTCAAACAGAGGCAGTTCAAAGTGTTTTACATAGACAGAGAAACGCATTACAATGACATTTAAAAACAATAAGCAATAAAAACCATGTGAAGAAAGTACAGAAAATGAAATAAAACCAACCAGAAATAAAGTTGGAGCCGAGCGTAGTAATAAGCAGTAAGATGCCCCAAATGAAACAAAGGAAATAAAAGTGCAGCAGAGAAACCAATCACTCAACAGAACAGAAGAAGAGTTTCTCATTTAGAGATTTAAAAGAGCGAGAGTGCATTTGAGATCATCATCTGTGTGCAGCGTCGTCACTCAAAGCAGTTTCATCCTGGGAGCCTTCGAGGAGATCAGAGATGTAACCAGCAGCACCAGTTCAAAAACTATTCTGTGAGTAACTGGAAGCCAGTTAGAAGCTGTAGGAACAGGACCACTGTGGTTACCCTCTTGGTTCTCATTAGACCTCTGGCTCGTTCACTCGTTCTGAGCGAGCTGAAGATGTCTGACAGCCTTTTTGGGGAGTCCAGACAAGAGACCTTTACAGTAATCCACGCTGCTGGAAAAGAAGCCAGGATGAGCGTCTCGAACTCTTGTCTGGACATGAGACCTCTCACTCTTGGTCTTGCTGATTTAGATTTCACTTCCACTATAGTACGTTCCCACTGGTCAGTAATTTGGCGGCCCCCTGCTAAAAGCCTCACACCCCCCGCGGATATTTGTTCTAGCGCTGATGCTGCCAGAGCATGAAATGCATTAACTTTAATGTCCCATTCAGTTAAAAATAGACTTATAGTGCAGTGAAAAACCCTCAGCCGGGGATCAGTTGAGATAGTTAAACAGGGAGGCTTCATGTAATGAGAAGAAATCCATGTTTCACACAAACCAGTCATTTTCAGATTATGTTCAAGAATCAAATTATTCATCAGGAATGTTTTGGTCCACAGTGATCAGATGTTTATAACACATTAAAGGGTCTTCTTGAAGCAGCAATGGGACAATCAGTAGGCTACTATGATATGTAGTGAGGATCCTCGACTCAGGAGACCCCAGGTGGTGAGGGGGGGCGGACACACCTCCTCCACCCACATCCCTAACACCGGAGCACCCCAGGGCTGCGCTTTAGGGCCCCTGCTTTCCTCCATGTACACACACAAGACTGTTAAGCCACTTTCAACTCCAACACCATCAAGTTTGCTGTCAGAACAACAACCTACTGCTCTGGCTCTGGGAGGAGGCAGGGAGGGAGCTACACCCCCCAAAATATAAACGAGGGCAGCAGTGGGTGGACAGCTTCGAGGTCCTTGGTGTCCACATCACGGAGGGCCTGATGTGAGTGCTGCATACTGACTCAGTGGTGAGAAAGGCGAGGCAGAGACTGTTTCACCCGAGACGCTTGAAGAGCTTCTGTGAATCCTGAACATACTGCAGGTGTGCAGAGTGTGTAACTTTTCATACGTGTATATTTCTGGATTCAAATCCACAAAATGAAATGAAATTCATTCTCAATCTCTGAAAAAAAAAAAACAACTTTATTGTCATCAAACAGGATTTTGTCTGTAACCAAACAACCAGAATATGGTTAAAATCTTCTTTTTCTATGGCATGTCACTCAAACTCACTGACACCACTGTTATTCACCAATCACCAATACTAAGTACCATTACATGACTACAGTTACACTGAGAACCATTCGGCTTCACTACAAACCTCGCCAGGAAATAAACCAAACCAAGATCAGCAAAACCTGACGGCTCAAATTTAATGCCAAACATGATTTTAGGTGTACAGACGCACATATGCAAGTCCAAACTGACACCAAGGGGAGACAGTGGGACTCACAGTAACGCTGCTGACTGCCCAGTTTTCCTTTTCGTGTCATGGACGATCTAGTCAATCGAGACACTTTTTGTCCTCTGCATGACCAGGTGACGCACCTTCATAACAAAAAGCGCAGTGTTTATCATCATTTCTGTGTCGAGAACCCCTTTCAGAGGACAACAAAGGCAGAGATAATGGTTCATTAGCTGAATTTGTTGTCACTCATCCCCTTTGTAGGGCAGAAATTTGCTGACCTGCTGCGCTGTTACCTGTGTGGACATGATTATGTCTTCAGTTTTAAAGTTCGGAGCGATGCAGCAGAGATGCGCTGGCAGCTACTTGTTAACGCCAGAGACAGAAACACGGCAGTAAACAATGCCTGCAGTAAGCTGTTCACTTGTTGGGGTGAAAAATACACAAATAAATGAAAATTTAAAACAACTTTTGTCATTAAAATCCCATCTGTGTTTTGGGGTCTTTGCAGAGAGACAGACCAACAGCTGCCGTCGATCCTCTTTCGGCTTCTCACCTCCCTCAATCAGCAGCGCTCTGCACACATGGAGGGATCTGCTTCATTTACAGTGTGAATATCAGAATAGCTGTTTTCATTACATCCGCGCCTGCTCGACTCAGTCTCTCGGATTATCTTCTTGTCTCACTCTGATCATCTCCCTGCTTTCCGTCGAGTCGCAGTCCACCTGTTGTTGGAGCAGATTAGCATTTCAGAAACACATTAAGCGTCTCTGCGTGCAGCAAGCGAGGTGACAGACAGCCACAGCGTCGCAGAGTCTGTGCTGCTGTCAGTGTTAAAAGCTTTACTGTTCACAGACATTCAGAGAGCTGGGAGAGGAAGCTCCCAGCAGGCGGCATTCAGCAGGGAGGAGAAAACTTTAAGTGGGGGTAGAAAGAGAAAGCAAAGTGAACAAGACATGAAGGAGAGCCGCTCTTGTGATAGAAGCGATCAAAGTTCATGGATGACGTTGGGGTTCCTGCCAAAGCCTCCTTGTTTAGGAAAGAAAGAATGAGTATCCTGAAAGCCACCATTGCCCTCGTTCTGGCTCAGACGTCTCAGACCTTCACTGCAAGAAGCATTCACATACAAGAGCTCTTATAAATGAATCCAGACGACAGACTAGGCACCTCGTCTCAGTAGTTGTTTGAGCCATGGGAGTCACACTCTGAGGAGAAACTGCTCGACTTCCTCTCATGAAAATCTGGAAAAGCCTTTTCAGGCTGCGTTACATAAGAAGCCGCTCTGATAAGCTTCAGATAAAGCTTTTGTAGCTGCAGCTTTAATGAAGCTTTTGGTGGTGGTGTGTGCGGGCTAAAGGTTAATTAACAGATTCAGAGCTTTCTTACTGAGAATTTTGTCAGCTTCAAGCAACATTTTCATCAGTCTGTGGACCCTGCAAGGCTTGTGTGTGTGGCTGATCATTGGATAAGTCATTTTTCTCTTTATCTGTTTATATCCAAAAGCTTACGTGCTTTTCACTAAATTCATTAAATGATTTTTGATGTTATTTATGGTGGGCGTTTTTTTTTTATAATAACCTTTCAATTCATTTACATTGTGTAATTACCTTTCTTTAAATCAGCTGGTACGGTACAAATACAACAGAGCAGCTGCAGTTCGAGTGTCAACATGCAATAACCGATTTCTTTGGCCAGCGGATACAAGTTCTGATCACCTTTTAAGTCGATACGGCTGACTTGTTAGCAAACGATTGCTGATTTACGCACCCAGCAGTGACAGAGCAACATTATAATTCACTTAGAGTCGTGTGTTTCTGGCCATCAGTGTAGTTTTCACTCTCTTTTAGCTTCTGTTTAAGTCTTGCTGGGGGAAATATCTTTAGCTGGTGAGCATAGCGGAGCATTCAGCTGGTCGCTGACTGTGTAGTAGTGTAGAGTAGTGTGCAGTGGGTTATGAGAGCTTCTGTGCTCTCCAGCTGTGCTAAGGATTACAATATTAAATCTTATATCATGACTAACATGAATTTGGAGTCATTTTTGGAATATGGTGAAAGAAAAATCTCCCTCACGTACATATTTTTACTGAAGTTAACACAAAACGTTAGAATGTGAAAGCTTAAACCTTCAAACACGAGTTAAAAACTGCAAGAAAGTGGAAGGATGGTGGAAAGAAAAGAAAAGAAAAATCAGGGGGTTTAAAACAACATCCTGCCATTTTCAAGTTCTCTCCTGTCCCTGCTTACATGCACGTCACTCCCCAAGAGAAACCCAACCACAAGAGGGCGTAGCTTCACGTTTTTCCCACAATCCACCATAAAAACACCAAAACCTCCATTACTTCCATTTCAATATGACAAAGTGACATTAGCCAGATTGTTACAAAGACGTGAATTAAACATTTACATTTTTTTGAGTATTTACAGTTGAAACAAGGATATCAACACCTCATAAGTCCAACAACTGTTGCCTGTTTGTATCAGCATATCCACAATTTATAGTAAAGCAACAAAAAGACAACACTGTGTGAATTGTTCTTTTTGGCCTCCACATGCTGTGGAGCCACTTCTGCCAGCAAAGTCTCAGAGTGGCTCTGAGTGCAGTTTAAAGTCCTGAGGCGTAACAGGACGCCCCCTGTCTGCACCCTCCGCTCCAAAACCCACCAGTTCATCAGCCCCTCAGGCCTCCGCTTAAATGAAATACTCCTTTGGGTTTTCAGCGGAGACGTTCTGGGAGTCGGCCTGGTTGTTGAAAGGGAAATCTTGGCTGTCCTCCTGTTTGACTCCCTTCACCTCCTGGTTTCGATACGTCTCTTTTCTCCGGTAGAGGAATCTGGCAGTTATGGCCAGGCCGGTCAGGATCACAAAGATCACCACTGCTATGACACCTGCACAGCAGAGGAGTTTCAAGATGTGAAAGGTTGAAATTTCAGATGCTCGTCTTTTCTTTTCAGTGCTTGAAAAACATACAAGTTACTCAAATTCAAAGCAAAACACAAACCTGTTTTCCCACTGCAATGTTATTCTCGCTAATCTGACTTTCGAGTACATTGAACAGCATTTTAAATCCATTGACTCTATCGGGCTCTTCTGCTGCGTTGAGCACACTTGGGAATATGAGGACAGGTCTCATTTAATTGGAATTCCAAAATACATCTGAAATCGATTCAATACCACGTCACATTATAAAGAGAGCACACTTTTTATAGATAACAGCAGAAAGTTTTCCCATCAGCAAGTCGTTCCTGCATAGGTTTAATTAGGTGAGCCGCCTTTTGTGCACTGAGACGCGGTCAGGCCAGTTTAATGGACAGTTTTAAATGACTTTTCTCTGTCTCTCACCTTTTCTATCTACACGATTATAGATTGAACCTTTTCAGTCTTCATTTTGAATCAATCTGTGCTGGCAGAGCAACAAAGTTTTAAATGAGTTTTAAATGGACTCTTGTCTGGCACTTTACTCTGTCCTGCAGCTCAACATCTGTACACAACTTTGTTTACTCCAGCAAAAGTGATGTGCAACCTTTAAAACTGATCTATTTTAAAATGCACTCAACAAATATAGTAATTACTAATATTTGATTGGTGAAAATCAGATTGACTTGACAATGACTGTGCACCAAAACCGAAGATCCTGGTGTGATACCAGTAAAACGAGGTTCCTGTTCCAGTTTAACATGGTGAAAAGGTTCAGTACCTCCAATCAGAGCAGAGTCGGTCCTGATGGCATTGACTAAAGGTTGACCTGAACCCACTGAACCAGACTGGTCTACAGCAGAGGAAGAGAAGAGAATAGTGGTGGAGGAAAGCAGGAAGTCAGAGGGGAAAAAGATAAGAACGAAGAAACAAAAAATAATAATAATAAACAGATCAGATCAGAAAGAGACAGACAAAACCCCAGAGACAAGATCAGAACATCATCATTCAGAGCAGACAGGGAATACGACATCAGCTCTCCAAACGCCTCTAATAAAGCATCACAAACCGGATGAGAACGAGCCCAGAGGACAGAAATCCCACAGGAGACTTTCCCCTCTGTGGTCCAAATTAATTAAAGCATTGATCACACTGTCATCAGCCTCCAAAAAACAAGGAGGAGAGCGTGTGCGATTAATGAGCTGGGAAAGCGGCTTTCATGCGATTTCGACACACAGGAAGGAAAAGACAACAGGAGAGGCAGAAAGCGAGCTGGAACATTATGTGTTAACCATCTGTAATTCAAAGCTATCAGTCATAATTAAGCAGTGTCACCAAGAGAGTACATCTTGCACGGGAAAGTGTTGCAGAGCCATTAACTGCAGCACATTTCAACATCTGCGCTTAGAAAAATGCTTTCTCGTTTCATCCTTTTTAGCTGTTTTGATTTCCATGATAACTCTAAAAGCCGCACTGCGAGTCGGGCACCAACAGCGCGACGGGATGAACTCTTTCAGCCACGAGACTGAGGAATGACACAAAGTGCTGTCAGAAGGAAGAGGGGAGCAGCGTAGCTCGTCATGCTACATGATTAGGACTTCAGGCTTGATGAGTTAGAGCAAAGACGCTTTAATGACTCTCAGTACACCCAACAAACTGCACCATTGTTGTCACTGTCGGCTGGCTGTGGCTTCTTCTTTAGTGCTTAAAGACGTAGAATCTTTATCCTTTGTTATTGCCAACAAATCCGACAAAAAGCCAAATACTTTCAGACTCGCCTACCCGGCTCCATTCATCCATACTGAAGGGAAGCTGCTCAGATACACAGTTTCATCTCTTCAACAGGCTCACTGATTTCCTAAAACAGCTGTGCACGGTGGTTTTTCAGAAATCAAGTCAAACAGATGTGTTTTTCATAGCTTTAAGTGGCGCAGAGGAAGAAGCTTTCACAGGCTTTGGCTACACAGGTGATGCTTGTTAGTAGGATCAGTTCATTGTTGCTGTTGGTCTGTCATGAAATATGACACAAGAGCAAAATTCAGAAATATCTCCCGGATGTCATCCAGTTCTGAGCTAAATGTGCAGGATCACAGCTGTTAGAAGTCTCCACGCTACAAATAAACACACAATTTGATATATTATGACACTTGGAAACAGAAAAGTAAGCTTCGGTATCCTCACCATCAAATCAAGCTCAATATGAATTTCTAACTTCTACCCAGCTCCTCCCCTCTTACCTGACAGGTGGTGCGTGTTCTCTGCCGCGTAGGGATTGGCCGAAGCCGAGGAGCCGCAGCTGGACTGAAGCAGAGGTCCGGTGATGACGACGGGGCTGGTGTCCGGGTGGAGCAGAGCAGCTTTCAGAGGGCTGATGGAGTTAAAGCGGACCACCGACAGACAGCCGGTAAAGCCCAGAGACGCCAGCCTGGCCAGGTCTGGATCCAGATCATCAGACCCTGGAGAGAGAAATGAAAAGAAAGAGAGCCGAGTGTGTGTCACTGCTGGAAAACTGTGTTAAGTACAGAAATTACAGAATGTGAAAAGGACATCTGAACGCTTTCATAACGTTTATCTCAGCAGGGTCCAAACATTGAACCAGTTGGTGATTGACTTCTTTTTTAATCTCGGCCATCATCTCTGTAAATAACAACATTTTCACGCAATTTGTTGTGGATTATGTGAAATAGATCTGTTTGGACTGAGACGTGTTCACTAACTCTACCACCTGCAGTACTTACATGCTACAAACACTCTCTTTTCCATTCACACTGATGGATATTTGTCAGCTATGAGTTGAATACTACTCTGTTGTATTAAAATACTTTATTTTTCTAATAAAGCGTGTGTTTCCTTGGATAGAATTGGTGCTACTATTGTATCAGACTTAAGAAACAGAAGAATTAAATTAACATTAATTAATAAGAATCCAATGTACAGGTGCTTGAAGGCAGCTGTGGCCACACACTGAAGCACAGCTGGTGCTGATGATCATCTACCATCGTCACATGGGAATGAAGAGAGTAGCAGATTTTCCACTTCCTCCGCATCCTGACGTCACTTCCTGTTATTCTGCAAAGGGTTTCAGCCTGGACGGGCTTCAGTGTCTTCAGTGTATGATCCTTCTACCCGAGTCAGGATCCATAATGCTCATCGCCATCCAATCAGAAAGCACACACACAACAACACACACACACTCACCAGCTTCAACAGGCTGTCAATGACTCCAGTCTGCATCTATCACTCCTGCAGACAGATGTGCACTCCCGCTCTATCTGTTCACTTTATTGGCTGAAATCCCTCCATCATTCACCTGCACTCCTGCACAGCAGCGTGAACAGCAGCTGCGAAGGCCGACATCACCGCCGCAAACAGCCGCATCAGTGTCCGCTCAGATGACTGAGAGGCGACTGCGGCTTCGCCAGAACACATCTGCATGTTGATGAGAGCGGCAGGAAGCATCACTGCGGCCCGTAAGCGCCTCTCAGCCCAAACGCTCGTTACTCCATCACCTCTCTCTCCCTCCCCGACTCTCTGCGTTCCTTCCAGGTCCATTAGTTAGGCTGATGGATGACGGGGAGGACAGGAAAGGACAGAAAATCCACTTTCCTGCTGCTTTTCTGATCCCGATATGACTCTCTGCTTCCTCTGGTTTGACAGAGGGAGGACCGGTCGCACGCTGACATGACGGGGTTAAAACACACTGAGCTGAGTGACACCACACTGCAGCTTTACATCCAACCAGACAAAAGATCCTGAGAGAGTCTGTGCTAGTTACTCCATCAGATGTGTGTGTGTGTGTGTGTGTGTGTGTGCCTCACCTAAAGATTTATTTACTTTTATTATGAAATGTAGTTAAATTAAGATTTGTCAGATGTGGATGTTTGAAGGCCAAAACTGAAAACCAAAGCGTTTTGAAATTAACTCAATGCAATCCATTTTTCATTTTGATCAATTTCATGCCTAAAAATACAAGTAATTACAGTTTTTGAGCGCTGATAGAGTTGAAGAGAAAGCCTCAGAAACATCAATTACAGCCTGAGAGAATTAAACAAAAAGAAAAATAATGCTCGTGTGGGATCCAGTGAAAACCACGGCAATGCTGAGCACTCACACCAGAAATATGCACGTAAACAAACTGCATCATATCCGTGAAAATGGATAAAAATTACCATTTGATCTACGTGATGCGGTGCAACATAACAACAACAAACTTCTGTTTTCTCCAACTGCACATGATTCTATTCAAGGATCGCTTGAGTAAGAAACTACTAAATGGCAGAAATTTAGAAAAGACAATCATTTTCTTCATTGGTTCAACTCGACAGTGCTGATTTTAGCAGCTGCCTCGTGTTTCTCTGCGTTTCCGTTTGAAGCGACAGAGCGGTCTTATCAGACGCTGTGACTGCCGCCTCCAGCCTCTCAGCCCCTCACGTTATTAACAGCTCATGTCTCAGTCCGTCTCTGATGGAGCCATGACGGAGCCAATTACCGTCTCCGCCCGACTCTGTTACAGGTCCCTGTGCAGGACTACACAGCTAAATGGATAAAGAATGGCTCCAAACCAACTCTGGTTTGGTGACACTTTGCAATAAAGCGTCCATTAAACGGACTCCTGGTCACTTTAGGGTAGATCGATTGGACGAGACTATCGATGAGTCCATTGCCGGTTGGTTTGTTGCTGATTGTTATCATTTTATTTTCCTATTTTAATGGTCTGACTCCAAAGAGAGTTAGAGCCGCTGCTCAGCGTCGTGCTGCTCAGCGAGCCCAGCAGAGCGAGGAGGCTGCAGAGAGGTGGCGATCGTTAGAGCGGAGAAACGCTGCGACACGAAGGTGAGAAGTTACACTGAAGGTCAGGTTTGTTACACGTTTTACCGTTTTAGTTAACTTTGCACATTTTCTGCGACCTTCACTGCTTTCTTTTATTCACTCTCTTCTCATCTTCTCAATCTTAAAACATATCTTTTTTAAAAAAGCTTTTTACTAATTGTTGTTCTACGTAAGTTCCTCTTCTTTTTTTAAGTGTTTTACTCTGTAAAGCACCTTGAGATTGCCAGAATATAAGGAATATAAGGTGCATTGCAAATAAAATGTATTAGTATTTATTATTGTTATTTTGAGTTGAGACTTTTAGGCATCAGACAGACAAGAAAAAAGAAACTGGCTTATTTAAGCATGAAGTACAAGTGATCAAATATGTTTGAATGGTAGTATTTTATCAATCTGTATGTTATTTAACAGGGTGATCTGGACGCTGGAGAGAACACAACAGGTCCAGGATGCGGTTCCTGCCGTGAACAAGCAGATGTCTGACGGCATCAGCATCAACTCTCCACCTGCTCACAACAACAGCTGCAGCTCGAACGAGTCTAAGTCCAAGTGCTCTTTAACTAAAAAGGCCTTGCGTCTGCTTTTACTGCCTCCTCACTTACCGTGCATTTTGCCCAACACCAGCGACTTGATGGCGTTGAATTCTCCATCAGATGTCAGGTTGAAGTCCTCTCTGGCATTCCGGTCGATCTGGAACAACAACAACAACACATTTCTCTAATTAAAATGTGCGTAAAACTTTTCTGTCAATAAAAACAGAAACTTTAAAACGACTCGGTGAGTTCGACCTTCGTGCCGTTGTTTTCCGTTATCATTCATTATTTAGAAGTCAAAAACTGTGTGATGTCTGAATTTGGAACTCCATTGGTTCATTGTTGAATTTTAGGAACAGCATTCAGCTTTCCCTTCATGTTTCATCTCAGCAGCTCAGTGGGAGACGTGAGCGACAGGGTCCATACTTTCAGTGAAAAACGTTCAGTCATCCGGGGTGAAACTCTCCACTGGAGATTATTTTAATGAGGGCTTCTCTACAGTCTCACCATGTGGCTGCGGAGAGGGAAGCCAGTCGGAGCCGAAACTGAAGCTTCACACTGAACCTCGAGCTTTGATGTTAAATGGCCTTTAAATGCTGAAGAGGTGCTTAATTTTAATCTAAATTTAAAGTCTGTGTTAAAGTCTATTTCACTTTTAGCCCCATTTGACTTTTTAAGTAAGAGCTTTAAATACTGATTACTTCATTGAGATATCGCCTGACTTGAAATTCTGGTTCAAATAAGTCAGTTCTTTTTAGCTGATGACATAATATTTAGTGCTTCATGTTTCAAGCATTAATTCTTTCAATCTGTTGCTGAACGCAGCCATGCTTTGAGCTAAAATGCTAACACTAGCATGCTAATATGCTCACAGTGCTAACATGGTGATGTAATGATGGTATTTTATCACGACTCAAAGTATTTAACAGATTAAACTTTGACCTGATGATGGATCAACAAAGTACTGAAATAAAAGTTAACATTAATTCATCCTGAAACTAATCTACAAAATTTGAACCAAACTTCACAGAAATCCACCCAACAGCTGTTAAGACATTTCACTACGAACCACAAGCGTCAACCTGTTGTTGGTTCAACAGGAAAAGTCAGGAGGACACATCCATGAAGACTGCCCAGTCCGGTGCACTGACAGACCCTCTAGCTGCAGTGTCTGAAGCCATGGCACAGCATGGCTTCAGACACTGCAGCTAGAGGGTCTGTAATGAGCTGCATCTTATTAGGTGTCTGTACAGTACACACAGACTGCAGCCCAGCACTCAAAGCAATGTGTACAAGGGAAAACAGTGTTGCATTGCACCTGAACGCACCTTAAAGAGCAGCTTAACACCACCTGAATATTGTGTAAAGTCAAATTTTCGCTGACCTCCAGTGGTTTGACGATGCAGAAGTGTCCTCTGGGATGAAACTCTTCACCAGAGAGGACAGTGAAACGCTGCGTTTCAGCCCAGATGCTCTTGAAGAGTGTGGTTGAAAGTCGGTTGAATGCACATTTATAAGAACCAAATTAAGTTTCATTTCAAACATTTCTGCTATAAAAAAAAAAACATATACACCTAAAAATAAAACAGCACAAACGAGGACAGGAAGTGGTTTCACTCCTGTGCTGCTGATACTGAACAATAAGCTCCAGGTTAAGTTTTGTTTTTACTTTTAAGTGATTTATTTTAGTTTCCAAACATCATAAATGTGAGCGCTTCTCCTCTGGTGTCTGAACGGAGTGGACTAACTGGAGCATGCCGTGAGATCAACAGGAAACCCCTGGAGGACAAACACTGGACACTCTAACAGTGAGACAAACAGAGGACACAGTGTATTGGTAGCCCAGAGTGATTTAGGCTTCAGTGAGTCATTTTTCAACAGGACGTTTGCTCAGGGGAGAGGGGACCGTACTGTCCACTTGTGAGACCAGTATGGAGACTGTAGACCGCTGGCCATCAGGACACAGCCCGAGCTTCGCCTGACGTCCCCGGAGTACGTCGTTAACGATATAAGGATTCAAAGTGATGGAAACTGGCAATATGAGATGCACCTCATATTTCAGTGGAGCCTCACAACAAGGTGAAGCTGCATCCATGCGCGACGAGGTCACCTTGCATTTCATCTCCGATTGCTGATAATTATGAGACGTTCAGGCGGCTGGCTCCTGCTTAGAGGAGGTTAACCTCATATATCATCCAATGGTGTTAACAAATAAGACATTCAGTCGAGTCAGATACGATTAAGACGCTTCATATTTCATCTGAAACGCTTCTTAATGTGAAGTTTGTCCCAGCTGTCCTGCCGTAGCTGAGAGCATCAACACAGGACTGTAGAAAAATGAGTGATTGTTTCCGACTTTTTACTGATTAAAATAAACCCACACGTGCGATCGACCATGTGTTGATCATCTGTTCCAGTATTCTAACATTTTAGCATCTTTAGCGCCGGCAGACGACAGCAAAAATTCCACAATTGTCATTTTTTTGGAGGGGAATTGGTCAAATTATGACAAATAGCAGACAGTTTTCATCTTTTAAGAACTATGGAAGGAGGCCACGAACAGCTTTGTGATTTAAGTTAACCTGACTACAGAAATTTAGCAGGAAACATGAATGTAGTCAGCGTCAGGTATCGGTCATCAGAATGTTTGCATGGAGACAAAAATCTACTGACAGCTTTCATTCGTCAGCGGTGTTTCTGCTCAAGCCTGCGACCATCGACCAGCCTGGTTTTGTGCATCAAACATTAACAGCCCTCTGAGTGACTACTTGCAATATTTCAGCCTTTGGAATAAACTGAGCATGGGAGGAGAACTGGATTATGCTGAAGGAGAGGGCTTTTTTTTTTTTCATCTTGCAGCTGGGTGGACATTGTTGGAATCTACTGCAGCTGACATGAAGTCAACCTGACTGCGGCCGCCGTCCTCCACGAGGAGCGAGGCTTCGTGGCGAGCCTGTTAAAGCCGGACTGTCACTCCTGGCAGTGCATCGTCACCCGTGTGCTCGCCTGTTTCTGAGTCTGCTGTCTCTGTTTTCTCCACGTGTTTTCACATGCGGCTACCATTTCTGACAAGCAAGCTGCGACAGGACGCGGCGACAGCTGGTCTTTAGGGTCGTGTCTTCTTGAGTGGTAAAAGCTTTTATCCGAAGCTTTGCAAGGTTTTTGCCGCTCATACATGGCGGTAAGCTCCCACACAGGGCGCTGGCCTGACCGTCATCCCACCGACACTGTGATGAGTGGACGACCCGCTCTACCTCCGCAGCTGCCCAGAGCTTTGTTGCTGCTCTTGGTCTCAGTCCGGTTGTTAAAAATATCCCAGCTTTTATTTTGAAAATAGGACAAAATGTCCCTTCAAATCTAAATCTCCTCTCACAGATCTGCGTTTTCTTGCAGATGGTTTTTTTGCGCTCTCTCAAATCTTTCGTCGTCTATCTGCTTCCATGAATTCAAGGCCAGTTTCCCAAAACACGGTACTGCATATTCATACGACTGTCTGAGCCAACAGACACACGGTGTAAGTACTGTGTGTGTGACTGTGTGTTTTGTTACCTGCACAGACACACTGTCCGTCAGCCTCCTGATGCTGACGGTGTGCAGCTGTCCGTTGGCCAGGCTCCTCACTCTGCTTCTCAGCACTTCAGCCTCTCTGCTGCTGTCCAGCTTGTATCTCACCTCCAGCTTATCTTCACACACACACACACACACACACACGCACACACACACACGCAGACAAAGTTTTTCCAATTTAAACTTTTTCCTCCTGACGTAAACATCTAGGTCATCCTCTCTAATCTTGACTTATCTTCTTTAAGGATGCATTTTTCACTTCAGTGATGAATCTGAATGATGAGTATCTGAGTCAATAATGCTTTCCATATTAAGAGGATTAGCAGTTAATTCCCTATCAATACCACAACTCCAAATCTAATTAATTTTACTAATATTCGGAGGATTAAGAGCAGATTTAATTAAAGCCCTGTGATGTCTTTGGGCTTTTCAGATTGAAATTACACGTTGTCCTTCAAATGCATACACATTAACATTTATTGTACTTTTCAAGTATAGAAATTAATCCCATAAAGAACATTTCATGATTATGATTATGTCCTTTTTATTACAAAGCTGCGTTTACCAAGAAGGGATAATTATTCGGTGTAAGAGCTCATCCAGTTAGCTGTTGCTTGTGATAATAAATGTATGTATTCTTGCAAACAGGCCTTAAGTGATTGACAAGGATTTTCTGTGTTTTAGCTGAGGAGGTTTAACTGCAGCAGAGTGGGAGAAGAAATAAGAAATGGGCCGAACAAGAGAAAGCTCTCAGGGATTTAATTGGACACTTCAGTATAAGTGCATTTTCCTGACGACTCCAGGGCCAGCGTGAACACCTTAATGCCCTGCTGTCCATCAGCTTTCCCTGACTCATTAACACCAAAAACAAATCCACTTACAGCTAATCTAGCAGCAAAGTGCTGATTTTATTAGACTCCTGGATGCTGAAAATGACATTCTAAATTCAAAGTGCCTCCTACTACTCTTAAAGGCCAAACTCACAGCATAATTATTTAACACAGAAGTTTATAAACCACATCAGCCGGTTTTCTGCCGCTTTATTCAGCAGCACACTGACCTGCCACCCATTAGCAGCCCACCAAACTTTCATTCCCTCAGCATCACTCATCGGGTCTCAGCAATAAGACCAGCGAACACTTATTTTTCAGCCTGAGACAAAACATAATAGCCGGCCCGGCTGGACGGATTAAAAGGCAGCAGAGGCTGACGGGGAGAATCCAGAGAGAGGAAAGATCTGACAGATCCTGCTGCAGAGCGCAGCAGAGGAGGAGGAGGAGGAGGAGAGAGGAAGAGCAGCAGAGGAGAGGTCGATACCAGGAGATGTCAGGAATGAGGGAGGATGAGAGGAAGAGGAGAGGAGAGGTAAGATGAGAGGCAGGGAGGAGAGAGAAGTAATTGAAAAAAGTTGAGGGAGGGAGATGAAGGAAAAGTCTTGACAAGATTTTTGATTTGAGGTTTGAAAATGTGGACAGAATAATATCAAAGAGGGGAGAGGAAGAACCGAGGAGGGAGAGACTGAGAGGATGTAATTAAGGAGGAGGTGGGGTGGGGAGAGAAGGAATTTGGAAAAAAAAAGGTGTTAAAGTGGGTGAAACAAGACTGCAAGTGAGAATGAGGCAAACAGACCTGGAGGAGACAGAAAAGGGGATGTGAGAATGATCAGGAGAGGTGTTTAAGAAGCTTTTTATAAAAGGTGACACCCCTAATTATTGTTGCTGCTTGAGCAAAAGCCAAACTCCTTCAAAATAAAAGCCTGGTCCTCCTCACCGTGCTTGTTGATGAGCAGGGCCAGGTACTCTCTGTAGTAGGAGCTGACGTAGAACAGCACAGCCGGACTCTGGTTGGTCCTGAAGCTCAGGGAGACGTTCTCTCCTCTCAGCGTCATGTCAGAGTAGATGGAGGACGGCAGGGCGCTGCTGTTCCTGCTTAACTCGTACGGCTCCTTGAAGGTGTAGCTGACGGACGTCCCCGACTTGAAGCTGGCCGACACGGCTGGAGGAAGAGAGACAGCACAGAGAGGGTACAGTGAGGACTTCTACTTGGTACTACTGGAAATGGAAAGAAAAATGTCTGATTTTAGAGGCCATATGCAGTGTTCTTTGAAAACAGACATCAAAGATATTCCCGGAAAAACGGACAATCAAACGGCCTCATAAAGCATTCCGTTCTGGCCAGCGACTCACGCAGATCCTTAAAAGATAAATGGAGGCTTTTTGATGTTTTCAGAGTATCGCCATTGATTTTTCATCAAGGAGGGAGACTTGAGCACTTCCTCTTTCTTGTTTCCACATTATATTTTCATTTAAGGGACTTTGCACCCTCTTCTTCATGATGAAGTCATTGTGCCCACAACACAAACAAACACCACCAGAGTCCAAATGGCACTGGACCAAGACCTTCATTTGAGAGTTCATTTGAATCCTGATAAACAGATCAGGCATGAAAGCGCCTTCAAAAATGCCAAGATCAGATCAGAAGATCAGACAATTGAAGTATATTAACTAGAAAGGTTGACAACAAACAGTCCACTCCTGTATGACATGCAGATGTGCAGGTGAAAACGTCATGGTACATGTTGTTGCTTGTTCTGCTCGAGGAAAAAACACGTTGTACTGGTTGTCCCATGAAACCACAGTCCCCGAGTGCTGAGGTCTGAGCAGCTACATGTGTCGGCTACCCAGAGGATGACTGGAACCCGTGAATGTGGACCGTGATCTGGAGTCATCGTATTTCTACCTGTTTTGTCTTTACTGAACTTTACAACCATCTACTGGATTTTAACATGCGTGGCATTTATGCCGCCAAGGCCAAATGTTCCATCTCCGTGTATCCACCCTGTGATTGGATCCAAAATGCAATGGGCTCTTCCTCAACACATGCTTGCACCAAGTTTTATGGAAATAGTTTTTCCATAATCACGCTGACAAACAAACCAA
The DNA here is from genome assembly GCA_037975065.1 of Chaetodon trifasciatus. Taxonomy (NCBI): domain Eukaryota; kingdom Metazoa; phylum Chordata; class Actinopteri; order Chaetodontiformes; family Chaetodontidae; genus Chaetodon; species Chaetodon trifasciatus. The sequence continues at coordinate 153,511 of JBBMOE010000139.1, forward strand.
AAGGCAAACGTCGAAAACATGACTTATTGGTGGAGGTAATTGCTGAGCTGACTTCCACAGTCTCTAAAAGTGGGATCAATGCTCTCATTTTGCTCCCAGCAAGGAAACAAAAGAGTGTATTTGTGAAAATTTAGAGCTATTCCCCTAAAAGGACCCAGCCATAAAACAATCGAGAAAATGTGGTGAGCAGCAGGAACACCTTTTATCAACATTTTACCAGTGAGTGTATGTGTGGCTCAGCCTGAGAAAGACTGCTGGTCCAAAAAAGAAGAGCTTTAAAGACCTTTTCAGCATTCGTGTCTGCAGGTGAGCAGCTTTCTCTGGGATGAACGGGGCTCTGACTGTTACTGATACAGAGGGGGAAACACTGCATGAGGGCTAGGATGCAAAACGACACCTCTGACATGATCTCAACAAAAACTGAACACTGGAAACTTGCCACCTTGTTTTGCATATGTTGGATAAGCGTTCATAATATTGATGTTCAACCCTCGTAATTCTAAATTTAAGGAATCATTTCTGAAGCTCTGCAGGATTAAAACTGTGATTCACAGCCCTGAAAGCAGCAAAGTGTTGCTGCTTATTACTTTTACTGATAGATTTCTTGGAGGTGGAATGCATTGACTTCTTATCCTGCACGAGCACCATTATTTTTCATTTACTGCATCTCTTTTGTTTTTCCTCTAGTCAAATAATTATTCAATATTACCGGGAAGAGAATAATTATTTCTCAAGCAGAGCAGCTTTCATATATTTACAATAACTTTTCACTTTCAATACTATAATTAATTGCTCACTGTTATTTAGCTCAATAAGATATTTAGGGCATCTCAACAACTTGCAGCACAAGACTGTTCTCAAAACACAAACAAAAAAAGCATTTATGCTGATGACAGAAGACAATATTTAACAAGTTCAACTCCATTTCCTGACAACTTTACACACAGCTGTATCCACCCGTGCACCAAATCAATTAAAATTCACTTTCTGTGCCTCCGCCTGCTGACATGAATGCAGAAAAGTACAGCGGATAGAGGACAAAGGGAAGGGAAGAGGACAAAGAGAGTCCACCTCCTGCACTAAGACATAAAGTTACTGTGATGACGCATTAGCAGCGCACTGAATTTGACATCAAACGGGCGACTTAACCGGACTCCAACTCATCAAACGCACGCTCTTTGCATGAAACCTTTGATGTCACATGCTGGCTAAGTACGTCTTGATGACTGTTAAGTGCAGTAAAAGGTTCACTGGGATGGTATAGATTCTTCACCTTTACACAGCGGCAGAGAAACACCCACACACCAACGCTCTGAACAGCCGCGCCTGTCTCTGCGTCTTATTTGCTCGCATTTGAATCCTTTGACTTTTGTTGAGTGCCTTATGAGAATACATCCAACAGAAATAACTGCCTACATGCGCTAAATGACTTATCAGACATCATCTTTATGGAGATGCAGACGCTCAGGGTTCATCTGCAGAGTGAAGGACTCAGGCTCTTTCACTCTCATTACATCACAGCAGCTTTAACCTTCGATGTTGAAATATACGAGTCGACTATATTAAATGTAAAGCAAGGGGGGGGGGTGAAGTGACACTGTGCATTATGCTGTGAAGTGGTTAGACAGGTGTCACAGACAGAGGTCAAGGTAGGTGGCACCATTAGTGCTGTTTGAGCTAAAGAGAAATATATGATAAAAGAAACAGTTTCAATGGCATCAGCTTCAAGAATCCTCTGACAACTTTGTCCACAGAAGCTAAAGAGCCTGAAGAGCTTTTGTTTGGATAGTGAACGTGCACGAGGACATACACACCTGTGCAAAACCTGCTGACACACACGTTTTATGCTCTTCCACTCAAAATAATTCAATAGAAAAGTTATTTTTTGGCAATTTTTTCTCTAAACTAGACCTTAAAAGATAATAGAAACCTCAAAATTAGCTCCAAACTGAGAAAATTTGGGGCGGCTGTGGCTCAGGAGGTAGAGCGGTCGTCCACCCATCCGAAGGTCAGTGGTTCAATTCCTGGGCTCGGCAGTGGACATGCCGAAGTATCCTTGGGCAAGATACTGAACCCCAAAACTGCCATCAGCGTGTGCATGTATGACGCTCATAATGAGCAGGTGGCTTAGCGCTTTGAGTGGTCTTCAGACTTGTAGAGCGCTATACAAACACAGTCCATTTACCATTTACCAAAATTCTCCAGCCATTAGACGCCGGCTAGCATGACAGCATGACTTAATCTCTACAGTGTGCACCTGTGTGGCAGAAGACCCCCGTGTACGCCGACAGGCTGCAGTCGCAGTGGAAGCCGTTGGTTCTCTCCACGCAGCGACCCTGGTTCTGGCAGAACGGGCCGTAGCTGCTGCAGTGACCCGGGCAGCCGGGTCGAACCCCGGGCGTGATCCTCGCCCTCTCCTCCAGGTCCAGGGTGACGCCGTTCAGCTGCAGAGAGCGAATGCAGCCCTGGAAGCCCTTCTGCCTGGACGCTGTGCCTCCTGCAAACATACACACATTGCATGGCATTCAGATTTTTACAGCACAAGTTTGACTGCTTGTGATATGCAGCATACAGAGTCAAAGCATGAAGAAGTCAAAGCAAACGCTCCCAGAGCAAAGTGTACGTCCTCTTTGTCCCAACCTTTCTGTTATTTCTTTGTGTGTCAACAAGTCTGTGTTTTCTTTCTCCTCCTCGTGTCATCTACAGCAGATCCACACGTCGCCTCTGCTCTCTCAGAAGCTTCAAACTGTCAACACTCTTCTTATGAAATGACACAACACTGGCACAGGATGAGGCAACAAGCTGTGGGTGGAAAACAGAATCGGGGGCATAACTTTCATCAGCTGTCTTTAGGTCTGTCTGTATAGCGTCATTCTAGCTGTTGACTGCCTGGCTGACTTACTGTCTGCCTGTGTCTCTGGTCATATGTCTGCCTGTGTGCAGCACAGAGGTAGATTTCCGTCCCTTTCAATCACTTTTCCTCACACTATATGTCAGGTCTTTTTTTAAAGAAAAGCTGCAAACCTGAGGATGGCGAAACAACGTGAAAAATGTATGAACACCTTTTCGCACACACATATACTGAGACCACATACGAGGTGACACAGCGAGAGTTCAAACCTGACAAACTGTCATTTCTGCAAAGATCACAGGTTGAAATTGTTATTGTCGTCAGAGTTCAGACATGCCAGCACTTTGCTCTCAGCCTTCAAAGCTGACAGCGTCCTACTGTTCAGCAGCAGCAGCTTTTCACACCAATAAATCACTGAGCTCGGCTCGGCCCCTCTCTGCTGTGACACACTGTGCAAGCCGCACGCTGCAAGTCGATGGAAGCAGGGAGGCTTCGCAAAAGCAACAGCAGTGCAGAGGTAAACGCTGCAAAATGACTCAATGAGAAGACAACTCTAATTAAGCTAAGAGTTAGCATTTTATATACGTAAAGAGCTGCGTGTAGAGCTTATGGGTGCAGTCAGTCAGAGGTCAGAGGGGCAGTTTTATTGAATGGGATCCCAAATCCTCATGTGTTTTTAATAATCTACAAATAGTTCAAAATAAAAGGCGTTAAGGGTCATGAAATAGAACCAAAAGAACAGAAAATGTTTATGTAATAATATAAATATCACACTACAAATTTGTATATAAATTAACCTCGTATGTTCATGATATTTGGTATGTATGTGCTTTCCGTAACGCCGTGTTTGTGACAACACAAATTGTCAACTTTGACTGCTGTCTCGTCTTAGAGACGATTTAATGAACTAAACGCAGCTCTTCACTGCAACATGTGAGCGACTGCGGTTTCTAATACTGAGCAAAGCAAAATAAAAAAAAATGAGTGAAGCGCTGCCTGCTGCTCGTCTTTAAATGACAGACTACACACTTTTAATCCAGTGAAGAGTCTTTTCAATGACAATCAGAAGAACCAATGACTGACTGCAGCTTTGGCATAACGTGGAAAAAAAGGCTTACGTTTGGTTTGCACAAGTTTGTGCATGGATTCAGATTGAATTGTTGTTTTCAGAAATGAGAAAAAGTGCTGAAAATAGCCGTCATTCTTACTGCTTTAAGAAGCAAACTATGCTCGTGAAAGGTTGAGTGGCGACAACCACTTCGTGCTTTTCATTCAGGATCGTACAGTGTCTTCATCCGTGGACAGTCATTGAGAGTGAAACCTCGTTTGAACAGCTACACAAACTCCTCAGCCTCATATCCAGCAGCACAGCCACAGCAAAGACGAGGACGACAGAGTGAAGACTGAAGTTCTCACAGGAGTCACGTCTCGCAAGATCACTTCTAAAAAAGCATAATGAGACATCTGTGGAGTAAAGATTAAAGAAAAGATCAAGGAGTCTGAACGCAGGTAAGCTCCACCTCTGACCAAATGAGCAAAGCAATCAGTGAGACCTTCAAAATCAGTGGGAATTTCAGGCTCCTACACAAGCTCAGCCTTAACAAGACGATTCCAGTCTCTCAACATGAGGTCATGCTGTGAGCGCACACGGGTGAAGCATACAGTATGAGAGCGAATGGAAAAACAATTAGTGAAATGGAGATCAAAGCAACCATCGCAGCGCGTGGCTCGAAATACAAAGAGCCTCGACCTGCAGCCCCAGAGAGCGAAGTGGAGAAAGACAGGAAGAAGTCCAAACTGGACTGTGGAGCAGAGAGAGTTTCACGCACCGTGAGGGATGAGGAGCAGTGACATGAAAACCAGACATCATGGAATAAAACACACAGCGGACAGAATTAATTATCAAAGGGTACAAAAGGGCTGCAAATAATCGTCATCATTTAAGCTTAAACATGAGGCAGCGTCTGTCCATCAGCCAGTCCGAAGCTCTTGTCTGGACACAAACATCTCAACAATATCTTAAATGCTAAATTATTGTCTTTTACTGGCTTCTGTTTTTAATTTTCCTTTAATTGTATTTTATTTTTCTATTCTCTTCTAATCTCTTTCTTTCTTTCTTTCTTTCTTTGAAATGTATGATTTTAATGTATTTTTATGCTTCTGTAAAGCACTTTGAATGGCCTGCTGTATGAATTGTGCCATACAAATAGCTATTCTTCAAGCTAATTAGTGTTAGCATGCTAACACGCTAAACTAAGATGGTAAACATTATACCTGCTTAACCTCAGCATGTGAGCGTGTTAGCATGCTAATGTTAGCATTTAGCTGAAAGCATCGCTGCGGCTCCATACAGCATCACAGAGCTGCTACTGAGGCGAGAGACTCTTCTATCAAATAACTGACTGATTGTTTAGTCTACAAAATGGTGAAAAGTTGAAGAATACAACAATTTCAAATGGCTTGTTTTGTCCGACCAACAGTCCAACAGTGATAGGCTGTTGAACAGATAAAAGCAGGAAACCTTTGAATGGCTCCTCTGTTTATGCACAGAGCACCAAACCACCACACAGACCGGCAAAGCAAATTTCAAGGTCAGGAACAAATAGCAAGCCGTCAGAGCGCTGCTTATTCTGGCCATTGCACCACCACTTAAATAAATATGAAGATTTGATTTTGCCTCTGCAGTAACATTGAGGACTCATGACGCTGAAGGCAAACAATAGCTCAAAAGCGGTCTAATAACAGCAGGTTTTATTTTAAATTAAATGGAAATACTGCGTCTTACGGCACCGCTCGCTGGATGCAGAAAACAAATATCTCTGCGCGCCGGGTGACGGGGAGGCCAATGAAGCACCAATAAACTACAGCTTATCTTTCCAAAGCAGGCAACACAAGAAGTAATGTGGAATTCAGCTTGCAATGAATGCAAAAGTCTTAAATTCAAACTGCTGCGTGCGGATGTTTTACACCTACAAACATCAGGCAATAAAGAAACTGGAAAGGCAATCCTATTGTTTATAAATCCATGCAAGGCAATAAAACGGGTTATTAATTGAAACGATGTAATTCACTGCCTTATAAATCTGAACAAGGAATAATTAAGGCTCATAAATACGCTGGTTTTGGAATTCTGACTTATGAATTCACAAAACACAACGCTGCTCCTTATTAAGGTCTCATAAATGCACCACATCTGATGACATATTTATTCAAAATGCATACATGGATTAGAAACCCAAACAGACATCAACATTTTTCTGTATGAATCCGTCAAAGGCAGGATTACGGCTCAGGAATAAGACGTACGCAGCTTGTACAGCAGTGCTGTGGTGTCGGATTGTGTACAAGCTGAGCTGCTCTCAATTCTTATTCATACACACACATTGTGTGCTTTACATTTGCATTTCAGGAAAGCAGCCGGTGCCCTAAATAGTATTCTCAAGGACACGTTGACAGAAAATACTATTCTGAGTCTAAAAACAGAGGAAATTCTTAAGATAAGATAAGATAAGATATTCCTTTATTAGTCCCACAGTGGGGAAATTTCCTTCATACCTGCACATCAAATTAAGATCATTAAGAAATCTTTAGACAAACTGATCACAAATCAAACCAATCTGGGAATAAAAACCAGCACATTTCCATTCAAACACATAAATCCACTGGTCTGACTCCAGTGAAACATGTACAGGTTTAGGCTGATGGCGGTGACCTCAGAGCGGATTATCAGCGAGACACATTCAGCCAATCAATATTCACCTCGATCCGCCTCCAGCTGCCGCTGCCTCCGTCCAGTCTCATCAGTTTGTTGCTTTGTTTTCCCTCCACGCCGTGTGTTTGCTGATATGAAGTGACGTGCATGATATTTGCAGAATGATAAAACCTGATGATAAATATTGTTTTTTCTGTGCTGCAGGTCTGCAGACGGACTGAGGGGTCAAACAGAGGCTCTGAACCGCAGAGGTGATGAAGCTGAGACCAACACGGCCGCAGTATTGATGAGTTTTAGAGATTTCCAGTGCGCTGATGGTTAATTACATGACTGTCTAATGAATCAGGTTCAGCTTCATTTACAGATTATTTAAAGACCCTCTCTGCAAGAAGTCACACCGCACATTAGCGCTCCCTGATGCATGCTTTGTTTATTAAACATGATGACTGTCTAGTGGTCACGAACCATCGACTCAGCACTTTCACATTGTGTAGCACTGAGCAGCTGATGGCATTTAGCCAGCAGCTGTTTAGCACTTTGAAAGAATAAGAAATATTGTGTTTCAGAGTGTGTAGGACTGTGTAGGAAGAGGTCAGACTTGCTATTGCCTTGGGGCTTGGATCTCAGTCTATTAAGAGTTTATGCTGTAGGCTTGTGGATAGAGAAGTAGTAGAAGCCCTGAAGTGCCGACTCAGCACTTTTTACATCCAATACAGCTGAGCAGGCAACACAAGTCAGCCAGTAGTAGAGTAAAATGTGAAAAAGACATTATCTGTGCAGCAGCCCTCTTCTGAGGGTTTAATCCCTGTCTGACACACAGCACTGTGTGGGATCACGTCCTGAACCACCTGCTCAAGATCTCACAACTTTATCTTAAGTGCTGAGATCAATTTTTTGAGATGTGCCCCGTGAAGTTTTTTGACCTCTAGTAGCGCTATGGTGCAATGTTTTTAAGAGTGGGTCCCCGTTTTGTTGGCATCACGTGCGCCGGTGACTGGACTCAGTCCTGGTTGCGTGCTGTTCCAGTGATCGACAGTTGGTGGCAGTAATGTGTTAGAAAACACGGCAACGCCTCAACAGAGGCAGGCGAGACAGAGGCTGCTTCCAACACAACGGAGATGCAAACAATGTAGCTTTCAAATTCTTACAAAAATTGGCTCCGCAAATGTTTTTTGAACTTGAGAGTGAAACAGATTTTCCTGCCAGGAGAGACAAAAAAAAATATTTGACTAAAAGTTCTGTGATCAGGCCGCTGAGCCTGAGGAGCTGCAGACGGAGAAACACTGAACTACCCATTCTCCAGAGAGCAAAGAGGATACGAGAAACAAGGCGAGTGTGTGTGGAAGTCAGTGCCTGAGAGATGTGGAGACAGACAGAGACTGTCATTCCAGTCCCACAAGACTGGAGAAAGGGCACTGAACCCGCCGGCACTGAGACTACTGACGCCACAATTCGCTCACACAGATTTGTACTGTTAGAAGATTCTGTTTCATAGGAGTCCCTTAAAGAAGACTATGGAGGATTTTGTCCTCACCTATGAACAGCTGGCTGTTGAGCTGCAGGTGGAAGTGTCCATCAGCAGGCGCTTCCTGTGTGGCGGCTGGAAGTTCATCCAATCGCAGCGAGGCCTCCTTGACGTTGCGCTCGGCTCGGACCCGGTGCCACCTGTTGTCGTTCAGCGGGACGCTGGACTCCACGCGGACCTCCAGCGGCCCGTTACCCACGTCGAAGGAGAAAAGCACCTGAGTGGAGGCTGACGGAGGGGCAGAGATAAGAGTGACAGGGAGGGATGATTGATGAAGTGATGGAAGAACATCCACCATCTGTTTGCCAAACGTAATGCTATAAAATCTGTTGCCTGATGAAGCAGATGTATTTCATTTTCACCAAACCAAGCTTAAAGTTCTGATAATACAGTGCTTTCTTTAAGTTGTCACAACAAATGTTCTTTCTTTTCTTCCAACCGAACCAAATTTAATCAAGGGGGTAAATTCAGGTCCATCAATCAACTAAAATCCTTCTTCACAAAAAGCACTGCCAGACCATAACAATAACAGCTGAATATTAAACTGCAAAAACAAAATGTGATGGCTCCAAATGGCAACCAAATGGAGGTCTGATAATGCTTCGATACTGGTCTTCTTGGACTGCTGCTTCTGGACAAAGGAGCCCACAGAGCCCACAGCAGCAGGGTCAGAAGGAATGGGACAGCGCTGAAACCTCATTGTGTGATTCAGCAGTATTTTACATAAAAAGCTGGTACAAATCTTCACTTCAGAGCTGCATATTTTCACACAGCTCCTGCAGTCTGCCTGAGACCTGCCAACGCCACAAATGGGAAAAGAAACGAGGAGCTTTAACAAGCAGGTAGGTTGGACTCAAGTGTGCGGAGACCAAACAAGCAGATGGGGGGGAATGTAGGGCTCCCTGGAATGTGGATTAATTACCCTTCCACAGCAAAACAACAAGCACGAGCGCCAGCAGAGCTCCTAACTAAGCAGGCTGGGTACAGTTCTCGCAGGATAACAACAAACAAAAGACTAGAGAGTCTGGCAAGAAGTCGTGTACTGATTCTGTGGAAGAGCTTACAGTGTGAAAAGAAAAATGTCATGCAGGCAACCTCCCAGGTTGGAGCAGAGTCTATTCTGGGCCTCTCTCTCTCAGCCAGCACATTTACTCCAGTGAATGTACTTGTAACTTCTAACTGGTACAGTTTTGAGGTACCTGTACTTTTAAAATTTCCATTTTATACTACTTAATCTTGTACTAAGACTGCTAACGACTGTAGTCACAATGTACAGCAAACAGAGACTTCATATCTTACAGATTAGAAGTATAGTTGTAAAAGCTGTTAGATTAGCTGCAAAATGTTTTCTAACACTTAAAAGTATCCTGATGTGCAAAATAAGTCTCTGCATGTGGCATCACGCTCTTCTGGGTACATCAAAAATCAAGCCAACTCAAGCCAACAAAACATATAACATGCTCATTTATTGTCACACGTTGCCATGATCGCACTACCTAACTCTACAGTACATAAAGAGATGTAACATCACTTAACTCTAGCAGGTGCCAAGCACTATGCACAGCTTGGACAATGGAAAACCAAAGGAGAGCAAGCCGAGCCGAGCCGAGCCGAGCCAGGCAGTGGAAACAGATTTAGTGAGGTTTCCCTCTGAGCTCCAGCATCATGCATCAGGACCACGGCCAGCTCCTCGGCCCCGTTGGCGCTGCCCTGTTTCAGCACCACGGACGGCACCTCAGCGCTGAGCGTCTGCATTTACTCGTCTCAGGCTGCTCGGCTCTCTGCTCTCTCCAGCATCAGCAGAGCACGTAGGAGAGTGCCGCCAAGCAAACCGCCATCCTTCGCGCTGAGCCGATGGAGGGCGAGGATGTATTACTATGAGGGTGCAGAACAAGATGAAACAATATCCCAGCATCCTCCGGTAACTTCATTTTTGAAATTGTTCTCGGGCTCAGCCGCAGAGTTACACAGCGACCTGAGGAAGCTGGCAGCAGAGCAGCAGTATTCAGAGCTGGAACAACCACACTGACAATGATTTCCCTGAGGAGAGACACTGCTGGTGCAGCGGCGTCCCTGTATTAGGTTCTCTGTCTGTCCCTTCAATTCCCATTTCTAAAGCAGCGTCCTCCATAATGCAACACAAGAAGAACCAAAGAAAACAGCAAATTAACCCAAACTTAGTCACATGAAGTGAAAGAGCTTCAAAAGGACTCCAATAACTGATCCATGCCACTTACATAAACCGCTCTGAATGACCACTGCTGCCCATAATGTGCACCTCATATCATCCACAATATTGTTATAACCACTTGAGCACAAGGACACCTTGTTGGGTATTACTGATATCTTTTAAATGGCACAATATACGGTAGGCTATAAACATACATCTCACACCCGGCCACATTTCCATGGAACCCATAAACTACATTACACCCTGCTGGTTATGACTGTCATCATCTAAATGACAGTCTATGGTGACCATTAAATTTTGAATTACACAAGAGACAGGAATTAAGGCAGGGTCACGGCTAAGATGTCCCTGAGAGTTCATAAAGCTGTAAAATTAAAAACAAAAGCACAAAAAATAAAAGCTGTAATATCATGAGTTCCCTTTAGTATTGATCTGAGCTCGGATAGATGTTATTTGTGCTGTGAATACAGTGTTGTCCCATGCAGGCCAGCAGAGTACGACAGTGCAGTGCACTCAGCCGAGGTCTGTGGGGGAAGAAAATTGATCGGAAAACTGCAAACAATGCAACCTAAAACTGAACAACATGCTGGAAACACGCAAGCAGCACCAGAAGAAAGCACAGTCCATACAAACCAGCCTGTCAATAAACACTTTAACTACCAGCTAAAAAAGAAATAGAAAATAAAAGTTTATTAGTCGATTAAAAGACACTCATATCACCTTTAATTTTAATTTGGAGTTAACCTCCACCCTCCAGCTCCCACTCACAGCTCAGTTCGATCCGGATGAAGTCTTTGATGCCCAGGTTTTCCAGGAACACACCAGAGGAGGCCGTGGTTTTAAACAGGAAGGAGATGTCTGCGCTCAGCTCTCCGTGGAAGGTGGGAAAGTGGAGGTACGACGTCTCCTTGTCGAAAAACGCAGCGTTCCAGAAGTTCTCTGAGAAACACCAGGAAAATGTGCGAAATCTCTAAATCACATCAGAAACAAATGAGCCAGCTTTGTGTGTTAACTGTCCGGAGACGAAAGCGTACAGCCGATCTGTTTCCAGCCTCTCTGTGATGCTAAGCTAACCGGCTGCTAACTGCAGCTTCACATCAAATGGACAAACAGGAGAGTGGGATCGATCTTGTCATCTAAGTCTGCACCAAAAGAGCACATAGGTGTATTTCCCGAAAGGTCAAAATATTGTTTTAAAAGCATTTCTTGGCCAGATGTCTTTGAATCAGAAGGTCACTGTGTGGAGAAAAATGGAGACTGATGTGTTGGACCTACATTAGTTGGGCCTCAGCTCTTCTGTCACTTGTGTAACAGTAACTTCTATAATAACAACATTTCTGTCATCTCAGCATCATGTGTAACTAGGCAAACTTACTGTCTCCATGACAACGGAGCGGCCCGACCCTGTAAGCGGCCTCTGACCCCGGCCTCTGGACGTCGCCCAGCACCAGAGACCGGACTGGGAGGCTCTCCTTGTGGGTGAGCAGGCCCGAGTCTTCAGCCCTGCAGGCAAAGAGCAGAAGAAGAAGAGAGGATGTGAACTTGAGTGAATGAGGAGGAGAAGCAGGAGGAGGAGAGGGAAAGAAAGAAAACAAGCAGAGGAGGAAGATAAAGCTGAAGAAGATGAAGAAGTAGGAGGATGACCAAAGGAATATTGATAAGTAGAAGAAGCAAAAAGGTGGATGTGGCGAATCATCAGATACGCTAATGACAAAAAGCTTGAGTGCACAAATGAAATCTGTTTGTCTTCAGGTGTTTCATCACTCTTGTGACAAAATCATATGTTGTAACTGGCTGATGTAAACATTGCAGCGTGTAGGTGCATCTCGTAGCGGCCTATTGATTCCAAAAGTGAATTCTAACCATCCTGACAGTCAGCATCCACCCCTGTCAGTTCCTGCAGCAGCTACTCCCAAAACAAGACACCTCCTGTCCATCTACGCCCACACGCAGCTTCACGCGCTCTAGATAATCCGCCCGTCAGCCTGGTTGCTGAGGAAAGTTGTATATAAAAATACATCCAGGACTGGCAGGACTGGAAGCGAGGAGTGTAAACAGCACTTTGTGAATCTGATGAAATATTGAAGAGCGGCTCCGGCCTGTAAAAATAGAGTCGTCACCGCACAAACAGTTTGAACCGAGAAAAGACGGAGCGAAGGAAGTGGAGCGCAGGCAGGACGGCCTACAACGCCAGGGAAGGTTAAAGCGGTTTTGTTTTTTCCTCTGCTCGATTTGTCCCAGTCGATTTGGTGTTTGCTTAACTGCCAAAGCTCCGAGTCAAACGAGGCCCGTTTGCTAAAAGAGTGTGCAGGTTGTAACAAAAGGTCAGAGAGAGTTCAGCCTCAGAGACCACTTCTCCGTCTGGAGCTTCTTTTCCTGTGCTCTCTAAAAGAGGACCTCTCTTTATCAACCATCTTGTTCAGTTAACTTCACAGAGCAGCTTCTTTGATCACCGGATCGTCTCCAGCTCGGCCTGACGCCACAGCGCCCAGCGATCAGGAGAAATTCTTATTTTAGAGATAAGCCCTGAATGAAAGCCAGAAGTGTCTCTTTGCATACATTTAAGTTAGTTTCTCCTGATAAAAACACACAAAAATCTATTTTCAGATCTCTTATCTGACACCAACAAGGGGCAGTGATAGATAACATGTTCTGTTGTACAACGCTGCGTTTCTACCTCTTCTGTTTTCTTTCCATGAAACATGGTGGAGAGCTGACGCAGAGAGCAGTGTGTATGTGTTCGTTTCAGTACCACTCCAGGCGGTCGGCGTCACAGTTGCAGTAGTGCTGTGGGTCCACGCAGTCGCCCTGCAGGCCGCAGGCACACTGCTGGCTGCCCGGCTGAGCTCCGCCCCAGTAAGTCTGGACACGACCGGGACCGGGACCACCGAGCCACCAGCTGAACGGTGAGCCCTCTGAAGCACACACACAGATAAATGCGCCATATATGGAGAGAAGACATTTTCTTTGATTAGATTCAGAGTCTTCCTACTGTTCAGTCATGTGATATAATTCAGTGCAGTTAGAAGTTATTTTGCTTCATAAAACCAAGGAGACACAAACTCCGAGCGATTCATAATCAGCCACGATGCTCCTGTAATATTGACTGCCTGCTTTCCTCTGTCTGCAGCTTGTCTGAGTAACCTTAAATTAACCTTACAGTAATGTTGGTCTGGCTCCAAAAGGCCAGAAAGAGAACACAAACAGAGTCAGACGACCACACAACAGAGCTTCAGGAGTCAAATCCAACCCAGCGGTAGTAAATGCGGGCCGGGAGCAGCAAGCTAATGTTAGCGCCACTGCTAGCTCAACAAAGATTCTGTTGAGCTAGCGTTAGCATCAGCAGCGGCTACCGCTACTGCAGCCGACCACGACGACACAGTGCTGGCACTTGTTTTTTCCACTTCAGGCGTTGCTTCCAATTAAAGTGAAAACAATTTTTGGAAAGAAAGACAAAAAAAAACCCCTGAGGATATAAAAATGTCTCCTCTTATGAGTTGGGAGCATCATTAATATTTGAACATTGTGAGTTGAGGTCAGGAAAGGTCGATCCATTCCCTCATTCTAAAAAAAAAAACAAAAAAATCAATAATATCCCTCCACATTGCTTTTATTTCATGTATATTGCTGGAACCTCTGCTGCACCACACCACTCCAATATGTCTATAAATACTGCTTTTACATTGTTGCTGTCAGCATGTACTGCTCTTTTCTTGTCATTTTGATGTACAGACTGACGATTTTTCAGCCATAACACTTTATTATAAGCCACTAAAGGCCAAGAAAATAAAACACTGCCTCCCTCCATCCATTTGTTCTTTCCCATTCTCTTGTCCTGCCAACTGTCTTCACTGCGACCAGACAGAGGGTGGAAAAAGGATGCAAATGCGTAAGATAAATGTTGAATTTAGAAAAAAGCCAGTATCAACATTTGTTCCTGGTTGTTTAACTGACTCTCAGCATCATGGTCAATGAATGACTTCTCCCTGGAGCCTGATTAAGTTTGAAGCAATGAGCGGAACAATCATTTTGCTTTGTCTGGTGGAGCGAGAAAGTGTGGAGCCGCAGGGAGTTAGATTGTTTTCTCCAGAGCTTTTGTTTTTCAGCAAAGTGATCTATGCCTCATAACTCACTCTGCTAAAAATTAAATTCAAAGGCAGCACAAAATGTAAAACAAATGTTTGTACCATTCAGTGTTTACAACTTGAGTAAATCAAGTCCCTGATAGAAAGAAAAACAGAGTTTTTCGCTGAGCTGAGGATGATCACTCGGTGTGAGTTAAAGCTCGTTTTCCCACCGGAGTCAAATGAAGCGGAGCCGATCTTTCACCTAAAACGTTTACAGACACCAAACAAACAGGCTTTACCTGGAGTGTTGAGGAGGCGGGACTTCCTGCAGTGGTAGGACAGTTCCTGTTCGCAGTGTTCTGATTGGCTGACGGCGGCTAGTAGCTGCTCTTCTTCAGCTGAGTACTCAAAGTGGACCGAATGCGGGTTTCCACCTGGAGACGGTCGGACTCTGCTGAGCTCCGTGTTGTTGTGCTGGATCACCATCCACGTGGTCTCCTCTGAGGACGGACAGACAGACACAAGACACAAAAACACTGCGATCACGCAAATCACTCCATGAGGAAGCATTAGAGAGTAACCAGTTACATGTAATGGTGTTAAATGACAGTTGCTGAGAAAAGATTCTATTCTGTTTCTTTGCATCTTTTCATGCAGAAATGCTTCTTTTGGAGTATTTCTGCACAGTGCAGCTCAGCAAAGCCGTTGGGACAAATCTGAGTGTAAACCATCAATGGTGGGATGTTACCAGGGAGCTGTCTCTGCATCAGTCCCTCAGAATAAAGCTCCTCCTGCCACCGTCTCATGTCTGTGTTCAAGACCTCATTCAGCTGCTGCTGCTGCGAGGTTTACGCTGCCTGGTTCACACTGATGACTTCTCGGCAAAGTAATTCAAAAACGATCAAATGTAATAAGTTATATTACTTTGCTGAAGTAATTAAAACAGTTACACTACTTGTTTCATTTTTAATAGAGCAAATTAGCCTTTGCACAGTTCTATGGGGTCAAAAGTATTTTGGTTTCTGTTGCAACTGGTCTCACTTACTGCATTACATATTTATCTATTTATTTATTTATTTTTATATTTTGAGGTGCTCAACCTTCATCAGGTACATGGGCAAACATCACAGTTTAGTGCTGTATATATGCAATATATATATGTCAGCAAAATGATCCAATCAGAGGAGCAAAGTAGAATTGTTTGACACACCTTGAGGAAACACATATGTAATAAACATAATTTGGTTCAGGTGTCTATTTATGTTTAGTCATGAATGTGGGAAACAGACAGAATGAGAGAACGTAGAAAAGAAGCATCACATTTCAAATGTGTACAATTTTTTAAATAATGTGGAAAACTGATATAGATGGAGAGAAAGACGGATGTGATGAAAGTAGGGAAAAATAAAATCAACAAAGTTCTACATCATCATTATAGAAATTCTGTAACGCACTGAGACATGCACAGACAGGGAGATGAATGAGGGAGAGAGACACTGAAGTCGAACAGGGAGCAGAAAGAGAGAGAGAGCTTTGCAGAAAAAGGAGGATGGAGGATAAAGTGGATCAGAGCGAGATGACAGGAGCTGCATCACTTACAATTATGTAAATGTTAATCTTACAAAACGTTGACTGATGGTTGGAGGATGACTGTGTGTGTGTGTGTGTGTGTGTGTGTGACTGTGTGTGCGTGCGTATCACCTGTCATGTTGCAGTAGACCAGCTGCGGCTTGATTGGCCCGCTGCCGTCCACGTCGATGTAAAAATGTCCCGACGTGTTGCCGTTGTGTTTGTACGCCTCGCAGGACTGTTCGTACACAGCTGGGAGGAAAATAATGAGATCAGCTCCGCCGTGAATCACATCAACATCAACACATCAGCTGGCGGACGCACGCAGGGGCTGTGAGGGGACGAAGACTGCACACAGCGGAGGATTATGGGTACCGCTTCATTCGTATGTATCGCCACTGAATCACCATCTCATCAGCAGAGTGAAGGCAATCATCTTAAGTTTTATTTCTGCCGCGGCGTCCCATAAAGTAAAGATTAATCCAACTGGAGGGGACAGCAGTGACTGATGGGAGTACAAAGACTCCATAAATAAAACTTTAGACCTTTATCGGCCCCGCATCCTCCCCTCTGTCTCCTCCAGTCCTCCTCTGCCGCCTCTCTGTCTCACACACCGGCGCGTCCTCTGCAATCAGAGAACCGAGCCCTTCGAGTCAAGTCCGTATCTAAAGGTTCCCACACTCTGCTCACCTGTTTATCTTTCTTCTCAGCAGCCAAAGACCTTTTATTCATCGCATTCCCTCAGCGTGGTTACAAAAAGGTTTTCACAGAAACATCAGCAATAAAAATGAGACCAGAGGTGAACCGTGGGAGAAACTCTCCTCTTTCGGTCTCCAGGATTTGACTGGAGAGAATCGGCACAGAACCAGTAAATCTCACCTATCAGCTCACCTCACCGCCGCGGCTCCATTTATTCATTCAGTATTCGCTGCAGTCTCATTAGCTTCCATCATATCACTCTTGCACAAACAGGTTTCATAAATACTCCACTAACACTGCACCACATGAGCTCACAAAGGGGTCAGTTTATTTGAGAATCAAACGCTCTTTTTTAGCTCACAGTCTGCAGCAGCTACGCTAAAGAGGAGAAACCTGCACGACTGTAATTACTGAACAATACGGCTGGTGAGTGCGTCTGTGATTGGCAACCCCCGGAGTTACAGGTTTTCTGTATCCTGAGCTGTAAACTGAGCCTCCAAAAGTCTCATGAATACCTTTGACATGGCGGAGCCGAACGCAGAACATTAGCAGTCTCCAGCTGCTTTCAGCATTCATTTTCACGCGTCTCCACTGCTGTCACTTTAACATTGACGCTGACATGTGTTTCAACCTTGCTGAAATTAGCAACTGTAAAACTGTAAAAGGAAATTCATCTTGCGCTGTTCCTCTCACACGTTTCCTCTCACTTGATTCTAATTTCCATTTCATCTGTCGTAGCCCTCTAATTCTTTCTTTCTTGCTCTCTCCCTTTCTGAATCTCTATCCAACCGTGTCTGCTGGAAATTACATCCACGTACCACAAATCTGCAACAGGAAACACATTTAGGAGGAACAGTAATGCTGCCGGAATTATGTTTCATATCAACACAATTAGGAAACATTTTTGGAAAATGTGTATTTCACTTATCCACTCATAGTGACTAAAGCATGTTTTTTATGGCTATGGTTAGCATCTGGCTGCGGTTAGGGAAAGACTGTGGACACAACATGTTGACTGGAACCACATCCTCCTCCACCTCTGTGTGTTTCCTTCTGTTTTCCCTCTGCGACTGGGTGCTTCCTCCTGTTGTGATTCACCTTCACCTGATCCTAATCAGGCACCACAGCTGCAGCCAATCAACAAATCACCAACTACGGGATAAATACCCAGTTCTCCTCACCAGTTTTCACCAGATTTTCTAGCCTGGTAACAAGTCTCAAAATGTTTTTGGAAAGCCAAACTAGTTGTAGAAAGCTTATTTGTTCCTGTCAAATGTTGATGCCCTGCCTCGTGCCAAAATCTGCTTTTAAGAGCTTTATTATGTCATTTGATGTCATGCTTCTTCAGAGCACGTTTCTACAGTAATTAATCTGATGTTAAGAAGAATTAATGCACAGCAAACCTGGAAGCTAAACAGTGTTAGTAATAGTATGGAGCCATGTGCCTTCTGCTGAGTGCTCTGGACCTGATGCGTGCTTAAAGGCAACAGGACACACAGCAAGGACAGGGGAGGAG
The DNA here is from genome assembly GCA_037975065.1 of Chaetodon trifasciatus. Taxonomy (NCBI): domain Eukaryota; kingdom Metazoa; phylum Chordata; class Actinopteri; order Chaetodontiformes; family Chaetodontidae; genus Chaetodon; species Chaetodon trifasciatus. Next base: position 171,641 of record JBBMOE010000139.1, read on the forward strand.
CTGGTGGGTCTCCTGACAGCGCTCTAATGGTTCAATCTGTGCTGCCGTTTGACTGACAGGTGACTTACAGCTGTGACAGGTCGCGCCGCTGTAGCCGCTGTCAGAGCAGTTACAGTGGAAGCCGGTCCAGGACTGAGTGCAGAGGCTGCCATGTTCACAGCGGCTGGGAGAACACCTGAGAGAGAGAGAGAGAACAAAGTTTATGGCAAAGTTTCTCAAAGATTTGTTTTTGCTCAGTCTCCAACAGGATCTTGATAGACATGTGCATGGGAGGATCTTCAAGGATATATTTTGGCTGTCAAGACGAAAGAAAAAAGGGAAAAGTGCATAATTATATATTCTTTATGTGCAGTAAGACAGCGGACTTGAAAAATCCATTTGCTTGTTTTGGCAGCTCAAACATTTGGAAACATTTCTGCAGATTTTACAGCAGAATAGAACAAAAGCACTAGAATTGAATAGAACAGGACAAAAGCAGACAAAGGCAATAAATACCTTTCATCCGTTATTGTCAAGAGAAGTTAACTTTTCTTTGTTAGTTTGTTTGAAAAAGCAGCTGAAGCATCTTCTGTGCTGCGGCTGAGTCATTTATCTCACAGTGAGCGAGCGGGCTCCATCGTTCGTGGAAACTTGTGGCTGCGAGGGTCAAACACTGACCTTTCTGGCTACTTTACAGATGATACCGGATCGCGATGATTGGCAGAAAATGCTGTCAAACTCTCGTTAACATCACAAAAACAAACGTGTGCTTGAATGCGCAAAATGAGTCTGTTACATAAGGCTTCTCCATTTAATGGGCAGTGGGCATTTCAAATTATGTTTACTCAAGCTTGTTATTTGTTTCATGGCCAAATGTGTGTGGGAGGGTCAGGAATAATGAAACTAGCTGAAAGAGAAAATATTCATTTTTAATATTTGGAGAGGTCATACTTTCCATTTAGGCAACGTGTTGTGGGAGGTTGTTGAAAAAAATCTCTGTGAAACCTTTAATTTCTGCTGTTGACTGGAGAGAAAATTCAGCTTTCCAGCCTTCTTCAGTCAACAGTCGAAATCATTTTACTTTCCCACAACTTTCTCTCACTTGATGCTTTAAAGAGAAAACTTTCCTTCTGACAGAGAACGTTAAAAATAATTTGTCTTTCTTGATTCCAGTTTATGAGACTTTTGAGGTTCCTCTTTAAAATACGCTCCTCCGGTGTTTGAGTTGGGCTCTTGATCCACCAAGACAGAACATGTAGGTTAAGAGCACTGTACCCTGCGGTTCTGTCAGCTTATCTGATTAACCATCGCTCAGACAGAAGATATATGAAGACATCAAGTTGCCTCATTCTGCTGAACTGGGAAAGATAAGAACAAACATGCAGAGAGGATGAAAAGATAATTAACGGCGTCGCTCTGCCTGAGAAAACATGTTACCTGTCTGCATGTTACATTACAGCCACTTCATCTCTCGCTCTGTGTGCGCTTCGGCTGACTTGTGGGCACCAGGAGTTAAATAAATGTGACATTATTTTGCAAGCAGTGCGCTTCAAACTGTCTTTATATTGATCCTGCCACGGCCTCTTTTCAGAGCGCTTCTCTCTCGAGGCATCCGACTCAGATAACATTATTTTTGTCTGTGTGTGTTGCTTCCACGTCCTTCAGCAAGGTTTGATTCACACACACATAAAAACAAACTACAACAACCCCTTCAATCCAATGTCATCGTTTTTCAGTGCGTACAGTGCATTTGCGTGTTGGTATCTGCAGGGCTGTTACTCTGCATGTTTCTGTTTATGCCGTAATATTCAGAAATGGATGTTTTTAGCACTAAATGTGAGCATATGTGTTTTAGTGTGTGTTTGCAAAGCCAGGCGGGAGTATGGAAGTATGGAAGAAGGAAAAGATGATTGTACAGAACCTGCAGCTCCCCCCTTTATCTCAGAAAAAGGCCTGAATCAGCAGCTTCAGTGAGAGTTTTACCTCCATTTATCTCAATACTGCTTTGATCTAAAGTGAGCTATTTAGCATTTACGTTGCATTTTTAGTGACATCTATTTGCTGGCAGCGTGAGCAGATACAGTTCTTGGGGTGGTGTTCATTCATTTGTTCAGCCATGACGATGATGACAATGATAGCAAAGATGGAGAAAATGCATTTGAAGGAAAAAGAAAAGGAGAGGAAGAATTGGAGGGCTCCCTTTGGTAAAAGAAGAAAAATCAGTCACAACATGGTACCACACAGAAAAAAGGATACAAGAAATAAAGAGCCATCCACCCCTCCACCCTAAACAATCCCCTCCCACGCATGTATCATGGAAACATAACACTGACAGCTTCTGACAGCCTGATTCTCCTGCAGAGACAAAACAATGCAGTGTCACAGATGGATAACCAGTTGAGTCGCTTTCAGGCTGCAAACAGCCTCATCGAACCCACGGAAACGTCGTTCACAGAAACACGGTGTTCGTATTCGGCTCTGAGGCAGCCAGCGACCAGCCAGGCTCGAAACACTAACTGTTTGCAGTCTGCTCCCCCTTTTCCCTGTGTGCCATGTGTTTCCTGTACGCTCGGCGGGTTGGCTCCGTCTACCCACGCCTCCTCCTCAGCCCCTGATCACACCTGACGCTCATCTTCCAATCAAGACTCGCCTGCTCAGCAGTATTTGAGCGCCGGTTCTCCACCCCATATTCATCAAACTGCCTCTTACTCAGGCTCCGTTTACACTTAGAGAAAACACACATGTTTTCATGCGGTTTGGCCTCTCGTTTACAGTCAAACTGAGTTTTTTTCACGGAAAACAATCATTTTTAAAAACTCCAACCAAAGTGGAGATTTTTGAAAACGCCGGTTATGTGTTGGCGTGTAAACAGGGTTAAACAGCGTTTTAGGTTCTGAAACGTCGACTGAAAATACTTAACGTCATGTGAGCGACCTGTTTACTCTTTGTTATAGTTATGATGGCGCTCGACGGCGTATTTATCCAGGTTCATGTAAACAACAACATTTCTGAAAATGATGTTTTGTGCACGATGTTATTTCTGAAAATGGAGGGCTAAAATATCCGTTTTCAAAATGCCCTGCTGCGTGTAAACGTAGGGTCAGTGTGGTAACACTCCAGTCACTGAGTTTGCTTTGTTTGTTCTGCTGCTCACCTGCCTTCCTGATACCTGTGTGTCAGGTTAATCTCCAGCCACATGCTGGAGTGCAAAGCCTGCTTTCTCTACCTGCCTGCCTGCCCGCTCCACCTGCTGTTGGATCATCTTCATTCTTCTGTTGCACGTCCAAAATTGAACTGTGCATTAAAGATATTGCTCTTCACAACCTCCCCCGTCTACGAGTCTGAGTGCAGCCTCTGCCCTCCGTCCTGCAGCGCCTTATGAGCTTCGTGGTCAGTCTAACCCGAGCAAACCCAAAATTCAGAGTTGATTCCAGGATGAGAGAGAACGACAGACTCTGCACTTTGTTCACAGTCAGTGAAAACCCAGAGGTGAAAGCTAGATTCAGATCCACACTTTCTTGTTAGTTCCAGCAGTAAAAAGCCTGCATTTAAAACCTCAGTATCATGAATTTAAAGTATGTGTAAAAATGTTTAATACCTGATGTTTATATCTGTGTATGTTGCCTGTAGATATTTAAGGTTGAGCTCATTTTACGTGCTTTATATACTGCTGCATATTTTAATCCACAGCAGTCTTTAAAAAGTCAACAGGAAAACAGATTTCAGCTTGTGACGATGCATTTTCCAGCTAATCCAAGAGGCTCGTTCAAGAGTTTATCACATTCACATTCAAAATCACCAAACTCGGAGATACGTGGTTTTCACAGGATGGGAAGGGTATGAAAACTTGTAATCTGAGATGTCACTAGTGGTGTAACTAAAGCAACTAGACAAATGTAAAAAGTCAGTCAGTGCAAAGACACTAAAAAGAGCATAAAAATAACAATTACTGTCATGATGCTGATAACACACACGCACACACACCCTGACAGGCACCCTCACAGTCATTTTCTCGTGTGTGTTCACGTGCTCACACTTTGATCAGGTGACCTAAAACGAGCAGGCGGCTTTGATGCAACACGAGGTGCTGAAGTGATGCGGCGGAGACGCTCCTCGTGGGTTTGAGCTCCATTTGTGCTTTTAATGGAGTGTTTGCTTTGGCTAATAGTACTCTGCTACTGGCAACAATCATAAGACACACACACACACACACACACACACACACACTGTAGCTATAATAACCTGCTCTGAAGTATGACCACAACACTGAAGCTGTGTGGGTGAGTCCATTTTCCACCTGACTTTACAGCACAGTATATCCCATGGGCTGAAATTCAATCAGCAGGATTACAGTGAGAGCATGTGCTAGAGGTTTTTCTCCCTTTCCTTGAAAACAGGAGGGGGGGGGGGTCATTTCATTCAGATCTGTGCAGGAACTGTATTCTGCTGAACATAATAATCTCATGAACGCAGAAACTCGGACACATTTAATTAAAAGCAGTCGAGCAGATTCTTCTGATCTGGCAAAGATACATGGGGTTCATATTTGTGTGTATGTGTATGTGCGGTTTACTGTGTTTGTGGCGTGTGTGTGTGTTTGTTTGTGTGTTTTCTGTGTGTGTGTGTGTGTGTGTGTGGTATACCCCAGAGGGGGCTTTATAATTGCTGTAATTGTCTCATTAATTGTGCTCCTATTTGGTGTGACACCAAAGCAGCAAATGATTTGTTCTGCGCTCCCTCGTCCCTGATGATATATTTATACTTTTGTTTATCATCTTACCAGCAGTGACAATCACTGGAAATATTTACCACCGAGTCCAAAATGACTCTCAGTTTCAATTCAACTTACAATCCTTTATTTTGCTGACAGTGTCACACAAGTTACAGCTGTGCATCTAAAACCTAACCAAGGATTTAGAAAAATAATCCAAAAATATTGACAGATAGCAAATATTCTCTTCCTTCCATTGGAGTTGGTTTTCACCATTTTTGTTCTTCAAATTGTGTTTTTTTTTTCCTCAAAGTGTCTCTGAGTTCCTCTCTGTTTCTGCCTCGCATGCCAGCCAATAAACTCATTAACTCTCTTTCTTTTTATAGCCACTTAATCGTCTTTCTCTCTCTCTCTCCATGTGCCTGTCATATATAACTGTATCGCCAGACGTTGACATGGTGATGGTTGTGCAATCCAAACCCATCCTTGATTTACCTTCATCTCTGAAGGTACGTGGGGGCTCCATTGCGAATGACATTTATATAATGTAACTTGCCATTTGTGCCACCCACTCATTACTATAATTGCCTTTAATACTGATGTATGGCCTGATGTGCCAATCAACAACACAAAAGAACAAAAAATAGAGAAGAAGCAGATAATAGCATCTTATATTACACTCCAATGTGATTGTTGAACGTCTCTTTTCAGAATCATGGTCATTATTCTGCTGCGATCACAGTTTGTACTAAAATAAAGCTAAAAGCTGACTGGTAAGAGTACAGCTGTAACACCACTGAGCAATAATGATGAACGTCATTGTGGAGATACTGAGTGTGTGTGCAGGCTGACGATTGTTTGCGAGCAGCTGAGTGTGTCCTGGACGGTGCGGCCTCTCTCTAAAACGCTTCACCTCACAAACACATTACTCTGCCAGCAAGGAAAAAGACAAGAAAAATGATGTTTCAATAAGAAAAAAGCTGCTTCTTAAAAAAAAGTTGCACAATAAAACAATCAAGGGCACAAGGAACATTTCAGAAAACGCACGAGCGTTTGACGGAAACAATGCTGACATTATTCTGTCACAATCACCTTGTTGTGTTTTGTTTTACCGCAACACGTCTGGAGAAAACCGTTCATTAAATTCTGCTTAGAGGCTGCAGGAGAAAGAGTTCTCACCAGTTTTCTGTCTAAATGAGAAACAGGTAAAAGACAAAAAAATGTTCTGTAGATGCTTGACAACAAAATGACACTTGTGGTGAAATAACAATCTTTTAACCGCCACTCATGATGACAAGGACTCATGAATTATGACTAATTCCCGACTGACTTTATTTATCCTCAGCCGACAGCAAAAGCGAGGGCCTGTCGGATGTACATGGACGTATTTATCCACACACGATGCAGTGATTGGACATCATGTAATGACGCTCTCACTGATTCAAAAGACAAGCGTCAGCCATGGTTATATAAGAATGGCTGAGTGGTTAAAGCGCTGGACTTAAGGTCCAATGAGCAAAATCCCTTTTGGATTTGAAGCCTCACAGCTGGTTTTTGATTACAGGGAGCAAATTGGAGATAATGCACCGAATTTAATTAAAAAAAGACACATTAATGGGTCTGAGCAGGAAGTGGAACAGCAGCGTTCATCCATGCGTCCTCACAGAACAGGCCCTGCTGGTAGCTTCGTGACCCTGCTTCTTCTTCTTTTACTTTTGCAGACTGGATTTCTATTAAACTGGATGAAATAATAGCTCCCTCCATGCTAGATTCTCAAACTAAGACAAAACCCTGTGCTCATTTACTTCACCTCTGCAAGCACATTCATTGATCACGGCCACTGAATTCTGCCCAAACGAAGCTACAAAAATGACAAAGAACATTTTGTTGGCGACAGACCTGTCGATGATTCCACACATGTCGATCTGCAGGTTGCTGTAGACTCCCAGCTGCTTCTGCTGCACCATGATCAGGTCCACGATTTGGTTGTCCAGAGCCAGGAGACGCATGCAGCCCTGGAAGACGTTAAAGGGGTTTCTGCATTCCTGCGTGTCGTCTTCAGAGGGACAACCTGAAAAGAACAGAGTCCACATGAGAGCCATTTCACATCACATCACAAAGACAAAAGTGAAATTAAAAATCCTGAAAGATGTATAGATAGATAGCAGATATACCTTTTTGTTTAATTTCACCATAAATTTCCAAAAACTTTCCAAATCACTGCATTATGGGCTGTTAGTCACACTGATTACAGTTTCATTCAGGTGTTTTCAGGTCCTTATGTCAGTCCGCTTCCACATGTTTCACACTTGGTCTAATTTCTAAGAAAGATGCAGCTGATCTGTTCCACTCTTACCACCAAAGAAGAGGTGGCTGTCGATGGTGACTGGAAACGAGGGGCTGGCATGAGCGCTGCCTCCTTCTTCTTTATCCACAGTGATGCTCAGACGACCACGTCTGGCGTTCAGCTCCACCGAATGCCACTGGCCGTCGTTTAGAGCGGACCCTGGGAATGAAATACCCATTAATTGTTTTCTTATTCACTGTTTGTTACGTGTCCATGGCTGCACATCGAGCCATTAGGACCTGCAGCAGAGGCTGGCAAAGCAGGATATTTTGCTAAGGCTGCAGCTGCAGCCAAGCACGAGCGCTGACGTAGTAATGACTACATTAGATATTGTGTCACATCACGACCTGCCAAAATGCACCAAATGGACAGCTTGCTTTCTCTCACTGAAGCAGTATTTAGAAGAATATCAGTCAGGACTAACAAATGATTTGGGAAATGAGTGAATTAATGCCTGCTGGTGGGTAGACGTGCTACAAATGGATTGAGAAGACATCGCGAGCAGCTGAGTGCAGATCACACGGCCATCTTCTTTATTTCCTGCATCGTCTGTGTGATTGACCTGCAACAAGCACCAGCCGGGCAACGGCTGCCCTGTGAATCTGTGTGTTGTTAGGAGTCGAGGGAATAAATCAATATCTCATTATCTGCTCTATTTTTCTTACTGACAATACTTTGCTCAAGAGCACACCCCAGTCGTCTTACAGCGCCATCGACTGCACTGCCGTCTGCCAGACTGATGTGCATGTGTGACCAGAGCTTTGGCTGCAAGGACAACACAGTCGATTGTAAGTTAAACACTGGACGTCTAAGTGGACTTGTTGGAGACTTTGTTAGAGAAAGAAGTGCTTAAGTGTCCTTGTTGGTTCAATCTTTATCCCCAATTTATTAGAGAAACATTAGAAATGATCAGTTAGTAAACCAATATCTGAACTGTCCAATCACAGCTGTGCAGCTGGAACTAGTAATGGCAAATCTGTCAAGATTTCTCCATGTGCTGAAGTGGCCTGCATGGGGTTTATGAGAGTCATACTTCACATATAAAGAGATTTGATGGTTTTAATCGCCTGTCCAAAACCAAAACCATGTGACCAGAAGTGTAAGGAATGGATTAACCAGTGTTTTCATCTGCTCTAACATAAGCTGCAAATGTTAGCATGCCCAGATGAGTAGTTTATTACCTTCAGTAGTAACCAAGAGCTGCATTCAAAGCCATCATTAACAGATTGTTGGATTAGTTTGTAGGGTGACAGGTTTAAAATAGCCATGTCCAGCACATACTGTGTATTATTTCCTCCCTCCATGGAGGCCGGTCCAGGGTGCTAACAGAGTTGAAGGTAACGTTAGCAGCTTTGTCCTGCTCTGTACTGGATTCATCCTCAGTATTTTTGCATGCTCTTATGAATGTTGCGGTCGAATGCATTTCTATTTATAAGATTCTTGCTTTGACAGCTGCAAACCAGTCATCTAGAGAGAGCATTATAAACAAAGCTAATATTAGCTTAATTAGCTTGCTCGGTACAGTTGATAAAATGACCTGCTAGAAATGAGAAGCCTGATTGGCTTGGCCAGAGTTGTGCCAAAGAGAAGCAGCTCCAGCCAGCAGATTAGAGGTTAGTGTGAAATTTGTGAATAATAATTAGCACGGCCCTCGAAGGATGTTATAAAAATTGAAATGGCCCTTGAAAAGGTTCCCCACCTCTGGTGTAGCAGCTAAGGGTTTGGCTTTAGACTGACCTGCGCTGAGCTCCAGCAGCGCTCTGCCAGCTTTATGGATCTGCAGCCGCAGCCTGGCCTCACTCAGGTACAGCCAGGCCACGCCCCCATCCTGAGGCAGGGCAAAGGTGAGCAGAAGCCCCGCCTTGTTCCACGTCCTGAACTGGAACCCCACGGACACGCCCCCAAGGGAGGACGCCGTCGCCCCCGGCAGCTGGAGGAAGCTCTGGGGGCCGGGGAACGTGACGGCGACGGAAACTGGCTCAGCACAAGAGAAGGTCACATTGCCCTGAGAGCGGAGGCAGAGGAGGTGGGACAGAAAAAGTGATTACTAGAGAGATAAAACAACACAAAACATGAATATTAATCAGCTGCAGAGGGCGTGTCGCTGTGACCTCTGTCGCAATGATCTCATCAGCAAGTCTCCTTAAAGAGGACGTCGATATTACCATAATGATAACAGCAAGCCTTAGAATAAGATCAGGAGGCAAGCTGGAAATACCAAAGTCACCCAGCTTGAAGGTAAAAGAGATAAAGAATGAAAATGAAGGAGAGCATACAGTAAGCCCAGCACTACAGTATCTTGACATCTCTGTTACAGTCCATTGTTTTGAGTGGTGGTAATGACACCGGGTCCATCGCTGCAGCCGCAGGGGTAATACGTTACAGTCGCGGCTCTCTGCTGGGAATATCAGTCTGCTATCTTTATAATGCTCCGGAAACACAGATGACATCTAAAAGCCCTTTGTGGTGCAGTTAAAGTGATGTACAATAACTCATGTTGGAGTGCCTTAACACCCTCAAAAGTCTGCAGCACTGACGCAAAGGTCTTCCTTCATCCACGCTCTTATTGTCTTTGCATCAGGGCCCCTAACAGAGCCATGTGAAGCACCGTTTAGCCTCTGTGCTAAATTGGACCATAACATGTGGCTACCACCTCAAGAGCCACAGTACCAATATAAAATTGCCTCCATTAGCTCTTCAGCCGTGCATGTGAAATCTCTGAATCTCTTTACCAAGAATTCATGCTTTATTCCCTCTGCTGCCTGAGCCTTTGCTGTAATGAGATAGCATTTATTACTCTGCAGAAACGCTCCGCAGCTCTCTCTGATAAGCTTGCTCCACTCAGCGTGAATGTAGAAACATCTGAAGGTCCTAATGGCCACGATGAGGAGGCATTAGTGACAGTCTAACCACCGTCGACGCTCCTTTGTCCTGGCTTCATTTAGCATCAGCAGAAACATCCAGAATAACAAGCCAATATTTCACCACTATGACTGAATGCCAGTGGGGACAACGGGAATCACACACACACACATACACACACACACACAAACGGGTGACCAATAAAACACTGCTGGAAAAAACAAACAATCTGAGTACTTAAAACAAAATAAAATATAACCCACAAGAACAATAAAAGATATACATGCACACTCTGTGCTTATGTATGCACTGTGTTGAATTATTGATCACAAAGTCACAAAAAAAAAACACCAAGCAGAATATTTTATCAATGTCTGGACGACCAAAAGGAATTTCATGGAGGCAGCCTGGGTAGATTTTGGTTTCGGTGGCCCTAGTCCAGTGATTGATGCTGTAACCTCCCAGATAAAAGCATAAAAAGCACAAAAAGAGTCCAGAGAGTTAGAAGAAACTGAACTTTAAAAGTGCAAAGCTGAATTCTCCTCAGTTAAACATCCACGTTGTGCCCGTCCTGTGAACTCTCAGGGTCTAAGGATCAATAATAAATATAGAAATATAGCAGCCTGTCATGCGTTAGACTAACATGCTGGTTGATCAGGTCTCTGGTTTGCTGGAAAGGTGGCCTTTCTTCCAGATTACCACAGTGTTGTGTCCCGTTTCATGACCACAGAAGATCTAAGATCAGACCCAAGAGCAGGTGATTGTGTTTAGCTCAGTTAACTTACCATTACAGTAACCTGGTGGTCTTTGTGTTTCACTCGTTGTATCAGATTGAGGCCGTTGTACAGCAGGTTTTCCAGGCAGCCGTGGAAGTTTCTGTTGGAGACGACTGGTTTCTGAGAACCGAGACTCTGGACTGCCCCGACACTTAACTGTATGTGGACAAAGACGCACACAAACAGAAAGTTGCATGTTACATAATACATTCAGTGGTTGTACACTGAGTGTGTGTGTGTGTGTGTGTGTGTGACTTATCCCACCTGTTCCATGTCCCAGTGGCTGAACTCTGCAGGGATCTGAACCCTCTCCGTGTGTTTGTCCACAGTGAGGTTGAGGTGAGAGCTGCGCCGCTCCACCGCCAAATGGTGCCAATGCTGATCATCCAACAGGCTGCCGAGAGAGGCGAGACGCCGGGGTTCATGAGAGGAAGTCTTACCTGGGAGAGATGACGAAGAGGAGAGGAAGGAGGAAGGGTGACAAGAGTGAAAGGATGTGATTCTCTGATCTCAGGAGGAAGATTGCTTTACATTAGCTGACCCAGTGCAAAGAGAGATGAACACCAGCCCAATACAAGCTTCTTTAATGTAAATAATACTTTAATTTTCTCAGCATCCCACAGAGAGGAGCACGCCGAGGTCAGCCTCTCTCCTCTCATTAGGGACGGCGGGACATCTGCATATGTGCACCGAGAGCTGAAGGCAAATATGTGATAATCCCTAATTTGAACAACTGCAGAGGAAACATGGAGCGACATCATTAATGATAGATGAGCAGCAGCCGGTCCAAATTAGTGGATCCATTTCTGCATCCCCCAAAGTACTGGGAAAGAAAGTTTGTGTTTCTGCAGAGAGAAGAGCTGAATACAGTCGGCCATTAAAAATGTATTAGGTATTCTTTGGGGAGACACAATGCCAACTTCAGAGAGAACCAGAGACAGTTTGGAAGATGATGGACAAATGTATTTCAGATTCTTCAGCCCATTTGTGAGATGATACATTTGATTACAGCTCGGATGAGAAAAACAACTTTATTTGGAGAGAGGAAGTTGGGATGTGGACCTCGTGATGCAGAGGAAGTCTGTCCTGCCAACAGTTATTGTGATGAGTTATTTGATTATAGTCCGGATGAGCAGGAGAGAGACAGAGAGATCAATATGAGAGGCACCATGACAAGACTTAAAAACAAATCAGATGTTGTTGAAGGGAGAGAAGAGGTGCAGAGGACCTTATGATTGAGAGTTTCATTGAAAGGATGATTTAATTACTGGCTGAATGTCTGCAAAGAGAAAGCAGGAATCAATAGAGAGGTCCAAGGGCAAACAAATAGAAAGTTGATTGATATTATTATTATTATAAAGAGCCCTCTCTTTCTTTTTCTCTGTTGCTGTCATCAGGGAGAAGAAAATTTTTAATTGGGAAAAATCTTGACGTGGAACAACAACAAAAAAAAAAAAAATGCAGTATTCTGTGTGAAACCAACCGTCAGTGAGCCCTTCAGCAAGACTGTGGTATGAATCGAGATGAGGGTCACCAAAAATCAATAGGTTACTTCCTGATGGGAGCGTGAATGTGCACGGAAAATATTAACAAGCAGCGGGTCAGCAGATATGAAAAATTTAAAGATCAGGGTGATGGTAGCGCAGAGGAAAGGTCACGAGGGCTCAAAAGTCAAAACATTTTCCTCTTTGGAGCATGAGCGTGCAGTAAATTTCAACGCGCTTCGTTATCTGAGATATGCTGCTCGTATATGCACCTTGCTGAAGTATTTGGAGCTCTACGTAAGTCTGGAGACTGTAGGAGAAACACATTGTTACTGCAAACTCCTCACATACAGACGTTTGGTCGGGACGCTTTGTGTCACTTTTTAGGGCACTGGGTCCCCCTTTAGCATCATTCTATGCAGAGCTCCAGTCAAGCTAGCAATGATAATTACATCCGTTTAGCAACATCCAAATACACTTTCAAAATAAAGCTAGCTGAGACAAGTAATAAAGTTGTCGGTTTAGGCAACAAAGCACGTTACGTTGCTTCTCATACAAAAGAAATAAAACTTCACTTTTAGTTCCACACGAGACACAAACGTCGGCTGGTTGAAGGTCCTGTGCTTGACCCGTCCAACCACTCCAACCTCCTCCACAGGTGGACTTTTCTACATTATTTGAGGCATTGGGGGTGAGAACAGGCAATGAGACTACCGTGCTCACCGAAAAATTATGCTGAAAAGGGGCCCCCTGCCTTAAAAAGTCAAACCAAGGGGTCCCGACTAAGTGTCCATATGCGATGAGTTGAGAGTGAGAGCAGCTTGGAGCAGGCATGCTTGACAAAATCTTTGGATAAACACCACATAAGAAACTGCTATTAGCCACAGAATCTTCTGTAAATGTGGAGGAGGGTCGGGCTGGATGTGTCTGCTTCTCCCTTGCAGCGTCTGCTGAACATTCTGTCAGCAATATCATTACAGCTGTTCACTCCAAACATGATTACACAGGAAGACTACGACAGCCCCTATCAGGAGCTGCTGCCACTGTAATCAGCTCCAAACATAATTTTGAAACTGTAAACACACTTAAAACACAAATATGTCTGCACACTAACTTTTGTATCTCATAAGGAAAGTGTCATTACAAGCTACATCTGTCTGCATGTCCAGTGTCTGCTGATGAGGGAACTCTGGAGGCTCTGTATCATGTCTTTTACACAAGGCCTTTAAAAAGCTGCGCTCTAGGGGTGGACAAGTATCCCAGCATGCATTCTGCATCAACTAAAGGTGGAGGACACGAGCAAGACTGATACAAAAGTTGTCCCACAACAGTTATCATGTCAGCTTTGATATTTTTCTAAGGTATGCACTGGGACAGGATGCACCAACCTCAAATGGCTGAAGTAACAGGAAAGGACTGCGCTGAGTTATGAGCTGACAAAGACACAATATACTAACCTGACATTTTGATGAATGTAAAGCAGAGGGGAATGGTTTCGGATAGCAGGCATAAATCTTATCAAACCACCATGTTCATTTCAGCTGTTTGGACAGCAGCTAGCAGACATTCACTACGTTTTGTGCTGCTCGGTGTCAGAGCTCTCTGCCCACAACGCCATCTGACAGGACTGAACGTGAGCTGACCAACAACACTAAAATCAGACTCTTCAACACTACTCAGACAACATATTACTTTTTTTTAATATGTACATTCATCACTCACACATTTCAGTCTATACATTGTGTATTGCCTCACCATTCCTTGTATATATTGTTTATTTTATATTGATTTCCTGTTTGTTCTGTCTTTTTGTCCTCGTTGAGCTGTCGGTCTTTTCCCCAAATAACAAGAGTCAGATTCTTCACATGTGCACACATACTTGGCCAATAAAGCCGATTCTGACTCTGATTCTGATTCATAAATGCATGTTGCGCTGGTGTTTGGGTGCCTCGGGGTGTCATGACAAAAACTGGTCATTATGTGACCATAAAACAAACAAACCAGAATCTCCCTGCACTTTGTGAACCATGGCGTTTCGTTTCCTCTCTTATCCAGGACAGAGTTACTGGGCTGTTACGCACAGTTGCCTCATAAAGCGAACTGCTTCTGCTCCGGGGGGGTCAGACCTGGATGCGTTAGTGTTGTCACTGTTAACAGAGCAGAGCGGACCATGCATGAGCTCAGGGTCAATGCACACAGCAGATGACCTAAATTACACAATCTGTAACCTAAAAGGCCTACAGAGACAGAGAGAGAGAGAGAAAGGATGGAAAGGAAGCAGAGGGCAGGAAAAGATTGAAAGGAAGGCAGAGACAGAAATAATGAGAGACAGAATGATGAAGAGCAGCAAAAAAAAGATCAAAAAGGGGGTTGAGAACTGAAACAGAATACCAAAATGTTAAAAGAAGAACAAAAAACATGGTGTAGCGCTGACAAAGGCACATGGCCTCTTCTGAAATGTAGAAAATGAAGGAACGGGAGATCAATGGGAAACATGGAGGAGTTGTAAGAGGGACTGAGACGGAGGAAGACAAGAAAGAAGAAGATGCTGATTGCTGTTTTCAGCGCTGGTCTGAAGCAGCAGACGCAGAGCTGCTCTTATTCTCTCTTCTATCGCTCCAATGGACGGCTTTAGTTTTCCCTCACTGAGCTGCAGTCTCTCTTCACGGTGACAGTCTTTCTTTACTAGTCTGTCTGTGAAGACTCAAAATGGCACCAAGGTCACCAGGCCTTTAAATTCACAGTGAAATGACAGTTAGAGCAGCTTTAGCTTCGGTAATGTGAGTGAAATCATCAAAAAAGCATCAATATGTGCTCAAAGTACCAAAGGTTAATGTCCTTAGTTACTTTCCACCACTGTGGCAATGATATATTTAATATGACAAAGTGCTCCTTTCCCTTCCTTGTCTGTATCGGAGTCTGTCTCTCCTGAAGAGTTAGAGAGAAGCTGGTGACTGACGGAGAAAAGGACGGATGAAAGATGGATGGATGAAGAACCAGAAGGATAGACGGGAGGGTAAAGACAGAGGACTGGATGGATGGATGGATGGATGGATGGATGGATGGATGGATGGATGGATGGATGGATGGATGGATGGATGGATGGAGAAAGTCTTCCAGCAGCCAGATGGGGCTCCTGATGAGAGGTGAGCCATATGGTGATGATTCAGCATGGCAGCCTGACAACCTCTGGTTTAACCCCGTTTACACACACACACACACANACACACAGCCCTGTACAGTAAGCCGTGCATCACGTCTTGCTCAGTCCGGCCCTAACACATGCTACAGTGAACGGGAACCATCCATCATAGCTGTAACTAGACAGAGATGCAGCAGCGGAGCGTGAGCCAAGATTTAAACCAATCAGGCGACAGCGTGCGTGTCGCCCGTCTCAGCCAACCACAACCAATCTAAAGTTATTTCAGAGTGGATTATATCGTCCTCCACTTTATACAGACGTTCCGCACCAGTGCAGCCATGAAGTACTCCACGAAGAACAAAATGTCTCTTTGCTGATCAAATTGTTTCAGCTGTTATTATTTTTGTTTGTTTGTTTAATGGAAACAGTTGTTTCTGTGTCTGTCGGATGGTACAGATGGAAACATGTTCTTTGTCGGAAGAAATGTGTTTACTGCTGCATTTTCACTTTTACCGGGGATGCCAACAAAATAAGCTTCTTAAGGCTCCCGTTTCTAAAGGTAGATCTGCTCGTGGTGCTTTTATCCGCTATCATTCTCCAGCAGATTGTCGTGTTGTACTCCAGCACGCGCATCAGCATGAATAGGTGTTGGTATCAGTAGATATCAGGGTCTGCTGTGCTGTACCTCGTCTGAGCAGCAGCTGTAGCTTTCCTCTCTCGAGCTCCAGACTGAGGCTGAGTCCTCCCTCTCCCTCTGCGTGCAGCAGTATCCCAGAATTCCTCAGGGTTTTAAACTTCAGGGAGACGACATCCCGGGACGTCCGCCTCAGTCCGGGACTCAACCTGTACACCAGACTGCCGCCGCCGTCCAGGCTCACAACGTCAGAGGCTGGAAGACAAAGCAGAGAGCAGTGAGGACTTTTTTATGTTCCACTGCAGAGAAAAAGGACAGAGAAGCATTCAAACCAATCCTCAATGTGTTCATCCAACCACCATCTCCTTATCATCTGGTTTGTATACGACTAATATGCCACATGGAATAATGTAATGTATTAGAGTTAACGCAGGTGTAAAGCAGGCATCTCACAACACACTGAATCTATCAGTGAAATGTTGACCGACAGCGTGTTTCATTTGTTTTCCACCAAAATGTCCAATCATCTGCTCGTAGTGAGGACTTCTTACGGTTATGCTATGCTATGATTTAACACAGAAAAAGTCCACACTGGCTTCACTCACAACATAAATCATGATTGTTAACATTTAACTAAAACCGCCATCTTCTCCAAGCTTTAACCAAAGTTTTTGTTGCCTAAACTGAACAACAGACGGGACTCAGGATGCAATCCACAGTCTCTGGTGTCAAAGTCCTCCTCTGTGTCCGCCCACCCCCCACGTCCCCATGGCTGTGGCTGTGCTGCGGCACATAAATGTGACCATTCATTCACTCAGAAAAACTGCTCTGAACATAATCCAGGCAGCGATTACATGTGCCAGCACAGAGTAATTGGAAAACCATTTAGTGATATATAAACCTATTTCCGAGGAGACGGGGCTGGTTTGACACAACCTACGTCTCTATAGATTTTATGACATTGGACTGGAATGACCAATGCAGGCCACTGGGTCTGGGCTTGTTTTTCCCACCCCCACTGACTTGCCATGATAGGCATGGCGGTACATGCAGGGCTCCAACACATATTCAGCATCATCTTGCAGACACCGTCTTAAATGGATATCGCAGTAGATCATATTTCATTTGTGATGCTCTGCATTGAAAAAGCTCTTTAATCTGCTAACAGCAAATTAAACTGCTAATGTGTTTTCATGGTGAAATTAAGTGACAGGAGATGTGCTCATTTTCCCTTTAAAATAAAAGGTGGATGAACACAATTAAGAAGAAACTGGGATATTTCCCTCATAGGAGTAGCAAAAATATTGTAAATCTGTTGTGAAACATGGAAAACAGAATGAGTAAGATATTGTTTTAAGGTCTGTAAAAACACTTTGTGGTGTCTTTATTGTGTTGATAGCAGAGTTAATATCTGCTGTGAAACACGCAAAACGCAAATGAAAGCAGTTATTTAAACTGTGAACAAAATATGTTTTCCTGCTGCTGGAAGAAAAGTGTGAAACACGACGGTCATCAGTGCTGAGGTGAGAATGGAAACATGCGGCGGGAGACGACAGTTGGCGGGAAGCCTTCGTCTGTCTCGACGTATGAAGTATGAAAAACTCAGCAGGAAGGAAAAGGTGTGATAGCAATGACACAACAGGTGTACACACTTACAATAATACATGTGGAAATTGCGAAAAGAGAAAATATAAGTCACTTTAAATGATTATAAAGTGTTGAGAGGAAACAGTTCATCATTATTATAATTTGAAACCAACTGAAAGTCCACCAGATGAAGAAGAAAGTGCCTCCGCACAACACTTTCCCACAGGTCTGCCTTAAAGCTTGAACATTATGAAGGGATTTTTGGATGAGTCGCCCTCATTAAAACACGTTGTTATTCACAGCAAAGTGCTGAATTATGAAGCTGTCCAGAATTTGCTCTGGATTATTCATATGCCTTAAAACAAGAGCGAAAATCTGCTTTTACTGTGAATTAAACCCAACCTGTTTTAACAGAAGTCAATTCTAACGCTGCGATCCCTGCTTCAGGTCCTTTCCTGCTCTCCTGCTTCACTCCTCTCACCTGAGCTTCTCCGCCAATCTCTCCACCTGCACCTCCTCCCCTCGTCAGTTTAGCTTGCTCTCTTTGTGAAAATATCAGTGTCTACAGTTACACATTAAATCACTCTGATCAGAAGTGATGTGCACATGACGACTTTTCCCTCAACTGAAGTGTTTTCAGGCTCTGAACTGCAGACTGCCGGTGAAGCAGACTTACTGTACGGACACCCGTAGGTCTCCAGCCGGAGTCCGATCCTCCCGCTGGGGTTCCAGTCCAGAGGAATGAGGCGGAGGAAGCGAGCGATGGCCGGCTGCTGCAGTTTGTACTGAACCACGCTGTCTGCATTGCTGTTGCCTGGAAAAAACTAAAAAACACACAGACACAATGAAAACTGACTGCACTTTACTTTTAAGTTTACTTCTGAAGTCTAAGGTTTCTAATTCTCCAGTCAGTGCCATTAAACCACCACAGAAGAAGAAGACACAATGGAAAAACTGGTTCATGTACTTATTTGGTGGACATTTCAGAGTCACATGCTTCAAGTACATCATGATTTATTCTCTGTTTGTTCTCATTGTACTTTGTTTTTTAGCGATACGCCGTTTCCACCTCAGCCAGGCCGAGCTTTTTGTGATCTCTTCAGTTTTTTCATTTCAAATTTCCGACATCTTTAATGCACAAATTGAAATGTACATCAGCAGAAGTGGAAGAAATGTAGAACTGAATGTTTTATATCCACCTGACAGTTGCACAGGTGAACTGTACAAATACTTCTCTTGCTCACATTCAGTTTTTTATAGCATAGATATACAAAATGCCTTATTTATTCTGGATTAAGAAACATTTTCTGTAAAAAGTGAAATATAAATACTGAACGGATCGCTCTGTCGCCTTCCTGACTCTTGGCTGACTGCCTGATGGATAGCTCTTTTCATCTCTCTCCATCTCTCCCATCTGGACATCTATCCTAATTACATCCCTCCCTTGAAGTTGACATGCTGGTTAACTGACTCTCCCACTGCTGAATAAGAGCTTAGACACATAATTAACTTATTAATTCCTCTGTAATCATGAGCGAGTGAAGCCAGATCTCCTCATATGATGAGGAGAGAGGTGTTGTAATATAACATAAAAGTCTGAGCACAGTGTGTTATGTTGAGTGTGTGTGTGCATGTGTGTATTTGTGTCTAGATCCCAATTTGCCTCAACAAACCATAGTTATTCTTCCAGCTGAAAGGAACAAATTCACTTTCTGGATACACACACATAGCAGCAAATACACAGCAGCATATTAAATCATAAACCAGCAAATATTTGGTTGGTGTGTGTGTGTGTGTGTGTGTGTGCGTACTGCATAGAGTACTGTATACACTGCATATATGTGAGTATACTGTACAGCTGAGAGTCATCAATTAGACTCACGCATCAGCTTTTTTTCACACCAAGCCGCTGAACGCAGCTTTTCCTCAAAGCTGATGAACCAGAAGAGCCGTCAGCTCAGCAAACTGGCGAGAAAACAGCATCGTATCTATTTCCAGAAAAGTCTCTCAAAGTGTTTCAAAGACAGAGAGCGGGAGAAACAGGAAGTCTGTTCACACTGAGGAGGCTAAATATCTCCCACAGTGCTCAGCTTCCTGTCTTCACACCTGTGTTTGCTGCCATCCATACGGTTTCAGTGTGGTGAAATCACACTGCAGACGCACTGGAGAGCTAAAGTTGGATGGTGTTGTGCAAAGGAAAAGAGCCGGTGTTAACGGCAGGTGAGAAGATCTTGTTTTCCTCCTGTTGATAGTCATGTGCATCTCATCCTTCACTCAAGACGGCTCCTTTATTTCAAAGTTGACAAGACCGTTTGCAGGATATTTACTGATATTTGTATTGCTCTTATCCTAAGTATTCCCCCTCAAAGCTAACAAAAAGAGAGAATGTAATGAAATGAGGATGTAAAGAAAAGAGTAAAAGAGAAAACTTCTTCTTCTTCTCTTCTCCTCTTCTTGAAGCTTAGTAGGTTGATCCATCAGCTCCGTCCTCTGACGGAGTCCGTGAGCTCGGAGGTTGAGAAACACTCTGAAATGTGACTGGGATTGGGCTCAGTTTCTGCGGCGCGTCAGATCAACCTGTTTTTAAGCTGCGAGAAGCCTCTCTGCTCTTTCACAGAAGATCCTCAGTGCTGAGATTAGCTGGATTCCCTCCATATGAGGAAACTGCCTCTGCTTCTAATCCAAAGCTCCTCTCTGCTCCGCTGTAACAAAGGTGGTCTGACCCTGCCTAAGTGTGCGCGCTCGCTGTTGGTGAAGTGGGTGTTTTCCATATTTGTTGCGCTGTTTGAATTGGTATGAGGCCCACGAGGAGCACGCAGGAGAGAAACTCAGACATATTTTCAACTGGCTGACACGATCCATCACTGTGTTTGCTTCCTACACAAACAAGATCAAAACTGCTTAGTATTCCTGTGGCTGCAGACTGAACCATGTACCATCACCACAGCGGGACAAACACAAGTCAAACACAACACACACACGATGGGGAAACACTGAAGGGGAGTGTGTGTGTACCAGGAGGTGGGAGGTGAAGCCTCACCGCCTCTGCTGTCCATCTGACCGATGTCTTCATCAATCAGCTCGACACATGTGAGCTTCTGACAGTGCAGTTTACAGTGTGGAGGAAAGCTACTCGTGCTAAAGTACATCTCTGTTAGCTTACATGAAGTATGAAACCCTGAGCATTTTTCCATTTGTGACTTCTGTTTATGATGTAACGCTGCCATCATAGGCTAGCTTTATGTTGTTCTCTATGTTATTTATATAAAGAATAAATTAAACCAGAGAAGAGATGACCCCACTTCAAGCCTCCTGTCTCTACTGTCACTCTCTGCTTCATACTGTTGTTGGAAATACCAAAATAAGGAGATGAACATGTGTGTAAAAGCACCACCTCCTCCTCCTGCAATGCGCGCTCTCAGCCAGGAAAAGTGGCGCTCCGCTGCCTCTCTGCTCTCGCTCTGTGTCCATCAACAGCTGCTTAAGTGTTTTGGCAACAGGTCCGCACAGTCAGCAGAGCCCTTTCATTGGCTCATCCATTATTAATGAAGAGTCAAAGGCTCCTGATGACTGTGATTATCTCCTCAGGATGGACTGATCCCTGCAGACCAGCGCTGCTAAACACCATGTCCACTGTAAATGTGACTGTGGTCGTCCAGGAAAATTAGCTGTAATGAAGCTGAGAGGTGTTTGTTTTCACACTGACTCCCTGATACTGTACCTACAGTACTGTTTGTGGACTGCTGTGAGGTGCTACTGTCTCACACCACTGGGGCCTTTGCTCTCCTTGTTTTTAATGGTTTAATTGTCTTCCATTTGGCCCCATCTACATTGTCCTGTCTAAATATATCGTTTAAAAGGGAATTACACACCTATAATGTCTTCCAACACATTCATTCATGGGCTGCAATAAGATTAATTCTTAGATTCATGATTTACACGTCACAGCGGCAAAGGAAAGCCATGTTTTGTTTAAATATTAGCAGTGCATTATGTCAAAATGCTAAAAACACATTCAGTTTTCAGTGTTTTAATTGTTTCTTTTCTTATTGTAATTTTACGCTTCAGGGATTTAAAACCTGCTCCGAATGCTCTTACGGGACAAATTTGGGATTTACTGCTACATAAAGAAATTCTACTTGATTTGACATCATCATTCTGTTTGGGACAGTCTATTATAGTTGAACAGCTCCCGTATTAGATTATATTAAGACGGACAACAGCATGAAGTGAAAAATGCAGCCTGTTCGATTTATTCAAGGAAAGGACTGCTTTAGCACATTAGGGCTCCTCGAGCAGACGCCTCCACCAACAAAAAAAATGCAGCGTCGTTGAGTTTTGTCACTGGACTGTGCTGTTTTCAGCGCTCAGCTGATGTCCTCCAACAACACTTCAGCGTGGACTCACCCCGATGCTGTCCTCCTGTCTGTACTGTTTCCAGTTGTGTCCCGTGTCGCTGAACATCAGCAGGTACGACGTCAGCCAATCAGAGCTGCCGTAGCGACCCTGAGTAGCGACGGCGGTGATCTTGGTCCGCTCGCCCAGGTCGACCTCCAACCACTGATACCTGTCTGAGGTGAGAGGAGACCAACCTCCAGCTCCTGCAGGGAGAGAAAATTAAAGATTGATTTATTACAATCCAACCTTTAAGGTAAAAGATGTAATAAGCCTCTGAGTCGCTGGTGTGTGTGCGTGTGTGTGTGTGTGTGTGTGTGAGGAATGAATTGCTTGACCTTTGAGTTTTACCTGACATCACATTTTGTTGTTCGAGCCAAAATAAAGCATCTGTTTGTGAAATGCATGCAAAGTTTAAAACCCTTTTCAGTGCAATAGTTGAACACAGTGTTGTGCATTTTGCTAGTTTTGCTGGAACTGCTGGTGAGTATAGTTTCCTGGAAGCCATCATAGAAACAGCACATGTTGGCGTCCATTCATCTTTAGATGAAGCACAGCAATTCTTTACTAACACCATCACGCTAACATGCTTATCAAGATAATGCTAACATGCAGATCTTTGGTCATTATAGCATCTAGCTTGTTTACCGTAACTATTTTAGCATGCTAGCACGCTAACATTCGCTAATAACCCCTAAACTCAAAGTACAAGTGAGGCTTATTTTGCATTTTCATTTTATATTATTTGCATTAATCTGGTCGTGGACAAATACAATTTTGGCCTGATTCATGCTGAGGTGGATGCAAATGTCTGTACCGAAGGACCAGAAGAAGCATGCAGTGTTTTCAGTCCTGCATGATTTCAATCACTGAAGCATTTTCTTTTCATGTCAGTGTCCTGACACGCTCGTGGCGAGATCACACGCTTGCGTCTTCTTTGACCTCCGTGCTGAGAGGTTTTACTGGATTTAGCTCATGACAAACCACCACACACCACTGCGCAGCTCCTTATTACATTTCCAAAAGAAAACATCATCAATAAGAAGCTGCATTGATTTGCTTCACAGAGCAGCAGCCCATTTACATCCCCTCCCAAATATAGCATCGCTAAGAGGCTGCGGTGTGATCTATTGATTAGTTGAACAGTTTGCTTTCAAGTCTGGATCTTTTGCTATATTGAATATCATCAATAGGAGCTGGTGGTGCCAGGCATTGATTAGTTTTGCAGTGCCCCTGCAGGTCTGTATCCTCTCCCATATTACATTTCACGAATAAAGAGCAGTGTTGTGACATATTGATCGGTTGAATTCTAGGTCAATAGGCTGAGAAAATGAAAAGTGGGTTTGGTGAACACGCTGGTAATTTATTTAAAAAGTAGGCTTTTCCTATCTATAGCACTGTCTTGCTGTTAATTATGCCAGTAACGACGTGTCTTCCAATAAACACTGTGGTGCTATTGATTAGCCACATACGAGTTCATCGCCATTACATTTGTTTGTGTTTTTAGATACAGAGACAACTGCCACAAGAGAAAGAGCCAGAAACTGTGTGTGTAGGTGTGTGTAGGTATCTGTGTGTGTATGTGTGTGTGTGTGTGTGTGTGTGTGTAGGTGTGTGTGTGCTCAGTGGGACACTGGTCAGCAGCCTCCTCCTTCAGAGTCGTCCATCTGGCGTTTGAGCTCTGAGGCGTTGCTTTGGCCTGACAAAGCACTTTCCAACAAACACACACACACACACACATACACAGACACACACACACACACAAATAAAGAGAAATGGCACAAACATACACAACCACTAATACAGAGGAAGAGAGAGAGGAGTCGAGACCGCACACACACCAACACTGCGAGTCGATGAGTTCTTGGAAAGCATTAAATGCTTTGCAAGACAACAAAACAACAAACACAGTGTAAATGTCAATTGTCCTCATGATACCACTCTGTTGTCTGCTTTTTGCTGTAGCTGCAACTAGTATTTTGAAACAAAGCTGCAAACTGAATTCATCCCATGCCTCCAGAGGACAGTACTGAACTGTTCAATTTTGGGATAAGAACTGAAGTCAGAACTGATGCCTGTGAGCATATAAATCCTCTTTGACACACAAATCCATCGAAAAGGGTTGGCTGTAAAACAGAGAGCACGCTTTGTGTTATTTGTTCGGTCCAGCGGTCAGCCAGACTGCTGATGTCATAGTGGTCCAACAGGCAGGTGGTCCTGGGAAGTGGGCGTGTTGAAACTTCTTCAGAGGATGCGCCAAACATCAATCAACTGGTAAATAAGAGAGTGTCACCTTCGAGCTCAGCTTCTTCTTCAGCATGATTCTCCATTGAAATGCCTCAATCATAACAGATACTGAACCAGGCTTTGAGCTGCATCATGCAGGGCTGCCTCTCACTCCCAACCTGCAGGGGGCGTACTACCATCACAGCTGATTCACATTCGGCGACAAAATAAGAGATGGAAGCCAAAAAGCATTCAATTGGCAAAAAGCAGAGCTGGTGACAAGTCACATCTTTGATGAGGAGCGACAGCTTCCACGATCTGAGCGGTGGGAGTAAAGAAAACAGCTCCGCCTCCTGTAAAACTAGCACAGGACAGCTCTTAATTAACCACCCTGGCACAGCGTCTTGTTAGCTGCCCAAATACACAAAGAGAAGCAGTCATGAGCCTTATCCAAGGCTTTGAACAGATTGGGCAAACTTCCATGACCCTGCAGCGTTCCATGGAGTCAAGAGTTTCGTCGTTGCACCACGGCCAGAACAGAATATGATACTTCAACAGATATCGCTCGAGTCTGACATTGTCACTGAGGAATATAGCAGACTATACGTAGTCCAATCAGGAATCTGTCTATGAAGACACGTTTCACACGCGCTAGAAAACAAGGTAGCGACCTCCCAACAGCAAATCAAAGAGCTTCTCTGTTCCATTTGGCTCAAGAAGAAGAAGAAGAAGAAGAAAATGAGAGTTGGACCAAAGATGGAGATTACATAAAGCAAAGCCACAGATTCAGGTTCACTTGATCTGCTTCTCTTTTTCTGTTTCCTGAGGAGCTCTAGTTTAAGGTGTCCAATAAAAACAAAGGCAACAAAGCAAATAAAAGTACATTTTAGAAACTCAGGAGGGAACGGTTTAAACTTCAGGGAGAAATATTCGGTTCACTTCACCTCTAGAATCTAATGGTAGCAAAAGATCAGCTTTGTTGCACAAGCACCTGCAGAAAATGTGCCTGTGATCGAAATTAAGTTTGGTTTTCTGATTAAGGTTGAATAGATCTTATCTCTTTTTTTCATGAAGTAATACTTGTTTCTTTGCACCTTGCAAAAC
Source organism: Chaetodon trifasciatus (assembly GCA_037975065.1). Taxonomy (NCBI): domain Eukaryota; kingdom Metazoa; phylum Chordata; class Actinopteri; order Chaetodontiformes; family Chaetodontidae; genus Chaetodon; species Chaetodon trifasciatus. The sequence continues at coordinate 196,888 of JBBMOE010000139.1, forward strand.
AAACCGTATTTCCTCTGTGAAAATGAATCAGGGTCGGCCTGGTGGCTGGTGGAGGCTGATCTTTAACGAGCTAAAGGCCAAAGCTAATAAACGTTGGCTAACAGATGTGTCCAGTGACAGAGGAAGAGAAAGAGCAGACACTCTGACCTTTACTCATGAAGATTATACCGCAGACGAAAAGAGGAAGAGATCAGAGGGAAACGACCAAGAGAAGCGAGGGGCGTCCCAAAGATTTACTGTGTCCGCCCTGTCAGACATAATTGAAACAGCAGCGGACTGATGGCTAATGGTCCGAACACTTCCTGTCATGGCTGTCACTTTAAATCAAAGAGATCTCCCTGCTTTCTTTCTCCCCTGGTGTCTGTCAAGGCACCGACTTTAACCATCCGCTGAGAAACTTCGTTACCAGCCAATTAGAACATCGAACTCTCCTCCGCTTTGACTTTACCAGTCAGGGAACGGTTTCTAACTCACGGATAAAAGAGCAAAGTTTTTATTTGTGGATTTAGTCGTACAGGCTACTGTTGCGTAAAGGCTTAGTCACGTCTGATTTTACTGACAATAATGTCCCTACTGTATGATTGATACCTAGCAGCTTTGTTAAGATACCAAACATGTCCAAACTGGGCTGATGTCTCGCAAGTCCATCAGGCCCCAAAGCTCTGGAACAAACTACCTACAGATGTCAGGGAAGCAGCTCGCTGAATATCTTTAAAAGAAACCAAACGCTCATCCCTTTGAGCTGCAATTCCTGTACAAATAACGTTTATTATGATTATTAAGATGTCTGGGAAGAAAGACCACTGAGACCCCTAAACCGGATCTATACTGGAGTGTTTTATGCCAGAGCAATATGTGTGGTCGCAGCATGTGTCAGCCTCCCTCTCTATTCCCCTGCGTCTATAATGGATCTCTCAAATCTTATCATTCCACATCAGACACCCTCAGAGCTTCTTTGGCCGTCACCTGCACACCTGTCCCTCATTTCCTCTTTGAGCCACACCTGTGCTTTGTTACCTCGTTATGTCTCAGTACAAATACCAGGCTCTTTTGCTGTCCCCTCCGTCACTGCTGCTGTGCTGCTATCATAGGGAGCCATTTCTGCATGTTCTCCTGCCTGTTTCACAAAAACCTGCCTGTTGCCTTCAGCCGTGTTCAAAGACTTTCTGCCTATCTTTGACCAGCCTCCAGCTTCTTCCCTGTCAGACTTTGTTTACCTCTTCATACTGTCGTCTTGCCAATCATAAACTTGCAGACAGCCTAAAGTCCCTTTAATTCATCCAGTGTGTCTGCATTTGGGTCCCTCCCCTTGTCTGCATCTTGAACTGTGACAGCTGTAGGTAATGCAGAGGCTCATATGCATTGAGCATGCATATCCCTCAAAAATGTAATTAAAGGTGCAGCCAACAGCAACTACAGAAATGCCATCTGGAGGCTTGCACTGCTTGTGTTGTCCTCAACAAGTCTCTGATGCAGGTGATTACTGACAGCATCATCAGCATGAAGCTTCAGTGCTCAGTAATCTCTTTTTTCAGTAATGCAAGACATAGTCTCTGCGCTCATCTCTCTGTATCGCTGAATGAAAGACTATAAAGACTGCTCTACTTTTGGTGCATATAGTTAAAGCATGATCCAACATGGTGATGTACAACACATCTATCCAGTGCTGCAGTGGTGAAATCCAACGCTGCACAACAAATCGCTCCCTGCGCCAAAGGCACAGCGGCACAATCACAAAAATATTATCTTCACAAACGATCCATTTTACTTCAAATGCTTCACATAAAACGATGTGTGCTCATACTTGTGGACATCTTGTAAATAAACTCATAGCCACTGACTTCCCGTTGCTAACTCAGCATGCTATTCTGTGGCTTAAACACCCGCGGCAGCAGCTTTTGAAGGGTGTTGGAAAATGAGGGCAAATTCTGCTTCATAAAACAGTGAAACAATATTCTGAAGAACAGTAGAACCCAACTTAGAGGCAGACTTCCTCATACCTGATACTTCAGTGCTGGACTTCACCTTTAAGGACTGTGACACCTGAAACTAACTCAATTTGTCTCTCTCTCTCTTGTCTCTGGTTATTAGAGCAGCACAGGTACAGTAGTGTAGGTAACAGGTGAGCATGAGAGCTGGTCAGGCTGCACAGCTCTCCTTCTGCTCTACTGCTGAAGGGAAACCAAGCTTGACGCGAGTCCACTCTGGACAGCAGCTTCACAGTAAGAAACAGATGGATGGATGAGCGAAGAAAGGACCGCTGAATCATTAATAATGCACCGATATTCCACCTGACAGGTACGGAGGACTGACAGGAACAAACAGAGTCTGAGGAGTAAAATGAAGAGTCAAGTCGAATCGAAAAGGCCGGGCGGGCGGAGGAAGAGGTGAGCCCTTAAAGTGAGACGCAGGTAGAGAAGTGACCAGGCGGAATAGAGACAGGTAACAGGCCGACTATCTAAAGCAGGCCTGGAGTGACAGCTCATAATCTGCATGAGAAAAACAAGCCTGGATGAAGTTTCAGCAGCCTGATAACATGTCAGACGGACAGACAGCCTAATGGACACAACGGATGTCTCCTGTCTGCAAAGTGCAGCACTCGATTTTCAAGGATAACATTGGAATTTCACAATAAAACACACACATGTAAATCAATACTGGAAACCACACAGACAACCAGAACAGGTTCCAGTCAAAGCTTAAGTCCGCTTCTAAACCTCATTAATTTAGAAAGTGGTTCCTGTGGCTCAATAACTCTTTTTAAAGTCTGTTCCAGCACCATTGCAGCAGCACTGAGAAAAGATAGCGTTTAAGCATGAAGACGGCTATTAACATTTGGCAAGAAGACAGAGTTGGTTAATTAGTTCTCACCAGTGAAAATGTGACTGTGGATGGAGCGAGTAATGATGGCGACGCGGCACTGTACAGAAGAGCAGACGATCATTTAAAGTTGATAATTTAAAGGAAGGCCGAAAGAGAAGGGAAGGGAACCAAAATGCAGAATAAGACAGACTGAGGATCCAAACAGAGCTGTGAGCCCAAAGCAGTGAGTCATCCATCCTGCAGGTCCTCGCTGAAAGAGACATTCATCTCCAATCAGCTGCCTGACGGAGCTTTTCAGCCAATTCTGGCTCCCAGATGTAAAAATGATGTGCATGCACAAAACATTGAGTGTGTAACCTCTCAAAAGGAACTGCCGTGTATGAGAAAGAACGTGTGTGTGTCGCGCTTTACGCCACACACAAACACATTTATCACCACGGAGCTGCGTGTCACAAAACAATGTGGGAAAAAAACAACCTCAAAGAGGGAATCTGTGGACGTTTCAGCCAAAGCCTTTATCCGTTCAGCATACCGTAATCTGTTTAGCATAATGTAAAGCTTAGCTCTCGACAGTGGCAGACACTGCATCAACCTGCTGCACACAGAGGCCAGCGCCAGACAGGGGAAACAACAGCGCTGCTTTACATCAGCAAGACTAAGTGGGTGTGAATTAACGTTTGTTTGAGGGTAGAAAATACTCAGGTTTTTGTTCTCCAGTGAAACAAAAGTCATATTTTCTTATACCTAGAAGTAAAAGTAAAGTCCAGGTGACTTTTGCCTGAGAATCTTCAGACGTGTTTTCTTGAAAATATCTGCCAGCGGAGTTAGAATAAATCAAGCTTTTGTGAAAATCAAGTGGTTCCTGACTTTCTTGATTCATGTGCAGCCACCTGAGTTATTATGTTGTCTTGAACAAAACACAAACAACATCACTTCTATTTGAAACTGGTGGCAATACTGTCACTGCACTGGCAGCTTATGTTTGGTGTGTTTTCGTCTTAAAATCTAAAATGATGAGGCAGATTTTTAAGATGCTAATGAAATTATCACATTAGGCCTCCTACGGACACCCTATCGTCACTGCTGGTGCTCCTCCTATGAGCAAGTTATGAATATGACACTGACATTTGACTAATGTGCTGCTGCCGGAGGCGACCATATGAACAAATAATTTTCTGCTGACTAACCTTCAACACACAATATGTCTCTTTCTGTAACCACATGGCAGCACAACACCATCATTTGCTATAATCAAGGACACCTTTTCAGTCTGTTAGCCTCAGCAGTGCTAATTCATGTCAGACCTGTGAAATACAGTCTGGTGCTGCAGATAATGGTAGAGTTTAGCATAATCTCATTAGAGGTCTTTGTCTCAATCTACGCCCTCACGGGGTCGTCCACACTGGGAGCTGTGTCTGGTCTGCTGTCAGGGGTGCTGTCCTCGGGTCCCTTCGGCCCGGCTGGTGGGGGGGGGGCTCCCTACCTTGGTGTGGGGGTCCGCCGGTCTGTCAGGGTCGGGGGGGGCCCGGGTGGACAGCGCCCCCTGTGCTCACAGTCCATGATGGCATTATCCTCAATCCTCAGTGTCCTGCCATGTCTCGTTACTCTTCCTACTATTTGTGGTTAGAGTGTGTGTGTGTGTGTGTGTGTGTGTGTGTGTGTGTGTGTGTGTGTGTGTGTGTGTGTATGCATGTAGTTCAGGGTGTGTGTTAGTGCATACGAAGGTGGGAGGGATGGGTTTTTAATGTTGTTCTGTTTTTATTTATATTGTTTTTAACTCTTTTTAACTTTGTGCTGCATTTCATTGTGTTTGAAAAGTGCTATATAAATAAAGAGATCGGGTCCCCGGGCGCCGGTCGGATGGCAGCCCACCGCTCCTGGTCTGCCGCGGAGGAAGGCGACCAGGATGGATTAAAAGCGGAGGACAAATTTCACCAAAAATTGCATGGCGTGTGTGTTGCATGTGATTGTGTGACAAATAAAGGGGATTGTCCCTCCGATTCTTCTTCTTCTTCTTCTAAAGTCTCTCAGAAGAAGAGATCCATCACCTGGTGTTGCACATAAACCTCTACAATGAGGTAAAGGACTCAGTGTTGATCACAGTCCAATGCCCGTGTATAAAATACCTGTGTTTGTCCTGCGCTGGACCGTTCTCATGTCAGCTCTCTTTCCACAGTCCCCTTTACATTCTTCGTGGATTCGCGGTTTTGCCATTATTTTGTTTTTTTAGTGTGGTGACATCATGACTTAAACTACAGCGAAATCCCACAGGTGATGGTATCATGATAGGGTATGAAAGGGGCATCCTGAAAAGGCTTAGCCATTCACAAGTTGGGATGGAGTTGTTTTCAATTTTTAGATACATTTTACACAACCTACATTTATCTAACAGCTCCAGCTACTCTGCTCATAAGGTTATGTTTTTAGTCCGGGTGTTGATTTCTTATCAAACTTTGCAGAAGGTTGAGGCCAAGGAATAATCTTTCAAAACACCATAAATGAAACTGGAGCAGATCCAAATTACAGGACGGATACAAACATTTAGTTTTCACTTTCATTTACTTTGCGAAATAGAGCATTTTGCCTCGGTCGAATAAGTACCATGCATCTTTAAATCCAGGAGATGATAAATATCAATAATAAAGATCAATAGTGACAACACACAGCCAGTTATACAGATATGAGGAGTTCACGTGTAACACTCCAAAGTACACATGAACTGGTTTAATGGGAGAACCAGTTAAACGGTAACAACGCCTTCTTCTCAAACTAAGGTGCGGTGAACTCTTATATCCAAACTGAGCTCAGCTCGGTACATCCATAGTTCGACCTACTTCTAGTTAGTAAATATTTCCACACATATAGAAGAGTGGACAATTGACCTTGGCAGACATAAGCGCTCTCGTGTCTTTCTAGTGACCTTTCACATTAATTTTTACGAAACTCATATGATTCACGGTATCCTGCCAGGAACTGTCTGTCTCCTCCCCAGGCTGTTGATGATGCGTTTTCCAGATAAGGTTGTGACACGCAGTAACCACATGTGTCAGCCTCTTATCTGCTGGAATGCAGGCAACGGGTCAAATTTTTTACTGTCACTTCCACTACTGAAGCAGCCGGGGCAGCAGCAGCAGCAGCAGCATGGAGAGGTAGGTTAACTAAAAACTCACAGTTTATTGTTCTGTAATAAATTAATGTTGCAGATTGAACCAAAACAGAACTGTAAGTCATCAGGTGCGACGTTCATAATTAACATTATGTGCTTAAATATAGACCTGTGGTAAAAATACATCCTGACAGATAATAGTATAAAAGTATTCAGATTCAAAGTTCAAATTTATACATTAATTGTTTAAATGCATAAGTGTTTTCAGCAAAAATGCACTGAAAGTTGCAAAAGTTAATGTGATCATAGAGTAGAATCGACCTTGTCAGAGTTACATTATTAGATTGTTATTGTTAAATTATCATTAGTGTTTCTGCAACATGTCATTGACATTTTAATGTTATTATGAGCTTATTATGACTCATGCATTCATGTAAAAGCAGAATTTCACTGTTTCAGTTAGTTGAGGCGGAGCTCATTTTGCATAAGAGTGCAACTGACTATTTTCACTGTGGATTGATCTGCTGATTATTTCCTCCATTAATTGATTGATTGATTTGTTTGTAAGTAATACTGACAATAGTGACAATAACAGGAAGAAGAAGAATAAAGGGGCTGCTGTGGCTCAGGAGGAGGATCACAGGGTTGAGGGTTCGAACCCCACTTGGTCCTGTTCACATACTACAGTGCCCTTGAGCAAGACACTGAATCCAAAATTGCTCCCGATGGTCAGGACAGCACCCTGCATGTAGCTCACTGCCATCGGTGTGTGAGTGTGTGTGAATGAGCGGCAAAAATCAAACGCTATACAACAATGTAGCCATTTACAATAATTATTTGTGATGTCCTTTCCGTATCTTCTTCTTCTTCTTCTTCTTCTTCTTCTGTCTGAAAGGTTACAGGAGGGGAGACCATGCTCTCCTAAACCTGAACCTGAACCCAACTGGGTCTCCATGAAGAGAAACTTTCCAACAGAAGAAGCTGCTGAGCCCAAAGATGGACAGCAGTATATGTGAGTGAGCTGTTAGTCACAAAAATGTTTAAATAATAAATATTACAGAGATGGAAACTTCTTTACGGGTAAACAGCTGAAAGAACAATACAAATATGAATATTTAACTCATTTCAAAAAGACTATTATAATCAAAGCATTAACAAATACAAATAAAATAATATCAACATAGGGAGCTAAGTCTTCTGTAGAACCACCAGAATACCTGTATGTGAGTTTTTCGTGTAAAATAGAAGGTTATATCTCTTCTTGCTAATGAGGTATAATTTTGAGGTACTTGTACTATACTTGAGAATCTCCCTCTTATACTACTTTATACTTCTGCCTCATGACATTACACACAGTTTCTAAGAACATGATATATCGTTCAGGAGTAACTTCACCAACTATAGCATTAGACTACTGATTAGACATCAGTGCATTACTAATAATGCAAATGAAACACTGACAGGGACCATTGTGTATAATGAGTACTTTCACTTTTCATATTACAGTTTCTGAATGCCGGGCTTTTACTTGAATATTTTTACACTGCAGATTTGCTACTTTTTCTGAAGTAATTGATCAGGATACTTCTTTCACTGCTGCTACAAATAGAGGGATTAAAGTGTTTCAGGCTAAAGGCTGCGAGAGGATCAATGAAAAGCAGAGCTGTGGTGTGTGTAATGTATGTCTAACGTGTCTTTTTTTCTATTCTGTGTTTCTAGGATCCACCAGCGGAGACCAGACCCGCCTGCTCCCGACTGTGTGTCGATGAAGAGTGATATGTCGATGGGTCACCCCCTTGCTTTCAAAGATGGACACGACTCTATCGATAGAAGGTAAAGATTTAAGATGGAATAACAATGATGATGATAATGTAATGAGGATGATTTGGTCTTTTTTGTGCAGGTTGTGTACAAATCCTTCTCTACTTGCTCTGGTAGCTGCTGTACTATATTTACTTTTCACTGTTGTATTTCACAGTCTTCATTCTTAAATTTAAAATGTTTAGGTCTCAAAAATTCTCACAGTGGAGTCAAAAATATTTAAATCAAAGCATTTTCACTACTCAGGCCAGACCCGCCTGTTCCCTGCTGTGAGTCCATGAAGAGTGACATGTCGATGGGTCACCCTCTTGCTTTCAAAGATGGACACGACTCTATTGATAGAAGGTAAGGAGTGATACAGTTACTGTATTCTAGTGTTGTTTATGGCGGCCTGTTTTAATTTTAGTCTTAGTCTAGTCTTTGTGTCAAGCTGTCATTTTAGTTTTTATTAGTTTCAGTCACTTTCGTACTCTTTTTAATCTAGTCAAGTTTCAGTCGACTAAAAGTCTGAACATTTTAGTCTTATTTTAGTCAGAATTATCCCTGACTATTTTCGTCTAGTTTTAGTCAACGAAAACTGATGACATTTTAGTCTAGTTTTAGTCAATGAAAATTGTATTTTAGTCTCTTTTTAGTAATGCAATTCTATTTTAACCCAGTCAATCTAGTATAAGTACCTGGTAGTATAGACGAAACTAAAATTTTCTTTTAGCCACATCCATTTCACAATTCAAACAATGTTGTCTCATTATTATATTATTGTTACCTTATAGACTAGATAAGAATACATCCATTCCAGACACGAAGACCCTCTGATTTGAATTCTCAACATATTTATTTTACCAAGCAAAGTCGGCTGGTTCTCTGTGTCAGTTGTCTGTCGTTAACGCTAACCGACCGCAGCTGCATCTTCTAAATAATGATAAAGTTTACTAAAAAAAAAAAAAAAAAAAAAAAAATTCAAATAGAGCCGCGAGTGAGGATTGAGGAAGTGACGTTGTTGCGACTGCGCAGTGCGACCTGATGCGGCCCCTGAATTGAGACACAGGAAACAGAAATACTGCTAAATAATAACAACGTGACTAAACGAGACGAAATGACGTTATAACATTTCGTGTCGTCTCGTGAAGAGACATTTTAGCAGAGTTTTTATTTTATAAACCACATTTAGTATCGTTTTTATTCGTCAACAATATATATTTAATCATAGTTATCGTCACATGACCAGCATTTACGTTGCGTCTCGTCTCGTTTTCGTCACGTGATAAAGGTTAGTTGACGACGATATTTAGTCGCAATTTTCGGTGACGAAAGCGACATTACACTGTATGCAAGTCTACACCCGTCACTGACGGTAAATGAAGTGATGATAACTGATTATGCCTGGCACCTCATGTTTAGTACTCCTTACAGAAGCAACATAGTGAGTATTTATGGCTTGAATGTGTATTTAGTGATTTTAGTGGTTTTGCCCCAGTGATGTAGATCAGTTTCCACTCTGCTGTGTCACTTTTGGTATTTAGTGATTCTTCATTCACAGCTGTTTCTTTTGCCATGCCATTTTTTCTCCACAGAGTTGATCAGGAGTCATCAGAGGTTCCCATTGGTCATTCTGCTCAGCATCAGGCAGACGTGGACTCCATATTTATGGTGTGTAAATGTACAAACAAATGTATTGTAAGTCTCTGTGATGGGAATTTTAGGCCAGTGAAGGGCAGACCTAGCATCAGTCAATGGAAGGATTTGTCTGCGTGTTTCATAATTTTTGTATTGATGGTGATCAATTAGTGTTGTTTTCCGTTCCAGCTCCTTGAAGAGAACATTGTCAGTTTTGTGAAGAATGAGCTGAGGAAGTTACAGACGGTCCTGAGACCAGATGACCCAGAATGCTTAGGCAAGCAGTGGGAGGGTGAGGAGGTGTTGGATGGTGAGGATGAGGAGCAGAGGAGGAACAGCAGAGAGGCAATTCTGAAGATCACACTCCACTTCCTGAGGAGGATGAAACAGGAGGAGCTGGCTGACTGGCTGGAGAGCAGTAAGTGGATTTTAAAAGCTTGAACTGGGTGGAAAGAGGGAGACATTACATGTACAAAAAGGTTAGAAATAAGAATGTTTATATCACATGAGAAACTGAATGACCTGCATCTGCTGTGGTGACAATATACCAGTTCACTGCTCTTCCACTAACATATAACACTTCACTCGACTAGTTGGACTGTAGTCTTTTACATTGACTGTAATTTCCACTTGGTGGTGTTTTTTGTTTTATGTTCTTTCAGAAACTCCTGCCTTTTGCAAATGCAAACTAAAGTCTGATCTACAGGGCAAAGTCAAGTATTTGTTTGAGGGGATTGCTAAAGCAGGAACCCCAGCCCATCTGAATCAGATCTACACAGAGCTATACATCACAGAGGGAGGGACCGGAGAGGTCAATAATGAACATGAGGTCAGACTGATTCAAACAGCATCCAAGAAACCACTGAGGCCAGAAGTAATGATCAGATGTGAAGACATCTTTAAACCCTTGCCTGGAAGATCTGAACCAATCAGAACAGTGATGACAAAGGGAGTGGCTGGCATTGGGAAAACAGTCTTAACACAGAAGTTCACACTGGACTGGGCTGAAGGCAAAGCCAACCAGGACATACAGTTCACGTTTCCATTCACGTTCAGAGAGCTGAATGTGCTGAAGGAGAAGAAGTACAGCTTGGTGGAGCTTGTTCATCACTTCTTTAGGGAAACCAAAGAAGCAGGAATCTGCAGGTTTGAGGACTCCCAGGTTGTGTTCATCTTCGATGGTCTGGATGAGTGTCGACTTCCTCTGGACTTCACCAACAATGAGATCCTGACTGATGTTACAGAGTCCACCTCAGTGGATGTGCTGCTGACAAACCTCATCAGGGGGAAACTGCTTCCCTCTGCTCGCCTCTGGATAACCACACGACCTGCAGCAGCCAATCAGATCCCTCCTGAGTGTGTTGACATGGTGACAGAGATAAGAGGGTTCACCGACCCACAGAAGGAAGAGTACTTCAGGAAGCGGTTCAGAGACCAGAGCCTGGCCAGCAGAATTATCTCCCACATCAAGACATCACAAAGCCTCCACATCATGTGCCACATCCCAGTCTTCTGCTGGATTACTGCCACAGTTTTGGAGGATGTGTTGGAAACAGGAGAGGGAGGAGAGCTGCCCCAAACCCTGACTGAGATGTACATCCACTTCCTGGTGCTTCAGTCTAAACTGAAGAATATGAAGTATGATGGAGGAAGTGAGATGGATCCACTCTGGACTCCAGAGAGCAGGAGGATGATTGAGTCTCTGGGAAAACTGGCTTTTGAGCAGCTGCAGAAAGGTAACCTGATCTTCTATGAATCAGACCTGATGGAGTGTGGCATCGATATCAGAGCAGCCTCAGTGTACTCAGGAGTGTTCACACAGATCTTCAAAGAGGAGAGAGGACTGTACCAGGACAAGAAGTTCTGCTTCATCCATCTGAGTGTTCAACAGTTTCTGGCAGCTCTCCATGTCCATCTGACATTCATCAACTCTGGGGTTGATCTCTTAACAGACAAGCAATCAACCTACCTGGGCTCCACATCAATATCACACAAATCTGCAGTAAAATGGCTCCACCACAGTGCAGTTGACAAAGCCTTACAGAGTCCAAATGGCCACTTAGACTTGTTCCTCCGCTTTTTCGTAGGTCTTTCCTTGCAGGCCAATCAAGCTCTCCTACAAGGTCTGCTCACTCAGACAGGATGTTGCTTATCCACCCATCAGGAAACAATCCAATACATCAAGAGTAAAATCAGGGAGAATCCCTGTCCAGAGAGAAGCATCAATCTGTTCCACTGTCTGAATGAGCTGAAGGACCGTTCTCTGACAGAGGAGATCCAAACGTGCTTGAGATCAGGAAGTCTCTCCACAGATAAACTGTCTCCTGCTCAGTGGTCAGCTCTTGTCTTTGTATTGCTGTCATCAGAAAAACATCTGGACGTGTTTGACCTGAAGAAATACTCTGCTTCAGAGGAGGCTCTTCTGAGGCTGCTGCCAGTCCAAAGCCTCCAACAAAGCTCTGCAGGTGCATGGTAGTTAGACTGATTCAGCATATTCTAAATACATGCAGATGTATGTCATTGTTTGCTCTTTTTTTCCCCAGGTTGAGCGTCTGTTAGCTGTCAGAGAAAAGCTGTGAAGCTCTGGCCTCAGTTCTCACCTCCCAGTCCTCTAGTCTGAGAAAGCTGGACCTGGGTAACAACAACTTGCAGGATTCAGGAGTGAAGACGTCTGCTGGACTGGAAAATGCACATTATAGACTGAAAAATCTAAGGTGAGATAAGGTCATGCATGAGCTTTTTGGGAAGAGCTAAATGCGTTTGATGTGTTTTAGCCATGTAGGACATGTTCCTGGATCAACATCCCACATTACGTTCATCAGCCAACATCGCAATCAACCAATCACAGCCCTCGGATACTGATCATCAGTATGCTGCTTGTGTGAATCTTTCAATTCCTCTGTGCTTCATTAGAGGTAAACTAAAAATGTTTTCCAAATTGAATTAGTACAATTGAACAAAATCCTCAGTAAAACTGAACAAAATCCTTAACTGCATGTCTTGAAGTCATTCGTTGTCAATCTTTATAGTCAAGGATCAACCTCAGGCTGTAGCTTTATGAGCTACTTGGTATACTATTCAAACAATTATGATTGGCAGTAAGCTAGAATATTTTTCAATAATATTAAAGGGTAAAGGAGATATTAGAGTCCTAAGTTTGCCCTGGTTGGCATAATTCATTATAAAAACAAATAGAAGCACTGTTGGGCCCCTTTTTATAGAACATTTTTAACACATTTTTTTTTTTTTTTGCAAGATTGCAGTACAAGTGTTGCCATGTTGGGCCTGGATAATTAGTTAATGTTGATCCAGGACCATTGTCACTATGGTGATTTGGTAAATAAAATGATCAAATATAGTGTGTTTTACTGTCATATTGATCAGAGTGATTTCAAAATTACTGTTTCTGTAAATGCAGGCGTTATTCCTGCTGAAAATATTGCTTTATTTTCATACAATTTCGGTTGTAAAAGATTTTTATTTTATATTTATTTTTTATTTTTATTGTCTCTAGTATTTGTTTTCTTTCTTTTAAAAGTATTTTGTTAAATTATTTTTTTCAGGCTGTTATTTTTATGTCTTTTAGTTATTTTGTCTTTGATTTTATGATCATTACTTCTTTTTATTTCTAGATTTCTTGTTTTGTTTCTTTTACCTATATTTGCCAGGTTTTTTTTTTTTTTCTGCTGTTGCTATTATTATCACTATGAATACTTGTGCACTTATACAGATGATTTTTCATTTTTTCTCTGTAAACTGCACTGTGTATGATTGTTTATGTAATAACTAAAGCTGTGTTTAAAAAATAAACTGATGAGTGCCAGCATTCCTGTCTTGGCTTATTTACAGCCACAGTATTGCCTTTTCATGTAATAATTTTGAATTATACTGACCAAAGCAAACTTAGGACTCTTATATCATATTTACCCTTTCTTATTGCCAACCTTACTTGTTAGCATAGCCTTCCAAGTTGGCAAGCTAACTTGCTAACCCTGCTGGAGCTCATATGGCTACAGCTCTAGGTAGGTCCTAGATGGCAGAAATTAAAAATGAATGACTCAAAGACATACAGTTAAAAGTTTTCTTTGGTTTAACTTAAAATTTTGGTAATTTGTACTAACTTCAATGTAGTTTACCACTGGTAAAGCACAGGAGCAACATACCAATGATGTCAGAGGGCTGTGATTGGTTGATTGTAATGGTTGGTTGATTGTAATGTGGGTCCAGGAACACAATGTGGGATGGCAGTCCAGGAACATGTCCGACTTGGCTAAATCACGTTCTGCCCGTGATCTAAAAACACTAAAAATACAGTGAAAGAACAGTAAAAGAACTGAATATTCACTCTGGTTGTTGGCTAAACAACACTGTCCAATTTTTACATTTTCAGCTAACTGGAATTAATTAATTGCCAGTTTACCAGGTGAAATGTAGTCTCTATTTTACTTAAAATGTGTATCAAATTACGTAGTTTTCCAGCAAACTTCTTGGAAATAATCAGACAATTATTTTGAAATTGCACACCCATTATAAAGGTTTGATTCAAATATACAAAATAAATTCAATTGTGTTGTCCTCTTCAGATGCCTGTGATTTGACTCTGGACCCAAACGTAGCACACAGAAAACTTCAACTATCCAAAGACCTCAGAAAAGTGACAGTCGTGACCAAAGGGCACAAGTCATCCAGAGAGATATGACTGCTGGTTTCAGCTGCTGTGCAAAAATGGTCTGACTGGCGGCTGTTACTGGGAGGTGGGGGGGGGGGGGGGGGGG
>JBBMOE010000140.1:0-27500 GCA_037975065.1 Chaetodon trifasciatus
TTTAATCAACGTAGGAGCTCTGCTAACACGTCTCCATGGATTCTGAAACGGTATCGTTCAAAAAGATCATTGTCTGGAAACGCCGGAACATCTATACGCGGTCTGATAACCATCTCCCGATGAATATTTAATTCCCTGTGCAGTAATGCTGCACCTTCATCCACGGGATCGTTGTCAAAAGGACATGCCATGTTAGTGAAAAAAGTGGACTTCTAATACAGGCCTACTGACTGATCTTTTTTATATAACAGAGGGCAGAAATACGTTATGCCAAATCTCGCCTGCTGACTGAATGAATGAGGAAATCATATACCATGTGTGGCTGACAGAGGGCAGAGATTAGGTTCATAGAGTCTGTTACTATGGTAACTGACCGAGATCTGAAGTTACCTTTCTCTGTGAAACAGGCTAGAGTTACCCCTCTTTCTCTGGTTTGAGTTACCTCCCTTTGTGAAATGGAAAACTCTGAGTTTCCTTCATTTCAGGCTTAACAAACTCAGAGTTTTCACTAAACGTGCTTTGTGAAACGGGCCCCAGGTGTGTGGGTGGAGGTTGTGCATCGGGTCTGCACTCTACACTTGGGCTGCTAACATGGATCTGTGTTGTTTACCTTGCTTAGTTTGTCCAAATCCCATTGCTTGGCATTGTGATTCTATTTCCCCAGTAGCCTCCTTTCTCCCTCTCTCTTCCCATCAGATTTCACCAATATAACCAACTTTTTAGCCAATCAAAACAAAAGGTAAGCAGGTAACCACTGCAGCAGCCACAGGTAGGTAAAAGAGTGCGTTCCTCACAAGGTGGCCACCTGTACCAACCTGTGAGATGCACCATCACATTCTCCACACACGTACCTGTGTGAGTCCATGGCTGTCATATGAATTCTGTCTTAACAGCAACATGAGAAAAAGATGAGCTTCAATGTGTATCCAGTGAGAAGATTATAAAAAAAATTGTTTAGTTTATTCGAGTTCTCAAAAGTCACTTTACAAGTGAAATACACAACAGAACAGTACACAGCTCATCTACCCTGCTCACATTCTGAATGAATAAACTGCTCTGTGCACCTAAACATCATCATTTGAACCTCTTGCAGTCAAGGTTACGCACACTGTCAGGAGACCAGAAATGACTCATCAACAATCAGTAGAGGGCGCAACAGCACAACTAATACAGTACCGTCAGGACCAAGAAAGGTAAACTTGAAAACAACATAACAGGGATTTTGGTTCCATGGAAACATGTTGTGGTAGAACACAAACCATAAGAAATAAAAATGACACAAATTCATTCCTGCAGCTTCTTCTGTTGCAACAGCAACAATTCGGGAATTTATTGCAGTGGTGAATATACAAACACTTACAAGTAGGCAGACAAGCAGATACACATTCCAAGCTAAAAGCATCAGTTTTGTGGTACAAGTGGCTCAACAGCAAAACCACAAGGCAACAAAGAATCCACAAAGTTAACGATATGACACTGGCTGCAGGAAAATGTTGGTATAAATGCTGCAGGGCTAATGAGAACAGGTGTGTAGGTGGGCAGGTGTGTCAAGTGACTGCAGGGCAGGTGAGAGTGACAAAGGTGTTCATTAAAGATCACAAGTAATTTGCAGTGTGTGATGACATTGCACAGGAGACACCAGCAGAATAATATTGACATGCTGCAACTGTCGAATAGACTAATTAACATGCTAATAACAGCCTGAAACAAGTCTGAGCCTGCAACAGACGATCATAAATAGAAACGTCAGAAGAAGAACTGTGTCGACCAGAACTGAGAACGTACAGTCTGACAGTGTTTTTAGCATTCAGAGCACAGACGTCTGCCCAGCTGAGTGTACAAAGTGTGATGTGTGCCTTTTGTTTCATTCTCCATCCCATCATAATCATTGTTTTTTCTGTAAAATGTCTGCAGAGTCCTGGTTTGTTTTCCATGTCTCATGAATGCAGACTTCACTTCCTGTTTACAGACAGTGTTTGTCGTCTCAGATTGGATTGTGTCCCACATCACTGACACTGCTTTATTTTTTTATGGATGTGAACTATGTTTCTTCTCACCTTGCAAAATGTTATTGCTGTTGTTTGTTATATTTGTGGGGTGCTCTAAGCCCATGCAGGATGGACACTTTGAAAAATGAATTACTACAAATTAACTGGTTGATGACAATACCAATACTACTACTAATATTAATAATAACAATACCGACAGTAAACCATCTTTGCACAGCACCTTTCATACAAGAAATGCAGCTCAAAGTGCTGCAAAAAAGAAATCACCTGTCACAGCCCAGCACTTACCTGTTGCTGCAGCTCCTCGGCCACGCCCCACACCTGCTCATCTGCACACCTGGCCTCAATTAGACTCATCAGGAAGATATTTAAGCAGCGCTGGCACACTTTCCTCTTGCCAGGTTGTCCATGTGTCATGTCATACTCTCCAGCGTCCCTTGCCTGTTTGATCTCTGGGATTCAACCTCATCTGATCCTGATTACTCCGTCTGTCAGGTCCCTGTGTCTTCAGGTGTACACATCTCACCGCCTCTGTGCTAATAAAGAGCTTGTTCCTCCTCCAAGAGTGGTTTTGACCACCCAGAACTTTGTCAGTGATGTCCGTGTTCAATCTGCTCTCATCACAGTAACTCCATCTGAGTCGCTCTCTGCTCAGCACAGCAGTGTTAGCCTGGTTGTCCGCTTCCCCGTATTGCCTATGAATTGGCACTGCAATTTGGTCCGCCAAGAGCCCGTTACACCACCTGCACCAAGTGCTCCACGTAGGACAGACGCAGAATGAGCTTGAAATAAAAAAAGAATGCACAGCATAACCCCCTGTTGGGCTCCACTGCATATGACCCTTATAAAAACTGAAAAGGTCCTTGATTAGGTTAAAGTTTCCCCACCCCTGCACTACGACATATGCAATGGCTGTGCAACACACACACACACACACACACACACACACAAAGAGTCATGAACATGTTAATATATTTCTATAACATCATAAATCATCAGAGAGGAAATTAACTGTCTGTACACACCTCCTTTGATTACCTTCTGCTGTCTATACTACACCTGTTTTTACATCCTGTGGTAACTACAGCAACGGAACTAACAGCAGTAACTGTAGTAACTATAGTAACTGTGCTAACTCTAGTAACTAACCTTAGTAACTCCAGTACCTGTGCTGACTCTAGTAACTAACCCTAATAACTCCAGTTACTGTGCTAACTGCAGTAACTAACCTTAATAACTCCAGTTACTGTGCTAATTGTAGTAACCACAGTACCTAACTGTACTGACTGTTTTGCTCATGCTGAAGTTGGAAATGCTGCTTTGCTGTCATCTGTGCTTCCTTCATGGAGATGTGCATTCCTCTCACACATTGTTTTGAAAATCAAAGTCTCCCTTCCCTTCACCGTTTTTGTCTCTTTCCTTCTTCTCTTTGTTCTCCGGTTGCTGGAATCATGGAGAAATTCACCTGTATCACATTACCTGAGCTCTGAAAGACTGTCAGAGTCCAACTTGTCCACCTCATGTGTCCACCCTGAATCTGCAGCATTTTAAAGCAGGTGTTTGACAGAGTACCATGTCCTGAGGATCATAAATACGTGTGTGAAAACAGGAATATGCCCCGATGCCTTTAAACCAGCTGCTGTGAAAATTTCACTAAGAAACCAACCAGACAGTGATGAAGTCACTGACTTCAGGCCGACACCAACCTTCGTTCATCAGAGAGATTCTGGAAAAGATGGTTTCAGAGCAAATGAACTCTTTTCTTAAAGAAAACAACATGAGGATGAATTTCAGACTTTGGAACAAACAATTCTGAAGCTGATCTGACTTGATTTTATGTATTCTGTGCACTTTATGTCATCTATATTTTATTATTTCTTTGTGTCATTTGATGGTTTATTCATATGTTTTTCCTCCTCATGCTACTTTATTTTTACCTATGTTATTTTATTCTATTGTATTCATCCTTATCATAACAGGTTTTATTCTCCATCTTATTTTAGATTCAATTTTCAACTGTTTTTCTGTCCATTCTGATTTGTCTATGTCAAGCACTCACTTGCTGCCTGTGATTTCCTTCTTGTAAATCACTTTGAGTTGCACTTCTTGTATGAAAGGTGCTGCACAAATACATTTGATTAAGTTTATCTTATGATGATTATATCCTTGCATTTGCTCACACTGATGAGGCTGGCGGCTAAAAACGTTTTGCCCGGCAGACGACTGAGTGAACAAATGAAAGCATGCAGTGCTGAGTGACCCTGTCTTCTTCACATGGACAGAGAGATTCAGAATCAGGATTCAGGAGACCTGATGAACAACAGCACAGAAACACAACATGTTGCCTTTGGCTGCTGTTGGTGTTTTCCTCAAACTTTCTGTCTGATTATTTGATTTTAATTAGTGCTGTCAATCGATTAAAATATTTAATCGCGATTAATCTCATGAATGTCATAGTTAACTTGTGATTAATCTGCAAATTAATCACACATTTTTATCTGTTCTAAATGTCCCATTAATTATCATTTAATGCTCTTATCAACATGAAAAGTGGACAGGTTTGCTTTGTGCAAATGTTTTATTGAAAACAACAACGTGTAGTGTTTTATTTCACACTAACATTCTCACTTTGAGCAGTCGTTCACATCTGAAGCAAAATCTCTCAGTTTAACACTCAATAAACAGATGACAACAATAAATACCTGGTTAGAAAAAGCCCTTCAACAACCCTTTCTAAGGTGGCACAAGTGGTAACACTGTTGCCTCACAGCTAGAGGGGCCCGGTTCGATTCCCGCTGTGGGCGCTGGTGGCGTGTCCTCCACCACGCCTTCAGTGCCTGCTGCTCGAGGAAAAAGGGCCTTTCTGTGTGGAGTTTGCATGTTCTCCCTGTGTTCATCTGGAGTATAAAAAAAATGATGCCATTAAAATTGATTTGCGTTAATGCGTTAATAACGCAATATTTTTGACAGCACTAATTTTAATAAAACCTCTGAGCAGTCTTTAAATTATCTGGTGAACACATGAAGTTTGTTTCATTCCTCGTTCATTTCTGACAGTGAAAGTCTGACAAAAACTAGAGAGCCATTAAAGTGGTTTTACTTTGAAATGTGCTGACAGGAAACGGGACACAATGTTTCCGTTACCTTGCCCTGTCTCCAGCAGTTCGCAAAGTCAGTTGCT
This sequence comes from Chaetodon trifasciatus, assembly GCA_037975065.1. Taxonomy (NCBI): domain Eukaryota; kingdom Metazoa; phylum Chordata; class Actinopteri; order Chaetodontiformes; family Chaetodontidae; genus Chaetodon; species Chaetodon trifasciatus. The sequence goes on from JBBMOE010000140.1 coordinate 5,191, forward strand.
GGACGAGCTTGATCCGGATCATGAACCTGATCTTTCACTCAGTCGGTCTTCTTATGCTCCTCCACCCTCTGCTCTAACCCCACAGCTCCCACTGCGGAGCTCTAACATGCTGCTGCCGGGAAACGACTCCTCCGCCTGGCCTGAACTCCAGGCGTCCAACCGGTCTAAGACAGTCGGCGGCGCGGCGGAGGGGGACGGGCCCGGGCCGGAGGCGGTGATCGTGCCGGTGGTGTTCGGGCTGATCTTCGTGGTGGGGGTGGTGGGGAACTCTCTGGTGATGGTGGTGATCGGGAAGGTGAGATACAGCAGCGGGGGGGGAGTTGGTGAGGGCAGGGGAACAAGGCGCACCGGCAGCCCGACCAACATCTTCATTTTGAATCTGAGTGTGGCGGACCTCAGCTTTCTCCTCTTCTGCGTCCCCTTCCACGCCACTATCTACTCTCTGCCGGAGTGGGTGTTCGGCGCCTTCCTCTGTAAGTTTGGACACTACTTCTCGACCGTCAGCATGCTGGTGAGCATCTTCACGCTGGTGGCCATGTCCGTGGACCGCTACATCGCAGTGGTCCTGTCCAGGAAGTCTCCGAGCATCCGGAGCCGCAGGAACGCGCTGGCCGGGGTTTGCGTCATCTGGACGCTGTCTCTGGTGTGCTCGGTGCCGGTGGCCCAGTACCAGGTCCTCACCAACCACCCCACGGCCCCCAACAGCACCTTCTGCTGGGAGCAGTGGTCTGGAGTCTCCAAACACTGCTACAAGGTGACCATCCTGCTGATCGGATACCTGCTGCCGCTGCTGCTCATCAGCTGCTGCTACGCCAAGGTCAGTTCAGAAAAGTGCTAATTTAACAGGATAATGTTTGACTCCCAGCTGCTGTAAAACACTGATTAATAACAGCGCAGAGGGGCCAAAGGGCGAGCTCAAAGTGCCGACGGTCATTAAAACTGTGCGTAAAACCTGCGGCAAGCGGATCAACCGTCAGAATTCCGGTGTGAACTTTCAAAATAAAACGCTTAAAAAGTAGTTCGAGTTATAAATGCAGATTAAACTGCGTGGCGAATGAAAAAGAAAAAACATAATATTATCATAATAATTATACTCATCAGACAAAGTGCCGGTCTGAATTTTCAAAATAAAACACCAAGTCATTCAGTGTCAACAGTGTCATCAAAGATAAATTGTCTTTTGGCTGCTCTCCATGTGGACCTGCATGATAATAACAATGATTATTGTAACTTAACCTTTTCTGAGTTTGTTCTGCAGTGACTTTTGTTATTGCATCACTGAAAACAGTGGAAGCTTTTGTTCACGTGACTTCCTACAGAACAAGTGATCTAGATGTTGTCTCCATATGAACATGTTGAATGTATAATGAGATGTTGTCACCTCGATCTCCATGGCAACATTTATGTATGTGTTCAAAAGAAGCAGTTTGTCAACAAACTGATTAATTGATTCATTTTTCAACTCTAAAACTGTCAAAAATGTCTCAAATGAATACAATTTTAGCTCATGTTTAAATAAAGGAGGTGTTGGATTAATAGATTATTTCTTACAGACTCATTCATGTCTGTTAGAATCGTAATAAGATTTTAATTCATTTTTATTTATAGAACAGAAGTTGTCTCAGGACTCTTTCCATACGGAGCTGGTACAGACCAGATTCTGTACATCTTCACAGAGACCCAACAGTTCCTTCATGAGCAAACACTTGGCAACAGTGGCGAGGAGAAACCTTTTAAACAGGAACAAAGCTCGAGCAGAACCAGGATCAGCGTGGGCGGCCATCGGCCTCGACACTTCATTTTCTACAAAGTCAGAAAGAAATGATTCACTTACATATCGTGATTCTTCTTTGTGTGACTCCTGCATCGATGTGTTTACCACATTTATCTGCAGTCACATTCAGGGTTTTAAAAGGACAGTTTTCATGTTCACTTTCGTATGTGAACACAGTTATACTGTGTGCAGATTTAGGGTCTCTGTTCACTTCGGCCTGACATCTAATTTTATTTGATATTTCCGTATGGCAGCAGCTTGATGAACAGCTAGATGTCGCAGTTTACTTCACAAAGTGTTTATTTGCCACTTTTATATGCAGAATAGAAATGGTGCTGCTGAAATAAAACTCAGAAGACTGAATGACACGTGATGGGCTTTGTTTTTGGAAATATGACTCATGATACTCAGTCTCAACAAGTGTATGATTCCACTTCTTCCCACTGTCTAGTTTTTTAAAAAAGCAAGCAAAAGTCTCAATAAATCACAACACATAAAGATCAGATTACGTATGGACTGAGAGTGAGGATGTGTTGTTCAGGCGCTGCTCGTCATGTTTATTAATGTGTGCTGTCCCTGTTAAATAAACCAACCAATAAAAAGTTCTCTGCTACTTCACTGTTGGTTTTATTTAAAGCGTTACTTATTTGTTTCACAAGATTTCTTTATTTTTCTTTATTTGTTAAAAGTCTGCAGAGTTAAAAACCAAAGCAGCTCTGATCTGCCACAGTCACGTCATCTGATGCTGAACTCAGAGCAGCTGGGTCACAATATCAGAATAAAAGTCCTCTGGAGTGTCCTGTGTGTCAGTGCTCTTATTGTGAAGGCAGCACAGCCTGACTTCCTTCTCCTGACCTGATTCTCTGTTATTGTCAGTTATTCATAACGTGTTTGTTCCGTCTTCCAGGTTTTATTTCATCTTCATAAAAAGATGAAGAACGTGTCCAAGAAGTCTGAGCGCTCCAAAAGAAAGGTACAGTCCTCCGTTTGCCTCTTCCTCCTCCTCTTCCTCCTCCCTGTGTGAAGCTGAGTGAAGCAGTTCCTGAATGCAGTCTGAACACTCAGCTGACTCTCAGTATTGTTAGCTTGTCTGATTTAAACACAATTTATTCAATTCAATTCAATTTTATTTGTATAGCGCCAACTCACAACAAAAGTTGTCTCAGGACACTTTCCACATAGAGCTGGTACAGGCCGAGCTCTTTTATCTACAGAGACCCAACAATTCCCTCATGAGCGAGCACCTGGAGACAGCAGAGAGGAAAAACTTCCTTTTAACAGACAGAAACCTCAAGCAGAACCAGGATCTGGGTGGGCGGCCATCTGCCTCGACCGGTTGGGTGGGAGAGCGAGAGCGAGAGAGTGAGACAGACAGAGAGAGAGAGAGACAGAAAGACATGCAGTCAGAGAGAGAGAGAGAGAGAGAGAGACAGACAGACATGCAGTCACAGTAACAGTGACAGTGGATGTAATAACAGTAATAGCATTTGCAGTGGAGGTCAGGCAGGGTCATGGCAGGTGACGTAGCTGTAATCCACGATCCAGATTCAGCCACTGTCCATGGGAACCTGCAAGACGACAAACCACAGAGACTCCAGGGAAGGAGCTAAATTAGTACCACGCTGTGGTAGGACATGAAAGCGTGCAGATGGAGAGGGAGAGATGGACAGAGGAGCTCGGTGTGTCTTTGGAGGTCCCCCGACAGTCTAATGCTATAGCAGCATAACTCGGGGCTGGTCCAGGACAAGCCTGAGCCAGGCCTAACTATAGGCTTCATCAAAAAGGAAAGTTTTAAGCCTACTCTTAAATGTAGAGACAGTGTCTGCCTCCCGGACAAAGACTGGAAGATGGTTCCACAGGAGAGGAGCTTGATAGCTAAAAGCTCTGGCTCCTGTTCTGCTTTTGGAGACTTTAGGAACCATAAGTAAGCCTGCATTCTGGGAACGCAGTGTTCCAGTGGGGTAATAAGGTACTATGAGCTCTTTAAGATAAGAAGGTGCCTGAACATTTATGGCTTTGTTAGTAAGGAGGAGGATTTTAAATTCTATTCTAAACTTTACAGGGAGCCAGTGCAGAGCGGCTAATATTGGAGATATATGATCTCTCTTCCTCGTTTTTGTTAGAACACGTGCTGCAGCGTTCTGGAGCAACTGGAGAATATTCAGCAACGAATTTGGGCAGCCTGATAGTAAGAAAGTGCAATAATCCAGCCTGGAAGTTACAAATGCATGGACTAGTTTTTCTGCATCGTTTTGAGACAAAATATGCCTGATTTTTGCAATATTACGCAGGTGAAAGAAGGCAGTCCTTGAAATTTGTTTTACATGGGAGTGAAAGGACATGTCCTGATCAAAGACAACTCCCAGATTCTTTACAGTGGTGCTGGAGGCCAGCGCAATGCCATCCATAGCTGCTATGTCATCAGAAAGTGAGTTTCTAAGATGTTTAGGACCTACTACTATAACTTCAGTTTTGTCCGAGTTTAGCATCAGAAAATTGCAGGTCATCCAGGTCTTTATGTCCTGAAGACACGCCTGTAGTCTAGTTAACTGACTGGTTTCTTCTGGCTTCATTGATAAATATAGCTGGGTATCATCTGTGTAGCAATGAAAATTTATTGAGTGCTTCCTGATAATCTTACCTAAAGGAAGCATATATAAGGTGAAAAGAATTGGTCCAAGCACAGAACCCTGCGGAACTCCGTAGCTGACTTTAGTGAGCACAGAGGAGTCATCATTAACGTGTACAAACTGAAAGCGATCTGACAAGTAGGATTTAAACCAGCTTAGCGCAGTTCCCTTAATGCCAATGAAGTGTTCAAGTCTCTGCAATAGGATACCATGGTCAATGGTGTCAAATGCAGCACTATGATCTAGTAAGACTAGTACAGAGACAAATCCTTTATCAGATGCAATTAGAAGGTCATTTGTAACTTTAACCAGTGCTGTCTCTGTGCTATGATGCACTCTAAATCCTGACTGGAAATCCTCAAATAAACTATTTTTGTGTAGAAAGTCACACAGCTGATTAGCAACTGCTTTCTCAAGAGTTTTTGAGAGAAAGGGAAGGTTGGATATCAGTCTATAGTTGGCTAAAACCCCTGGATCAAGAGTAGGCTTTTTAAGTAGAGGTTTTATCACAGCTACTTTAAAGGACTGTGGTACGTAGCCTGATGATAAAGACAGACTGATCATGTCTAATACGGAAGAGTCAATTAAAGGTAATACTTCTTTACAGTTTAGTCGGGATGGGGTCTAAAATACAGGTCGATGATTTTGATGATGAAATTATTGAAATTAGTTGGTGAAGGTCGACAGGTGTAAAACAATCTAAAACTGTGACAGGCTGAGTAACAGTTTCTACGGTTTCTGTGTTTGAAGACAAAACAGCACCTGTTGACGGCAGGAGCCGATGAATTCTGTCTCTAATACTAAGAATTTTATCATTAAAGAAGCTCATGAAGTCATTACTGTTCAGAGCTAAAGGGATACATGGTTCAACAGAATTATGGCTCTCTGTCAGCCTGGCTACAGTGCTGAAGAGAAACCTGGGATTGTTCTTATTTTCCTCTATTAGTGCAGAGTAATAGGCTGCCCTGGCACTGCGGAGGGCTTTCCTGTATATTTTAAGACTATCTTGTCAGGCGAACCAAAATTCTTCCAAATTGGTAGAACGCCATTTCCTTTCTATTTTCCGTGAAGTTTGCTTTAATTTGCGGGTTTGAGGGGTTTACCATGGAGCTAACCTCCTCTGTTCAATTATCTTCTTTTTCAGGGGAGCAACAGAGTCAAGTGTCATACGCAATGAACCTGTGGCACTATCAACCAGGTAGTCAATTTGGGAGGGACAAAGGTTACCATAGGAGTCCTCTGTTGTATTGAGACATGGCATTGAATTAAATGCTGATGGGATCATATCCTTAAATTTAGCTACAGCACTATCAGACAGGAGTCTGGGATAAGAGTTTTTGCCTACTGGCTGGTAGTCTGGTAATATGAATTCAAAAGTTATTGAATGATGGTCCGATAAAAGAGGATTCTGTGAGGAGACTGTTAGGTCTTCAATTTCAATGCCATATGTCAGAACAAGGTCGAGGGTGTGCTTAAAACAGTGAGTCGGTTCATGCACATTCTGATGGAAGCCAACTGAGTCTAATACTGAGATAAACGCAGTGCTAAGGCTGTCATTATCAATGTCCGTCCGTTTTCTCCCGCTTCATCCGGGGCCGGGTCGCGGGGGGAGCAGCCTGAGCAGGGACGCCCAAACTTCCCTCTCCCTGGACACTTCCCCCAGCTCTTCTGGGGGGATCCCGAGGCGTTCCCAGGCCAGCCGCGCGACATAGTCGCGCCAGCGTGTCCTGGGTCTTCCCCGGGGCCTCCTCCCGGTGGGACATGCCTGGAACACCTCCCTTGGGAGGCGTCCAGGGGGCATCCGATATAGATGCCCGAGCCACCTCAGCTGACTCCTCTTGATGTGGAGGAGCAGCGACTCTACTCTGAGCTGCGACCGCATTACTGCTGCCGCTGCACCAATCCGCCTGTCAATCTCACGCTCCATCCTTCCCTCACTCGTGAACAGGATCCCGAGATACTTAAACTCCTCCACTTGAGGCAGGAACTCTCCCCCAACCTGGAGGGGGCAAGCCACCTTTTTCCGGTCGAGAACCATGGCCTCGGACTTGGAGGTGCTGACTCTCATCCCAGCTGCTTCACACTTGGCTGCGAACCGCCCCAGTGCATGCTGAAGGTCCTGGCTCGATGGAGCCAACAAGACAACATCATCCGCAAAAAGCAGAGACAAAATCTGCCGGCTCCCGAACCGAACCCCCTCCGGCCCCTGGCTGCGCCTAGAAATTCTGTCCATACAAATAATGAACAGAACCGGTGTCAAAGGGCAGCCCTGCCAGAGTCCAACGTGCACCGGGAACAGGTCCGACTTACTGCCGGCAATGCGGACCAAGCTCCTGCTCCGGTTGTACAGGGACTGTACAGCCCTCAACAGAGAGCCTCCAACCCCATACTCCTGGAGCACCTCCCACATAATGACTCGAGGGACAGGGTCGAAAGCCTTCTCCAAGTCCACAAAACACATGTGGACTGGTTGGGCAAACTCCCATGAACCCTCAAGCACCCTGTGGAGGGTATAGAGCTGGTCCAGTGTTCCACGGCCGGGACGAAAACTGCATTGTTCCTCCTGAATCCAAGGTTCGACTATCGGCCGGATTCTCCTCTCCAGTACCCTGGAATAGACTTTCCCAGGGAGGCTGAGGAGTGTGATCCCCCAATAGTTGGAACACACCCTCTGGTACCCCTTTTTAAAAAGAGGGACCACCACCCCAGTCTGCCAGTTCAGAGGCACCGTCCCCGACTGCCACGCGATGTTGCAGAGGCGTGTCAACCAAGACAGTCCTACAACATCCAGAGACTTGAGGTACTCAGGGCGGATCTCATCCACCCCCGGTGCTCTGCCACTGAGGAGCTTGCAAACTGCCTCTGTGACTTCAGTCCCGGTGATGGATGAACCGACCCCCGGGTCCCCAGTCTCTGCTTCCTCTACGGAAGACATGACAGTGGGATTGAGTAGATCCTCGAAGTATTCCTTCCACCGCCCGACAATATCCCCAGTCGAGGTCAACAGCTCCCCACCCTCACTGTAAACAGTGTTGACAGAGAGCTGCTTCCCCTTCCTGAGGCGCCGAACGGTTTGCCAGAATTTCTTCGAGGCCGACCGGTAGTCCTCCTCCATGGCCTCCCCGAACTCCTCCCAGACCCGAGTTTTTGCTTCTACAACTGCCCGGGCTGCCGCACGCTTGGCCCGCCGGTACCCATCAGCTGCCTCAGGAGTCCCATGGGCCAACAAGGCCCGATAGGACTCCTTCTTCAGCTTGACAGCATCCCTTACTTCCAGTGTCCATTCGGACTCGATGTCTCCAACCTCCCTCGGAATCTGGTCGAGCTCTCCCGGAGGCGGGAGTTGAAGATCTCCCTGACAGCGGGTTCGGCCAGACGTTCCCAGCAGACCCTCACAGTACGTTTGAGTCTGCCAAGCCTGTCCCGCTTCCTCCCCTGCCAGCGGATCCAACTCACCACCAGGTGGTGATCAGTTGACAGCTCAGCCCCTCTCTTTACCCGAGTGTCCAAGACATACTGCCGAAGGTCAGATGATACGACTACAAAGTCGATCATTGACCTCCGGCCTAGGGTGTCCTGGTGCCACGTGCACTGATGGACACCCTTATGCTTGAACATGGTGTTCGTTATGGACAAACTGTGGCTAGCACAGAAGTCCAATAACAGAACACCACTTGGGTTCAGATCGGGGAGGCCGTTCCTCCCAATCACACCCCTCCAGGTATCACTGTCGCTACCCACGTGAGCGTTGAAGTCCCCCAGCAGAACAATGGAGTCCCCGGTTGGAGCACTTTCCAGTACCCCTCCCAGGGACTCCAAGAAGGCCGGGTACTCTACATTGTTGTTCGGCCCGTAAGCCGAAACAACAGTGAGAGACCTATCCCCACCGCGTGCAACTCCAGAGTAGAAGAGAGTCCAGCCTCTCTCAAGGAGTTGGGTTCCAGAGCCCAGACTGTGCGTAGAGGTGAGCCCGACTATCTCTAGCCGGTACCGCTCAACCTCACGCACTAGCTCAGGCTCTTTCCCCCCCAGCGAGGTGACATTCCATGTCCCCATAGCCAGGGTCGTCATCCAGGGGTCATCCACCTTGTGGTATACAAGGCACCGGCCCCTTCTGAACCTTCCTGCGGGTGGTGGGCCTACGGGAAGGCGGGCCCACATCGCTCATTCGGGCTGCGCCCGGCTGGGTCCCGTGGACCACCAGGCGCTCGCGTGCGAGCCCCAACCCCAGGCCTGGCTCCAGGGTGGGGCCCCGGTAACGCCGATCCGGGCGACGTACGCGTCCTTGATTTAGTGTCTTTCATAGGGGCTTTTGAACCGCTCTTGGTCTGACCCGTCACCTAGAACCTGTTTGCCTTGGGAGACCCTACCAGGGGCATCAAGCCCCGGACAACATAGCCTCTAGGATCATTCGGGTACTCAAACTCCTCCACCACGATAAGGTGGCGGTTCAAGGAGGAGGGATAGTAGGCCGCTGTAACAAAACACAGAGCAAGCAGCAACAGCGACATATGCCTGCCACTACTAACGCATCAACCGGAAACAGGAAGTGAGACGGTACGCTTACCTCAGCACGCACAACTGTTGTCCTCCAAATCACAGTCAGGCTCTGCATGTCACATCATTAGTGAGGACATCAACAATTCAACAACTCAACAATATCATCATGCTATTTTTAACACCCTGTTGATCTGGACCACTCATCGAGTGTGTCAATGTGTATTAATGTATTTTGTAGGAGCAGACAAGTGAAAGTGAAGATGCTACGTTTCACGTAGAAAGGAAGTGTTGAGTTTGTATTAACAGCGTAACACAGCAACTTAAACAGAGTGGATCAAAGCCAGCTTTAGTACTGAAATATGGCAAATTATACTTAATGAATAAAGGCCTGCTTCAAATAAAAGTCTCTTACCTTCTGCAGTCAAGCTAAACAAAGGCCCCAGCCAATATTTGAGCATGATGACGACAATGATGATGAAGAATGATGAAGAAGAACATGATCATGATTATTAATATGAATATGAAGAATATGATGGTGAATATGATGATTATGATGAGGCTGAGATGATGAGCTGTAATCGGGCTGTAATGAGCAGCAGTGTAACCTCGTTTAACCTGGTCTAACCTCCTCTCACCTGGTCTAACCTCCTCTCACCTGGTCTAAACTCCTCTCACCTGGTCTAGCCTCCTCTCACCTGGTCTAAACTCCTCTCACCTGGTCTAGCCTCCTCTCACCTGGTCTAACCACCGCTCACCTGGTCTTACCGCCTCTCAGCTGGCCTAGCTTCCTCTCACCTGGTCTAACCTCCTCTTACCTGGTCTAACCGCCTCTCACCTGGTCCATCCTCCTCTCACCTGGTCTAACCGCCTCTCACCTGGCCTAGCCTCCTCTCACCTGGTCTAACCGCCTCTCACCTGGTCTAACCGCCTCATCTGCAACATCTGCACTGCTCAGCTCAGCTGTTTAGAGGAACAGTCAAACAATTCTTCAGTAAATATTAGTTTGTTTCTGTTTGAATCTTTGAAGTGGACCTAAGCCTCTGCTGATTTATAGATTTTTAAAGTATATTTTAATAAATGACTCAAAATAAAGCTTTTATAAAATGTAGAAATGACTCAAAAACTCATGTAAATGCAAATGAAGGAAGTTTAGATAAACCTAGTTATTATTTATGATAATTTTAAAATAAGAAAGTAAATGTGTTTATGTTCTTTTTCCAAAGAGTTGATTTCTTTCTTTCCCCTCGGCGATCAATAAAGGAATCGGAATCTGAATAAATATCAATAAACTCCAAAACTCACTTACAACAATAGATTCATACTTGAATGAGTCCGCTGGGACACTTTTGACAATGAATGGATTAAATGGAGCGTTGGAGTTGGAGAGGCCACCGTGGTAGACAGCCGACATTGTGCAGACGTCCTGTCACAGCAGATCACAGATCAGTTTACAGCAGATCTGCTGCTCCTCAGGTCAGTGAAGCAGGAGCAAAGGCTGCTGGGTAAATATTTAGACAGCGGGACTAAGAATAGAGGAGATTCCCTCAGACTCCTGCTGTAAGAAACTAAGAGATTAAAGGTCAGTCACAGCAGAAACACTCTGCGCAAACAAGCAGACATTTTCAGATTTTCTATGAATATTTTAATATCTATTTATTTATACTTGAATACATTTTTAATACTGATATTAGTTTGCAGGAACATTCATGTTCTTCTGATCTGCAGGAGACAACAGCATGTTCAAAGAGAAATACAACGTCATCTGGATGATGTTCTTATGAGGAAATGTTTTTAATAACCACGTCTGTCATTTATTAGTTTTTGTCCGGTATCGCCTCCTGACAGTAAATCATCAGGATGCTTTTTATGGTTATGGAGTTCTTTATTAAGCAGCCAAATCACATAAAACACAAAAATGAATCAAGAAAGGGAGACAAGGTACAACATGAAGCCTAGTCCTATAGAATAACTGACGGTTTAGTTTATAAACTGAAGGCAGGATGTGAATTTAACATGTCAGACTTTGTGATAAGTGATTATCTGCACAGCCATCTATGTTTTTTAACCCAGCATTGATTGGAGGAGTGGAGAACCTTTTTTCTATCAGGGGCCATTTCAGGTTTCATGTCATCCTGTGAAGGCACATATATCACTCGAACCTCTGCGATGGCTGGACCTGCTCAGATGGAAATGATGATGATGATGCTGCTGATGATGCTGGTTCTCCAGGTTTGGCTCAGTCAGTGTTGAACAGAGTTGCTTCCTTCATCTCTGTGAATTATTCAGACACTTTGGACAGTTTGACTTTGTTTGCTGCTCTCAGCTCCACAGCAGCAACAAGGCTCTCCTTCACTAATTCTGCTTCTGAAGGAAGGATGCAGCATCTTATTACAACCCATATTTATGTTTATTTTTAGTGGCAACATCTGGTGGCCGTAGCAATTATGATGGGAGCAAAGGAGGAAGTCAGGTGACGTAGTATGAAGAGGAAGAAAGTCCGCATGTTGAGGTGGTGGGGTGGATGGATATGTCAAACAATCACAGGTTCATGTCCTGTATGAAGCCAAAAGTTAATGCTGACTTATTTGAATTTATGTATTGTACTTAAGTTATGTTTTTAAACCAAACAGTGATCTTTTCCTGAATCTAACCAGGTAATTTTGTTACCTAAAACAAAGCAAAGTGCAACCATTTCACCACGTTAACCAGGTCATGATGAAGGTCTGGTGTGATGAAGGTGCGCCTGGCGCTGGTACTTTCCAGTGGTCAGATATGTCACTTTGGTCATGAGCAGCTGACCTACTCAGTCTTTTATGTATGAGGACATGTTGTCATCTTGCAGGAACATTTTATTTTTGTACTTCACCATCAGCGCCATGATCAGCACCATGCTGCACTGTACCAACAACAGAAAGTGTGTTTGTGACATTATTATACTGACCTTCCTTCATCATGGTGCGTCTCTCAGAGAGGTAAAGCTCCAGCTGTCGTTTAAACATGGACATCTGTCAACATGTTTCCTCAGTTAAAACACTTCATCTCAAAAACAGAAACTCACACTTCCAGACCGATGATCACTCGTACTTGTCAACTGAATCTCGAGTATTTTTGTCTCATTAAAGATAAAACCTGGAGGTTTCAGCTCGAGTCTCTCTGTTTATGGACATGGACAGACTCATTCACCTCCTGTCCTCCTGTCTCTGAGGACATTTGTAATAGATTGTGAGCACATTAAAAGCGTTAGGAGCTTTTTGGAAAGTCTCGTCACTTTAAGAAAATGGAGACTTTTTAGAGACTTCAGACATTTTTTAAAAAAAGTTGAAATATTTTTTGAAAGTAAAGACATTTCAGAAAGTGAGGACATTTTAGGGAGTGAGAACATTTTTGTTACATGAGGATGTTTTGGTAAAGTGACCTAAACATAGCAGTTTTTAAGGATTTGAGAGGTTTGAGTGGAAGTTTGGATGTTTGTGTAGGAGAAGAGTCTTTTGAATCAGATCAAACTTTCGAAATAAGAGCTGCTGGTGGACATGTGATCATAGAAAATTTGGATTGGTGAGTTTGGAGAAGAGTCACACTGAAGACACCAGAAAACAGTTGAAGCTGCTCACAAAGAATGAACTCTTCGTCTTTATTCTTGTTCTATTTGTGGTCAGTGCACCGATGGTCTGAAACTTGACAATTACCATTAGAATTATTACTGTTCATTTTTATTATATATAATTTTTCATTTCAGACCCATTTCGATGCTGAAATCGTGGAACTGCAGCATTTGTGTTGACTGTTTGCACTGTGTTTAATGAGGGCAGGTGGCAGAAGTCGAGATGTTTGTCTGAAACGTAAACAGATGCAGACATCAATACATAGATGTGTTGTGTGTTGTGTTTGGGGAGTATTTCTGAAGTATTTTTGGCTAGTCCAGGCAGTGTTTGGGAAGTGTTTATGAAGCAGGTTTTTTGCAGTATCCAGGAAGTGTTCCGATTGACACTGATCTAAAACAGTGCTCTGATCCTGGAACACACCTTCCTGTAGACTGATGTTTCCTCTGTTATCCTGCAGACGGCTCAGACGGTTCTCCTGGTCGTCACTGCCTTCACCATCTGCTGGTTACCTCACCACATCATCGCCATGTGGGTGGAGTTCGGCACCTTTCCCCTGAATGATGCCTCCTTCGCCTTTCGCATCATCTCCCACTGCCTGTCTTATGGAAACTCCTGCGTCAACCCCATCCTCTACGCCTTCCTGTCTGAGAACTTCCGTAAGGCCTGCCACCAGGTCTTCACTTGCCGTTTTCTGTACCTGCCGCCACCCAACAGCAAGGTGGTTCGGTTCCGCATGGAGAACTTCTCCACCACACACTCCAACACCAACATTTGAAGGGGACGGGATGAGGGACATGATTGGATAAATAACAAGAACATATTGATTTCCTCCTGTGGAAGCGAGAGCGAGAGCTGTGTCTGAAAGGTTAGGAGGCTGATGGAGGAGATTTTACAGCAGGATGTGGCTCACATGATGACAGGACAGCAAGTGATTGGCTGCAGGCACCTGGTCATAGGAGAACTGAAAATGGATGTTTATTAATGACAGAATTACAGACTGAACGGAAAACTGCACGACAGATTGAGGATTTTAGAACTGACAAAAACCCAGCTCTGTGCTAAGCGTTTTCCAGGTGGTCCGATGGGTTTTTAGGGGTCCAAGCAGTGACGCTTGTTGCTGGAGTCCCATTGTTTTTGTTCACCTCACTTCTTGTCTATCTTTTTCTTCATATTATTTTTTCTCCACTAATACTCTTCGTGCAGCAAAAAAAATGTAAGACCAAAAGGCACTAAAATGGGCAGGTGGGTTGGAAAATTCCACCCACCCCCCACTCACTGACCTCAAGATGGCGCTGTAATGGTGAAACTCATGTTTTGTAATTATCTTGAAGAAACGGCTTGGTCTCAGAATTATTTCATCATTTTAATCTCTGAATTCGTCTGCATCTTTGATCTAATGATTTCAAGTTTGTAACTTTGTGAGTTTTTTAACAACTCATCAGAAACCGGCCAGGAGTTCGGATCTCCTGCAGACTTTAATGATGCAAAGTCATCAAGGGGGTTTGTGTCTTTAAGTTCAGCCTTACATAAACACTCTCAAATGGGCCCAAGCTATTGTAACCAAACGTGGTGCATATGTTCAAATACTTGGTCCAAGCTTCTCTACACAGTCTTGATATATTCTGCCACTTGGAGGCGCCATCTCGCTGTTGGCTGCTTGGATTCTCTTGAAATTTGGTTTGTACGATCGAGTCATGACCGCTGAGTCAGCAGTGACATTCAGTTCTTTACTGTAATTCGTACTGTATGTACAACGTTTGATATTTCTCCAAATATTTGATCAAATATTATGACATTATTTGACAATACACTTGAAAAAGCAGTTTGATGTGTGAGGGTTGTTTTTTTTTGTTTGTTTTTTTTTTTTCAGAATTGTAGCCCAACAGTTCAATTGTTGTGAATTTTTCAGTTTTGTGGCTTTTGCCTTTCTGTCATCTGCTTGTGCCTCTCGAGCTAGTGGGCAGGATTGGAGAGGTCAGGAACTACTTCCACCTGGTTAGTTTAGGCCTCAGCCTACAGGAACTTAAACAGTTTGCAAACAATAATGATGTATGTAAGCGTGCACACGCAGTTTGGCAACAGAAGTGTCTTTGAGCATTGTTAAAAGCGCTCTACAAATAAAATGTATTATTATTATTATTATTATTAAGTATTATGTGTGGTGGAGTACAACAACAAGTTCATTAACCACCAAAGACCGCAACTGCTACGAAACAAACTGACTTTGAAGCAATTGTGTGTGACCTCCAGATGCCTGTTCTGTTAGTGAGCGGGCAGAAGACATTAGCAAGAAGCCCATTATTCATGCTAATATTCATGCTTTTTGGTGAAATTGTTCCCCGCATTTGACCGCTCCTGGTCGCCTTCCTCCACGGCAGACCTGGAGCGGTGGGCCGCCATCCGACCGGCGCCAATGTCTTCCGTCACCACTGGTCAGGTGGTGATCTTCTTGCATGTTTTTAGTGGGGGTATTTTAAGGAGCAAACTCCAGGTGAACACGGGAGAACATGCAAACTCCACACAGAAAGGCCCCTTTTTCCTCGAGCAGCAGGCACAGAAGGCATGGTGGAGGACACACCACCGGCGCCCACAGTGGGAATCGAACCAGGACCTTCTAGCTGTGAGGCAACAGTGTTACCACTTGTGCCACCATGCCACCAAAGTGGAGAAACCTAGCATGTACACCAGTGAGAAAAGTATCAGCTTACAAGTCATTGGATGCTTTCAACTACGTTATCTGTGGTTATGTACAGAACTTCAAATATCACAACGTACTCAGAATTTCTGTCTTGATATCAGAAATCCTCCATGGCCAAAGGTAAGGACACAACACCAGTATGTATGAGACAGAAACTGACAAATCCACAGTGACTGTATGAAGGTGGACATGATGAGTATTTGCTGACTGATGACTTCACTTTACAGATCACACACACTCAAACGCTATCGTAGCTAAAGCTACGATCAATACATGAAAATAAAATCAGGTGGAGATGATGCAGAGCGGCAGCAGTGATGGTTGATGAGGAGGAGTCATCACTGTGTGTGTTTTGCCTTCCTGCCTGAACTGAACACTGAGCTGCTGAGCTGCTGAGCTGCTGCTGTCTTCAGGTGGAGGCGACTGTTCCTGTTGGTGCTCAACAGAATTCTTCAGCAGAAACTTCATTAGAGATGATCTCACGTCTACAGCATGGATGTTTGATGATTTGGTTTGATCTTAAATGAGAAATACACCTCACTAGAGCTGAATGTGAGTCAAAGTTCTCTGTCCGCCACAGGAGGTGGTGGGCAGATGGAGCTTCGGGTGGATGAACTCGGGTGGAGACAGTTTGACTGAATGTCTCTTTGTCTGGTGAGTTAAAGTCGGTGTGGAGCTGAGCTGAACATCAGGTGAGTCTCTTCACTGTCAGAGGTGAGGGTCCACCTGATGGAGGTAAGGTCTGCTCACTGTGTTAGAGTAGAAATGAAGTATTTCTACCTCTGAAGTCATGTATAAACTCAGCAGGTTGGTTTCCTGCTGTTCAGTCAAAACCAGCAAAGAGATACAGCAGCTGTGATGGAGGAGTGAGCGTGTGAATGAAAGGTGGATGACAGCATGAACTTTGTTGGATTGTAACCAGGTTGAAATTATATCTTTATTTGTCACCAAATCCTGAATATTGTTCTCTATATGTTTATTGTGTGTTTTATTTCCCATATTTATGCCTGTGTGTTGTATTCAGACCTACGTGTAAATACCTGTGCTGTCACTTTAAGAGGTCGCAGGCTTTGAGCCATCATTCCCGTGCTTCTCTCCCGCGCCAGGCTAGCTGAGAGGAGGTAACGTATTACTTCGCTAGTCATTGTCGAACATTTATTTGGGTTTATGGATAATGTAAACCTTGTTTTATGCATGTATAAATGTTAGTGTCTAGGTTGTGAACATGCAATGCGTCAATTGAATATAAACGTTGCAAAGTGACTCTTGCAAGCTTTAAGTTAGACACGTTTCCACATGCTAGCCTACAGGGATTTCTCTATGTTTATCTGCTAACAGGAGCTTGAGACCTGTGTGCTGTGTGGAGGAGACTGCATGTTGGAAAACCTTGTGTGTTTCTCTGTTGATTTGTACAGACAAATCCACCATCCTGCCTTCATTAAAAGAGCAGCCAGTAGCTGGTCGTGGTCCGGATCCTTCTTTCATCCCGTACAACATAGAACACAACGCAGAACATACAAGGGTTAACAGATGTGCATCTAATCAGATGTGAAAGTGTTGAAGACAAAGCACGCCCGATACAGGAGCATCATGTTGAAGTGAAAAGCTTTTTCACTTATTTAACTTTAGGTGAAGTTTATGCTCTGAGTCAGTATGTCTCAAACACATCTGCGTTGTGATGTCCTGAAGTCCTCAAACGCACCAATGTCTTTTGTTTTTTTAACCATTGTGTGTTTGTTTGATTGTTTGTTTGTGAACAGAATCTCCTCTGCTGAGAAGAAATGAAGGCCATCCTGTTTACCAGGATGGTGAAAGGCAGAAAAATTGATTTGAAATATCACAAAGGAATCAGCTGATCAATTGATCAGTTGATAAGCTGATCAATTGATCAGTGGAGCTTCAGATGGACTCGGTGAAGGAAAACCAGTGTAGTTTTTGTGTGGAGTCGATGTGACTGATTGCTTTTTTGTGTATTTATTGTGCTTGTTGAAGCTCTGATCTTTCTGATAGTTATCGAATAATTATCTCATTTGTTGACGTGTTTTGAATCCTCTGTCTCATCTCAAGCTGATCAGGGGGATATTCCAGGTAGGAGGTTCAACAAACTCTGAGTCTGTCCCTGAACTCTGAGCTGACACTCTGAGACCAGAAACTCTGAGTTTCCGGTTCCAGAACAGCTGATCTGAGTTCGTTCGATCGTGTTTTAACCTTGAGTTGCACGCGTGCACAACCACGATAAAAAGCCATCATCAAAGGAGCCCCGATACCACGAGTCACCATGACAACTGAAAGAAAAGAAAAAAGATCAAGTTATTTTAGCTCGATGGAGTTGGAGGTCTTATCGCAGGCCTACGGGGAGCATGAGCACTTATTCCAGCGTACCTGTGACAGCGCTGCAGAGAGACGGCGTGGGAGGAAACTGCTGCCCGATCAGTTTGAATGTACTGTTCCACTGACTTAACATTTAACCGTGCTTAAGATCGCAGCACACAGTTATGAATATACGTAGGAATAAAATCTGATTTTCATTTAGGTGCAATCCAACAGGAGAAAGAAGCAGCTAAAAATGAAATATAACAACATCATTCAAAAAGGTGAGGCGTATTTTTCCAGGCTATGATTGTACCTCGCTTTGGTTTTCATTTTATTTTTTAATTGACTTAGGCTATTAAACAAAGTAAATATTAATTCAGTGGCTACTTCAAGTAGTAATTTACACCCATAACAAAATGTGGTTTTAACACGTCATCTCACTTAATTCCCCACTTAGTGGATTAACACCTGATTCAATGTTTACACATTTTTGTTTATTGAAGTCATTTAAAATGTGACGGTGTGTCCACGAACACTCGATAAAATACTCATTTAAAGAAAGATTAACATTTGAGTTCTGCTCAGCCAACAGAAAGAAGGCAGAGGCCCGAAAAACAGGTGGAGGGCCACCTCCACCACCTCTGACAGAGGCGGAGGAGCTGGCCCTCCACTAAAACCGTGACGGACCGGTGGCTGAAGCTCAGCTGAGCCTGTCACCCCCCAGGACACAAGCGCTTACATCAGATGCAAGTATACACTTGTGTCATGCAGATGTAAACATGCAGTAACCAGGAAGTAATGATAATATAGAGGTAAAGTGATACATCCACGTCAGTCCAGATGTACTTTAATGAAAGTGTTTCGTGTATTTTGAGTGTAAAATTGTTTCAGTCTGAGCAAAGATGTTAATTGACAGACAGGCAGCCACATTTTCATTTGCTATTGCAGACTTTGGTCACATGGGGGCAGTATCAAGTCATATTATTGTCACTCCCCCAAGTGCATCATGGTCTTACTTCCTGTTTTACCTGGACGTCTGCGGGGTGGATGGTGCCGTGACCCCATTGTGCAGCAGGTAAGTAGTCAATTCAATATCAATTCAATTCAATATTCCTTTATTAGTCCCACAAGGGGAAATTCCAAAAGTTGATGTGTTACATATCTTGTAAAATAGTCTTGAACAGGTGAGTAAAGGATGTCACCTGTCACTGTTTAAGAGGAGGGGTTGATTTCTGGAGCTCATGTCCTGAAGGTTTTGGCGCCATTCGTGGACCACAGTTTGATGTTAGCGTACGTGAAGCCACGCCCTGCTGCTGTATTATTATTGGAGGCGTTGAGATTTCCTCCCACTTAAGAAAGTCCAGGGGTGGAGTTTAAAAAAAAGGCATTTAAATTTATATTTTACACGAGGTGAGACACACACCTGAACAACATGATATGTATCCTCAGCAGAGCAGGGGAACACCATAAAATCATAAACTTTGATCAAAGAACCTGTTTCTAATGCAGGCATTATCCTTAAGTAAGATATTTAATTGACTTAAAAGCACTGCTGCTTTACGTGAACGTATACATGAAGACATTAATATGTACACACACATTTGCAAGCTACTCAACCAGAGGACACAGTAACTCCCTCACCATGTAAAGAAGTTGAGGGAAATGTGGTTACCAACAAAATGAAAGCTACAAGAACCCTTGAAGTACTTGAAGCACTGAAAGTAGGAGATGAGAAAGTATCATGAATTGGACACAGCAGATATCATGTGTCTCAGAGAGACAGCTGAAGACACAGCAGCCTACTCTTAATACTGGAAGCAGCTTCCAGCTCAACAAATTTAGTTTTTCTATGGAATGAAATGAATTTATTAAATAAAAATTAGAGTAAAAGCTAAATGTGCACAACTCACCAAGTAAGAGCACTGAATTAAATATACAGAGGCAACGAAACTCAATCCCAAGACAGAAGAACTTTAGAGATTCTAAAAACTGCAACAAAAAAGGTCAAAGTCAAAATATTGTTTCACATCACATGGTTCATGTCTCTAAACGCTCACTGTCAGACTGACAGATGGACAGGTGAACAGACTGACAGGTGGACAGACGGACAGGTGGACAGACGGACAGGTGGACAGGTGAACAGGTGAACAGACTGACGGGTGAACAGACTGACAGGTGAACAGGCTGACAGGTGGACAGACGGACAGGTGAACAGACTGACAGGTGGACAGGCTGACAGGTGGACAGACGGACAGGTGAACAGACGGACAGGTGGACAGACGGACAGGTGGACAGTATGACAGGCTGACAGGTGAACAGACGGACAGGTGGACAGGTGGACAGACTGACAGATGGACAGTATGACAGGTGGACAGGTGGACAGACTGACAGATGGTTGTATAAGATCTGTGAATGTTAGACTGTTAGAGACAGAACAGCCTTTGAGCAAGGCATTAAACCCCGACTGCTCCAGAGCGACAGCACAACAATAATCTGACTCAGATAACACGAACCGTACATAGTGTGTGTGTGTGTGTGTGTGTGTGTGTGTGTGTGTGTGTGTGTGTGTGTGTGTGTGTGTGTGTGTGTGTGTGTGTGTATGTGTGTGTGCGTGCACGTGGGTGTGGGTGTGTGTGCGTGTTTTGTGTGTGTGTGACATGTATTCTTCATGTTGTGGGGACGTCAATCTGTTTACAGTCACACTGTGAGGACAAAATGCAGGTCCCCACAATGCACATCATTAGGAAGAAGACTGAAGTGAAAGGTCAGGGTTAGGTTAACAGTGGTTATGGTGTGTGTGTGTGTGTGTGTGTGTGTGTGTGTGTGTGTGTGTGTTTAATCCTGCAGGTTTCAGCTTCTTTAATGATCAGCAGTCAAACATTCAATCACATTTATTTCAAATGAGATTCAGAGAAAAAAACCAACAGACTGATTCACTGCTTAACTCAGGATTTATTGATTCAACCTGCTGACACAATGAAACGCAGTCCTGTTCATCACTTTTTCAAGCGTATCAAGCTGATGTCATGAACATATTCATCGTTAAAATGTTGGATATTCAGAAAACTGCAGGATTGATTGAAGTTTTCATCGATTGATATAAATGAGTTTAATGTTCACGAGAAAATAAAAACCAGCACGACTCCGTCGGCCTGTCTCTTCTTCTTCTGTCTCAGCTTCAGCTCTTCTTCTCGTTTACATCCAGCAGCTGTGAGACAGAAACGATGACTGAATCACAGTCGGTGATCTTCGTGTTGACGAACACGGCCGCTCGTTCGCGGCTTCATTTGGCCAATCAAAGTCGACACTTCAGTCTGATGAGGCATGTTTGATACACAGCCACTGGGACACGAGGACCAGGTGTGGACACATCACATGATATGAACACAGCAGACAGTATATTAGAGCCATTTTGGCATATTTTGTTTGATTATTATTGATATTATTATTCTTAACGAGCTAATGAATAGCTGTTTTGATTAAGCTTATGATTTCATTTGACTGTTTAAAGAGTTATAGTTTGGGTAAGCCACCGCCCAGGAAATGAGGACATATAATGGGAGAGTGGGACAGGTGAGGGAGATGAGACAGGGGAGAGCCACAATGTTTTCAGACCGCTCTCTTTTCTTTGTTTTATTTTGCTATTATTGATCGTGAGCCTTAAGTTGACGCTGCAAAAGGACACAAATAAAACGGTGATTTGTGACTCAAGAGAGGCAGTGATTGTTTTTTGTTTTTTTTGTTTTTTTTTTATTGGAGCGCGTCACAACCACAGCGAACCCCTGAACAAAGGACAGCAGCTATGGCCGTCCTACAGTACGAGTGCATTTGATCTGAAGTAGGAAACAACAGTCTCTGCGTGCTCAAAGTGGTTTTGAGGCTGATTCGTCCTAAAGTAGATTTACCTTCAATCACCATTTATTAAATCTCCATCCATTAAAGAGCACCACCCTCCGTCCTCAGCAGCGTCCACTAATCCTGATTACACAGGGAGAGAGAGGACGGGGTCTCCGCCTGTCACATCCCACCCACAGACGCCTGAACGCATCACAGCACTGAAGGCTGGACCGCAGGAGGACAAGGCAGCAGACAGGAGGAGACAGAGGAGACGGGTAGATAGAGGAGACAGGAGACAGGAAGACACAGGAGGAGACAAGAGACAGGAAACAAAAATAGACAAGAGACAGGAAGACACAGGGGGAGACAGGAGACAAAAGTAGACAAGAGACAGAAGATAGGAAGAGACAGGAGGATGCATGTGGAGGACAGCTGCACTTGATCAACATGGACAGCCGAGGGAGGAGAGGAACTAACGGATCGTTCAAACACTCGTCCATCAAACGCAGCGCGTCCTCTGGATCACAGAAGGTGAGACAGACGTCCAAACGTTCAAACTTTGAGATCCTGGCAGAGACGTCAGGTCTGTGGTGTCTGAATTGATTTCCATTCAAATTTTCAGCTGATTCTGGATGTGGTCAATTTGTCCTCAGTCCACAGTCAAAAGTGAACTAAAGGCAGGAACTTAAAACAACCGTCAGTATCTACAGAAAGTGTTTCCCGTCTGAGCAAACGATGACGTCCATGAAATGGACATGAAACGTGTCTCAAAGTCTTACAATTAGTCAAGCAGATGCTTTGATTCCAAGCGACGTACATATGAACTCACAGGGGACAGTTTTGGGTTCAGTCTCTTTTCCAAGGATACTTCAGCATGTGGACTGCTGAGGCTGGGGATCGAACCACCGACCTCTTGATTGGTGGACGATTGCTCTACCTCCTGAGCCACAGCCGCC
>JBBMOE010000140.1:32500-76104 GCA_037975065.1 Chaetodon trifasciatus
TCAATCATGAGTTTCTTTGCAAATAAGTCTCAGTTTTACGTTTCGGTGATCAAATTGGAGCTTTTGAGACAGAACAAAGATGTAAATCTCCAATTTAAAGATCATCTCTTTGATTTTGTTGTTTGTCTATATTACATGTCCTCTTGTTTTTGTTCTAAAGCTACTTCAGCGACTTCCTGTTGTGTGTTTTTTACTGGATAAGTTAGTAAAAATTAAGTGACATTGGTAATTAATAGCTGCTGTGGAAATGTTTCTCTTTATTTAACAGACAAAGGTTACAACGAATGTTTTTCTTGTTCGTCAGGTAAGAGGCTTTTTGTCTTCTGATGTCCTGATCTTTACATTCTGTTTCTCTTCAGACCCAGAAAGCGTGGATTGAGAGAACTTTCCAGAAGAGAGAATGTATCCAGGTCATTCTCAGCAAAGACACCAGCAGGTACCAACACACCTGTACTGCTTCTTTCATTTAAAAAGACTTCTGAATGCAGGGACTGAATGAAGTGTTGGACCTCACAAAGAGAAAGACTTTACTCATGTTGCTAATAATTCTAATATCTCTCTCTGTTACCAGAGTTAGACTCGTAATATTCACACACTGTGGTAATGAGACTCGAATCAAAGAACTGCACACGTATTCCTCTACTGAGTATTTCCTGGTATGATGGACACTTTTATTTTTACACAGTACAATGTAGTGCCTGTTAGATAGAGGTGAATCTAAAATGGAATCCAGAAAATAGAGAAGTAACGTAATGATTTTCAGTGTTGAGTGTGAGTTTCAGAAGTATCAGTAGTGCATAATAATATACACAAGATAACGTGACATCAGTGTAACAGTGATGTATTCCAGCTGGATACATTATCAGATATATGTGTGTGTACAGTCACTGGTTCAGGACCTGAATGAAGAAACTCCTCCTTATCCTCTGAGTCTGTTGTTGGCCTCACCGAGGTCTTTGATGATCCTCTCAGAACCTCGCCCTGCACCTCCTCTTGTAAATGTCTTGGCAGTTGACATCTGATGGTGTTCAGCTGACCACACCACCCTTTTCAGGACCAGCCAGTCCTTCTTGATGCTGTTCCCAAACCGGGTGGTGATGCTGCCTGTCAGGACGCTCTCTGTGGTGCAGCTTTCAAAGGTCTTTGACACCTTGAGTTCAATCTGAAGGCCCTTAGGTGTCTGAGGTGGTAGATACGCTGATGGGCTCTTCACCAAGGTGATGCAGACACTGAGGTTTCTGAAGCTGTCCACCCTCTCCACCGGGGCCCCACTGATCCTGAGGGCATGATAATTCTTTCCCTGCTTCTTCCAAAAGTCCACTGAGCTCCTCCGCTTGTCTGACATTTGCAGAAAGGTTGTTCTCCAGGTGGGTCACTTCCTGTGGGTAGACCTCCTCTTCATTGTCAGAGATCAGGCCAATCACGACTGTTATCAAGAAACTTAATGATGGTGGTGGAGTCAGACGAGTCCACACATTCATCTGCGTACAGGAGTCCACAGCAGGGAGCTCAGAACACATCCTTGGGGACGCTGCATTATCAATGGTGAGGAAGGATGAGGTGTGGTGTGGGGTCAGCCCGTCAGGAAGGTGAAGATCCAGTTTCACAGGGTGACGTTAATCCCAGGTCTTCAGTGTAAATCAGGTGATTTATGCTGTTGTCTGTGGATCTGCAAACTGTATCAGGTCCTGGATCAGAGGTAGTGAGGTGGTGATGAGGTATTTCACGAGCCTCTCAGAACCTTTCATCATCACAGAGGTCAGAGGTTGTCATTCAGGCAGTGAGATGAAGTTTCTTTAGGACAGGGACCACTGCCAACAGCTTGGAGCATGTAGGATTAACAGAACAGGCCAGAGAGTTTGAAGATCTCTGCGTAGACACAGTGCATCACATGGACCAGTAAAGGACAGGTTCACTACTTAAACCAGCATTCAGGTGTTCTCGTGAATGCTGAACCAGGTTTTTCTTGCTTTAACATTAACAGATCAGGACATGTTTGTAATGCTTGTGATGGAGGACAAAAGCTACTTCTTTGCTCTGTGTAAAAACAAACAATACAGAGAATCTAAAGGTAATGTGAAGCTTCAGCAGTTTCAGAGTATGGAGTTCTTTGTGGTTCCTTCCTGATCTGCAGTCACAAAAAGAGCTTTTATATAAAGATTAAGATGTTTGTCTTCTGTTTATTCAAAGTTTAAAATGTGTTTGTTGTTATTCAGATGCAGTTGTGGTCAGCTGGTGACGCAGCACACCTCCATCCCTCCAGTAGCCAAAGAGGAAGGAGCCCCTCTGGTTCAGCTGGAGGTCCAACCCACAGAGAGATGGAGCCCCCCAAAACACACCCAGACCTCCCCCACCGATGCCTATGGAGTCATCGAGTTTCAGGGAGGAGGACAGGTCAACAAGGCCATGGTGCTTAATGCACTGCATGTTTAACACTCAATAATTCTCAGTGTTCTGTTGGAGATCAACAGCACAAATTCTGCACCAGTGGTTCATCAAAAGCTCCTCGTCCTCTTCCTCCTCCCCTCTCTCTCCTCCTCCTGCTCCTTCAGTATATCAGGGTCTCCAATGACACTAAACCAGACCACCTGCTCCATCTGATGGTGAAGGACTGGCAGCTGGAGCTGCCCACGCTGCTCATCTCCGTCCACGGAGGCCTGCAGAACTTCGACCTGCCTCCAAAGCTGAAGCAGGTTTTTGGGAAAGGACTGATCAAAGCAGCTGTGACCACCGGAGCCTGGATCTTCACCGGGGGGGTGACCACCGGTACGACCACCCGTTCACACACACCATGAAAAACAAGATGAAACATCAGGATGTGGCATGTTGATCAGTGAGCTCCAGTTGGCTGGTGTGTTTTAGAACAGCTGTGGATCAGGACTGGATCTCCCACCTGTGTGTGTGTGTGTGTGTGTGTGTGTGTCTGCGTGTGTGTGTGTGTGTGTGTGTGTGTGTGTGTGTGTGTGTTTGTATGTGAGTGAGTGAGTGAATGAGCAGCAAAAACCATTCCAGTCTGTGTGCTGAGCTAAGCTAAGCTAAGCTAACAAATTCAGCTGCTCACACTGACAGAGAGACACGTTTGTGACATGTTCATGATTAATATTCAAAATGTTGAACCTTTAACTTAACAGCTGTGGCTGCCATTGACGAAGTCATAGTTAATTTGTGCAAAAAGCCAGTAAAATATTATCGTGAAGTCCTTTTAGTTTTCAGTTTGAACAGAATCCACATCAGTTCAAATAGTCACAGACATAATGATGAATGATGTCAGTCAGTAAAACACTGATTCATAATAAATGATGAAGTTCTGGATGAATCATCACAGCTGCTTTGAAACAGTAATACGTTAGCAGCTGCTAATGCTAACTGAGCAGAAGCTATGAGGCTAAATGCAACATGACGCAGTTGAATCCCAGCTGAGCGTTCAGTCATATTTGTCACTGGAACTGTTTCGAAGTGTTTCTACATGTTCGTTAATCAGCAGAGGATGTTTGTGACGACCAACCAAACGGTGACATGATATCAGATGTTATCTTTCTGAACTCCTTGACCCTCCACCTGGACCCTGATCGTCTCCTGTGGTT
The DNA here is from genome assembly GCA_037975065.1 of Chaetodon trifasciatus. Lineage (NCBI taxonomy): Eukaryota > Metazoa > Chordata > Actinopteri > Chaetodontiformes > Chaetodontidae > Chaetodon > Chaetodon trifasciatus. Next base: position 36,085 of record JBBMOE010000140.1, read on the forward strand.
TTTCAGGTGTGATCCGCCATGTTGGAGACGCTCTCAAAGATCATTCATCAAAGTCCCGAGGAAAAGTCTGCGCTATCGGCATCGCACCGTGGGGCATCATCGAGAACAAAGAGGACCTCATTGGGCGAGACGTAAGACAAACCAGACTAAACCAGACTGGACCAAGCCAGGCCTAACTGGACTGAACCACACTGAACCAGATTGAACCCACTGCACCAGACCATTTCTTATTTTTATGAAGGACGTTAAAACCTTTTTTTTTTTAATTAAAAATGTTGAAATGATGTCTGTATTCGAATAATATGCTTTCAGAAGACTTAGACTTAGACTTTATTTTTTATTTATGTTCACTTTTGTTTCACAATTGCGTTTACTGAATGTCATAAATTCCATATTGTATATATTGTTTACAATACCTATCCACTGGTTCAGGGTGGGAGGTTCTTTAAGAAGCCAGCGTCTTGTTATTGCCTTCTTCCTGGCTACCATGAAAATTTTTAATAAATGTTTGTCTCCAGCATCCATAACCTTGACTATGTTTCCCAAATACAAAAAGAGACAAGTGAACTCAACATCAAATCCTAATATACACATAACGGCGGCTTGAACATCAGCCCAGAAGGGCTGCAAGGTGGGACAGGACCAGAAGACGTGGGTATGATCTGCCATTAGGTTCCCACAGTCTCCAGCATTGATTCTGATGTCTAGTTTGTTTTGATTTTATTTATGAAAAATCTCATACAGTTCTCCCAACAAAAGTCTCTCCAACCTTGTGAATTTGTAGTAGCTGTCTGAGTGTCAGTGATGAGAGGACATTCCTTCGGAGAGTTTTGGACTTAGACTTTATTGATCCCAATTTGCGAAATTCTTTTGTTGCAGCAGCAGTTTAAACATACATATAAACATAAAATATACACAATGAAGAAGAATAAGGATGAGAATAAAACTAAGAGAAGAAGAATGTTCTCAAAAAATATAAGTGTATAAACATGGAATAAGAGCAATTCAGTGGATGCAGTGTGAAGTCATTGGTTACTAAATCATCACCACATTCAAAAAAAGACTCGTCCCACCTCTGATCGATCCAACCACATCTGTGTGTTGCAGGTAACTCGGCCGTATCAGACGATGTCCAACCCCCTCAGCAAGCTGTCTGTCCTGAACAGCAGCCACTCCCACTTCATCTTGGCCGATAACGGCACCAACGGAAAGTACGGAGCAGAGGTCCGACTCCGCCGGCAGCTGGAGAAACACATCGCTCTGCAGAAGATCAACACACGTGAGTCACACACCTGTGACATGTTACCTGCTGAAACAACCGACGGCTGCACCCTCGTTTGAAGGGCCAGGTCACTCAAACGACCACATTGGAAACGGCGCCAGTCTCTTTGCTTGGCTGGTGTCGGTTCAGGTTTGGGGAGGTACGCCTCCGAGGTTTCCATGATGATACACATGCAGTCTTCATTGAGGTTTTGGACATCTGGGCCAGAGAGGATTTGCTCCAGTGTGTCCTGTTGCTGCTGGTACAACTGATTTATCATCTGACTCACGATGGACCAATCTATGCATTCTCCTGCTGGATGCCTACATTACCCACAATGCAATACGATTCTAGCCCGATTGTCAGACAATGTTTTGCCATGGCCAACCAATTACCAGCGTCGTGTAGTGCGACAAGCTAAACGACCTGTCGTGAAGCGTCTGGGATGTCCCACGAGACCTCCGACACAAAGACCAGCATGTCAGAATCTTTTTGTCTTGACTCGTCGAGTGTGACATCTCCCACGACATGTTCCTGAGCGCTGACCAATCAGGTGCTCTCTCCAGAGAGTCAGGTAAACATTGTGAGGAGAAGGAGGAGGAATAGGTGGAGGAGGAGACGGGCAACAGGGCGACCATCTTGAAGTCTGATCTCGGCATCATGCTAGAAGCGGCTGATGTCCCTGCAGCAGAGGTGTGCTCAGCTCACCTGTCGTTAACTGCAGAGATTGTTTCAGGTTCAACCTTAGAATAACTTGCACAAACTCTGCAACCACGAAATGAACAAATAAAAGGACAGAGATGAGACAAACTCAGTCTGCTGCTCACAGTATAATGAATGCTTAAGTTCACAGTCTCTGGTCACCTGTCAGCCAATCAGGGTCGAGATGGTGCTTCAGGTTTCTCCAGTTTTAGTCTTTTACTCTCTGAGCCGGAACTTTTAGCCTTCAGCTCTGTTCCAGAAGACGTCTGCTGGAAACATGAGACGTCTCCGCTGCCACAGCGAGGCTCACCAGCACTTCCTGTATCCATGTGACCAATCATGTGACCTGTGGGTTTCCCTTTGTCATCCTATGCCTGGAGCTGTCTGTAAGGCAGGGACAGCAAAGGGAGGCTCAGCCGTCACCTCTGACTGCGGCCGCACACACACACACACAATACACACACCACAACAATCTACACACCACAACACACACACACAGACACACACACTGCTGACTGAATACACAGAAAACATCAACATGACTTGACTCTTTGTGTACTTGTGCGTGTTTCTGTCGAGGTAAATGTCCTCACAGGGACAGTAATTCTTCTGTCTCCTCCACAGTCACATGACTCAGTTTCATCTGAAACATGTGACCCACCACCAAGAAGGTCCAGGCCTCATTCTGCCCCCCAGTATTAGCTAACAGCACAGGAACAGGAAGTAAAGCCACCTGGTCACGTGATGATGGACGAGGACAGGTGGTGTCAGATGGCTAGCTTCTGTTAGCTTTTTTTTCTAGATTAGCTAGCTAGCAGTCAGATGGCTTGGCCCGTGGCGCTGGTCACGTGAGCTCACAGTTGGTAACGGCCCGTCAGAGTCTCCTCATCACAGACGCTGAGTGTTTTTGTGTGTCAGGTCTGGGTCAAGGCGTCCCTGTGGTGTGTCTGATCCTGGAGGGCGGTCCTAATATCATCTCCATCGTGTTGGACAGTCTGAGGGAGGAGCCTCCGGTCCCCGTCGTTGTCTGCGATGGCAGCGGTCGCGCCTCTGACATCATTTCTTTCGCACAAAGATACTGTGGGGAAGATGGGTGAGTAACATTCGTACATCACAGTCCAACAGGATAGAATCAGGTTCAGTTTGACCAGTTTACACAGATCAGCTGCCTCATTCTCACCTGGCCAGATTTGGCTGCAGGGCAGGTGAGAATGAGCAGCTCGGCTCTCCTGATTGGTCCCTGAACCAAATTAACCCGTGAAAACCTGTTTCAGTTTCCACTTTAGCTCTGCAGCGAGGGTCAGACTCCTCGCCGCTGAACCACTGGAACATCAAAAAGACAGAGAGGCTTATTTAGTTTGCTTTCCACAGGTACAGCTCCCATGATGCTTTGCTGTAGCCCCATGGCTAAGACTCATGGGAGCTCTAAACTACCTGGAGAAGGATCACCAGCAGCGAACTGGTTTGTTGGTCTGCAGGTCTCTGTTCTGGTTTCAGCATCTTTTCAGGTGAAGGACCAAACGGTCGACTCGCCTTCGATCACCCGAGCACTTCCTGACCGACACGTCCAGCGAGCTGCGCTCCAGCCCGTCCTCCACCTGCAGAGTGTCACATGACCGTCTGCTGTTTGTCCTGCACAGGTTGCTGAGCGACAGCGTCAAAGATCAACTGCTGGTCACCATCCAGAAAGCCTTCAACTACAGCCGCAGCCAGGCGCAGCAGATGTTCCTCATGGTGATGGAGTGCATGAAGAAGAGATCTCTGGTAGGTCAGACCTGATCCTGAGCTGCGCTGCGTTTCCTACGTGATTCATTCCAACCTGTTTTCCATCAGTACGACAATAAAACTGCTGCGTTCATCCCAAACTCGTCCTGTCATCTGTGTGTCGTTAGTTGTGTTTCCTCATCAGTCTTCACGTTCATCATCGCCTCATGATGTGACGATGGATGAAGTCTCTCCTGGTTTACGCTCAGGATGTTCTTGAGGTCAGAGGTCAGGCTGGACGTTTGCAGTCCACAGTTCACATCCAGAGCAGCACAGACGCAGTTTTCTGTGTGAAACCACACCAGGATCTTCCTGTAATGTGAGTCCAGCAGAACCAGCAGACGGTCTGATGCCTGATCATGAGCCTTAGCAGCTGAGTTCAAAACGTTTTCGTCATTAAAGTGTGAGTACAGAAACATGTCGCCATGGTTACTGAGTTCATGTCTCACTGATCCAGAATCAGAAGCTGAATCAGTTTTATTGTTTGTTAACCGTCATCAGATGTTTTCACAGGCAGCGTTCACGTCAGTGACGACTGATTCACCTGCCCCATAATCCTTTGCATACTGTAATTCTAGTTAAAAACTGAAGCTACTCTGATCATTAAAGGTGAGCTCACCGTTAACGAGCAGCTTCCTGTTCCTGCAGGCTGTCAGTCAGTTAAACTGACTGTAAAACAGACTGCCTCCAACTCTGCGCACCCCCACCAGCAGACTCTGAAGACCATGTCACTCTGCTTCCTGATGGAAAACCAGTATGAGACCAGCAGCAGGGTGGACCTGCGCTCTGTGACGTCAGCGCTGTGACATTAACATAATGACAAAGGGTTTACCTTTGACCCAAAACTGCACCACTTAAAGGAGATTGTTCTGTGACCCTCCACCATTTACTTAATCCCACAATCCTCTGCTTCGTGCTGAGAACAGCTGCAGCAGCAGACTGCCCATACATTTAAATAAAATCACATCAGTTCACTTAAAATGATTTGCTGTCAGATTAAAGAGCTTCAGGTTCAGATGTTCCTCCACAGTCGGACTCCATGAGGAATAAACCGGCGCTGACTGAACGTGTCTGTTTAGTCCACACATTTCAACATCAGCTTTTCATCCACACGCTCAGGCTTAAATTACATTCACGAAGACGCTCAGAGACGGTTTGCAGTGGAACGCTGTGGTCTCTTTTGTCTTGACATGAATGGCAGATGTGGCTAAAATAGAGCTGGTGCTAACGATGCTAACAGGACTGTTTCATGTTGATTCTTGAGTGTACCGTCACTCTTCCACTGAGGAGCAGAAAATGCTGTGCAGAGGTCACTGCTGCAGAGTCCAACACTCCCACCACACTGACCCGCACAATAGCTGATAGCTGTTTTCAGGCATGTGATTGGTCAGCGTGGTCAGAGTTATATCGCTGCCTGATGGCTAGGAATGCTCGTGATAGTGCTTCAGTTTTAATGGTTTCATATGGACACAGTTTTCAACAGGTACCCATGTTTGTGTGGACTAGGCCTAGAAGTCCTGTTTGTGTCCATGTTTGCAGTTTGTCTCTGGAGATGGTCTGTCTGTCTGTCTGTCTGTCTGTCTGTCTGTCTGTCTGTCTGTCTGTCTGTCTGTCTGTCTGTCTGTGTGTGTATGTCAGTCTCTGTGTGTGTGTGTGTGTGTGTGTGTGTGTATGTCTGTCTGTCTGTCTGTCTGTCTGTGTCTGTCTGCCTGCCTGTCTGTCTGTCTGTCTGTCTGTCTGTCTGTCTGTCTGTGTGTGTATGTCAGTGTCTCTGTGTGTGTGTGTGTGTGTGTGTGTGTGTGTCTGTCTGTCTGTCTGTGTCTGTCTGTCTGTCTGTCTGTCTGTCTGTGTGTCTGTCTGTCTGTGTGTATGTCTGTCTGTCTGTGTCTGTCTGTCTGTCTGTGTGTCTGTCTGTCTGTCTGTGTGTCTGTGTGTCTGTCTGTCTGTCTGTCTGTCTGTCTGTCTGTCTGGCGTTCATGTTCCCCTCAGGATGAACTGGAATAACTTTACTGATCCTCTGACTTTTCATGTAGCGCCATCATCAGGTCAACATGTTAATGTGTCCACACTTTGGTTTATACCTGCAGAACTGATGACGTTCAGCTTCAGCAGGACTTTGTGTTTACTGCTAGTTAGGAAGCTAGCATGCTAAATGCTGAATTAAGATGGTGAACATCTGCTCTGTTGTCTGTTGTGTGTGTAGATCACAGTGTTGTCTGTGTGTGTAGATCACAGTGTTGTCTGTTGTGTGTGTAGTTCACAGTGTTGTCTGTGTGTGTAGATCACAGTGTTGTCTGTTGTGTGTGTAGTTCACAGTGTTGTCTGTTGTCTGTGTGTGTAGATCACAGTGTTGTCTGTTGTGTGTGTAGATCACAGTGTTGTCTGTTGTGTGTGTAGATCACAGTGTTGTCTGTTGTCTGTTGTGTGTGTAGTTCACAGTGTTGTCTGTTGTGTGTGTAGATCACAGTGTTGTCTGTTGTGTGTGTAGATCACAGTGTTCAGGATGGGCTCGGAGGGACAGCAGGACATCGAGATGTCCATCCTGACGGCTCTGCTCAAAGGTAACCCATCACGGCTGCGGTCTTCACACACGTCTCTGTCCTCACTGGACTGAAGTGTGTCCTCTGTGTTTGACGAACACCTGGTTTGTGTCTTGGTGTGTTTTCAGGTACGAACGCGTCAGCGTCTGATCAGCTGAGTTTGGCTCTGGCCTGGAACAGAGTGGACATCGCTCGCAGTCAGATATTTGTGTATGGACTGCGCTGGCCCGTGAGTTATAGATTCATCTATTGACCTGTCTTTGTGTTTGTGTTTGTCCTATCGGGGACAAACGTGGACGCTTTGTTTGATGCCACCATCTTATGTCTCCTAACGGCTGCAGTCACATGCCATCGCCTCCGCACGCCACTCTGTCAGGCCTGAAACGGCAGATTTTTCAAAAAAAAAAAGAAACAGAGACAGCAGGTGATAGAGAGACAGAGAGAGAGAGACAGAGACAGCAGCAGATGATGGACAGAGACAGAGAGAGAGAGACAGAGACAGCAGCAGATGATGGACAGAGACAGAGAGAGAGAGACAGAGACAGAGAGAGAGAGACAGAGACAGCAGCAGATGATGGACAGAGACAGCAGCAGATGATGGACAGAGACAGAGAGAGGGAGACAGAGACAGAGAGAGGGAGAGTCCATAAATAAGCATCAAAGTGAAGCTTGCTCATCAAAAACTGGGGAGGATGCCCTTTGACCTCCTACAGAGATCCTGGCTGAGCCCCCAGTTAAAGCCTTAGAGTTTCCTCTTACATCTCCAGCTGGAACAGCAGAGGAGGGAGAAACAGATAAGAGTCCAACAAGAAGTCAAGACGGTCCCAGAAAATGAGACGAGCCTTCAGTAGTCTGACGGTTTGTCCTGCAGGTGTCCTCCAAGTCTACGGTCTATCACTGAGCGTATGTTCGATGCTGTTTCTGCAGCCTGTGAGCGTTTTACCCACCGACCGGCCAAAAAGTCCCGCAGGCCAGCGGGCGGCGGCAGGAGGAGGAGTGGGAAAAGGAAAAGCCAGAGGCAAGAAAGGAAAAGGGGGCAAAAGCAAACCTGAACCACCGGAGGAAACGGACCCCCGGAAACTGGAGCTGCTCAGCTGGGTAAGACACGAGGCCGACATCAACCCACCGTCTGCCGTTTACTTTTTAAAGAAAAGCATTAAAGTCAGACTGCAGTTCCAGGTGCTGATCTCAGAGCAGCTAACTGCTACAGAACCTCCTCCAGGGCGGGTCAGGTGTGCAGCACCAGTTAGCATGGCCATGTAGCCGTGTTCAGACAGGGCCACCTTCCTGACATTGAGAGCTCTGGCTGCCTGCACACCTCCTGATCTCCACCTGAACAGCCTGCAGCCTGAAACTGTAGCTGTACAAGTGAACCATGCAGCGCTCGCAGTATTCACACAAGTTAATGACTGCAGCTTAGTCAGGTGACTGCAGGGGGAGGTACTGATGGTGATGATGTCACTGCAGGTGAACTCTCTGGAACAGGCTATGATGGACGCTCTGGTGTTGGACAGAGTGGACTTCGTCAAGCTGCTGATTGAGAATGGTGTCAACATCCATCGTTTCCTGACTATTCCTCGTCTGGAGGAGCTGTACAACACGGTGAGACACACCTGAGGACACTGGACTCTCCTCAGTGTCTGTGTGTGTTCACATCCACCTGTGCTAACACCCACCTGTGCTAACACCCGCCTGTATTAACACCCACCTGTACTAAAAGCACAGGTAGAGGGGAAACAATATCAGAGCCCAGTGTCGGAGTGACCAGTGAGGACGCTGCCGTCATGTCCCAGTAATGTTTCTGGGAATCTGACAACACACACACACACACACACACACACACACACACACACACACACACACGGTCTCATGCATGAATGTATGGCGGACATCACGTGATAATACCTGTGTGTCATGTGACGACAGCATTGGTTCACAGTCACCAGATGTGCTTTTAAGATGAAGAAACTAAACGAGCAGAATAAAACCAACAAGAACAAAATAACAACAAATGGACTGATGGATTTTATGAAGCACAAAATAAACAAAGATGTCAGAAAAACAGCATTTAGACCTTTGTTTGGGGAAATGAATGAATATGAATGGATGAATGATTAGTGGGGGCGGCACGGTGGCGCAGCAGGAAGCACTGTGATCACAGCAAGAAGGTTGCCGGTTTGATCCCCGGGTCAGGTGAGGGCCTTTCTGTGTGAAGTTTGCATGTTCTTCCCGTGCATGCGTGGGTTCTCTCCGGCTTCCTCCCACAGACCAAAAACATGCTCACTGGGTTAACTGGTGACTCTAAATCGTCCCTAGGTGTGAGTGTGAGAGTGAATGCTTGTGTGTGTGTTGCCCTGCAGTCGGCTGGCGACCGGCTCAGGGTGTACCCCGCCTCTCGCCCGTTGACAGCTGGGATAGGCTCCAGCCCCGAAAGGGATAATCTAACTTTATTGATAGCAGGCTAACATAGATTTAGCATGTACCAGTTCATCACTTTGCGTCCCAGAGACACTAAATTCAAAGATGAGGAGCTGAAACCATTGGTCGATCGATTGATTAGCTAATGGACTTTGGAATATGTGCTCACACAGAGGACGGCCCGTGGAGTTTGTCCTCCATCTTGTCCTCTGGGATCTCATGGCTGGCAGATGTTCATGTCCAGTCACAGGATGAATGATTTCAGCATCTTTCTGTCGACGTCCGTCAGAGGAGACGCTGCCACCAAAAAGCCAAAAATCAGTGATTTCAATGTTGAGTATTAATCCGTTTGACTGGAGCACAGCTGACTGCATCACTTCTGCTCAGAAAGACGGGGGTTCATACTTTTGGTGTCATTTATTTGGTTTGCCGGCGGTTGATTGAAACAGTCCTTGTCGGTGATCCGCGGTGTCACGTGGCTCAGAAAGATGCTCTTGTGTTGGACTGTGGGCGAAAAGGTTTAATGATACAAATGGTGTTTGTGCAGGTTTGAGCTCGTCAAACATTTCTCTTCTCGTTCTGAAGTTCTCGACTTATGAAACAAAAGCTTTCTGCTTTAGCCTCCATAGTCTCATTGACATGTTTATCTGCAGCTTAACGTCCATCAGTGCTCCACTTCATCTTGTGTTATATCACTGCTGTCTCTAATCTTTATCTGCTTCAAAAAGCTCTTAAAACAACATGTGGAGCTCCTGCGAGTCACATTATTGTCGGCGTGAAGCCGTGGCCTCACGCTGTGTGAAAGCCGTCCAGAGAGAACAAACAGATGGAATCAGGCCGCTAACAGCTGTTTGTCACCTCACACACACACTGACGTTCAGCCCTGAAAATCATCCCAATGTCTTTAATTACGTCCATTTTAAAGGACAGCAGCGACGGTTTGAATACGGACTGAAATGAAGCTGATCTGATCTCTTCATCATCATCAGCAGCAGCTTCCTCCTCAACAATGAACACAATTAAAATGAGAAGATTCAGATTCAAAACTTTTGTTTTCACTTTGTTGCCGTGCAAACACACAGAAAGAAGGATGTGAAAAAGTTATAAGTACTATAAAGACGACGTAACCACAATACTGAATATTAAACAGTAACAGTGTCCAAATGCAAATGAGCAAACTCGTGTTGGAAGCACAAACATCGCAGAAAAATGACCAAATGAATGATCTGAGCGCGTCAACAAGGACAAGCAGCAAAATGCTCGAAATCTTGTCTGCTGCACCTGTGACTCACCTGAGTGACGTATGTCTGCTGCACCTGTGAACTCACCTGAGTGACGTATGTCTGCTGCACCTGTGACTCACCTGAGTGACGTATGTCTGCTGCACCTGTGACTCACCTGAGTGACGTATGTCTGCTCAAACACAGTTAGAATACACAGCTCATGTTAAAGCTGAACTTTTCCAGTCTTTTTCAAATTCTTTTTAATGACCCTGTCAGTCAGTTGTTGCTGTTGTTGTCATTGTTGTTGTTGTCAATGTTGTTGTTGTTGTTGTTGTTGTTGTTGTTTGACTTTTCATCAGTTTCCTGTTTGTTTGGCGTTTTTTCTGCTGTAGAAGTTGGGACCAGCCAACACGCTGCACTTTGTGGTCAGAGACGTGAAAAAGGTGAGTTTTGTGTATTTAAACAGCCTCACATTTAGACTTAGACTTAGACTTAACGCCTGGATTTAATTATTACTGAGGTCATGAGTCTGACATCAAAGACAGACGTTCATTTTTATTTCTGGATGTCGACTTACGACGACCAGCAACATCTCAACTTCATAATGTGATGGTGTGACCAGACATAGGAGCTGATCTGACATCAGTCCTGGTCATCAGATAGATTTTATACTGTGTGACTGCTGCCCAGTATTATGGTAGTTGTTGTTTTGGTGGTGGCTTCTTAGCTGCAGAGGTGCATCCTTCCCTTTCAGGCTTATCTTCAGGTTTAATGGCCCGGCAACAGTAATAATTCACACTATTTCAACTGAAGTATTTATTACATTTTCCTGTGAGGTTATCCATTGACAATAATCTTGTCCTACATAATTCTGGAATCTAATTCCTAATGAAAGTCTTGTTAGCTTTGTGAATCTGTGGATGTTTGTGAGACACAGCGAACCTCTGATAAAAGAGCTGATTCAGTGGATGATGTGTAAAACAATGGTTGGTGTTCCAGGGGAATCTTCCTCCAGACTACCAGATCACGCTGATCGATATCGGCCTGGTGCTGGAGTTCCTGATGGGTGGAGCTTACCGCTGCAACTACACCAGGAAGAGCTTCAGGACGCTGTACAACAACCTGTACGGCCTCAAGAGAGTGAGCAAACCTTGGTTTCGTTGTGAGGCTGCTGCAGAGTTTGTGACTCGTGAACAGTGACTGGAATGCTTCATAAACACAAACTCACAGTGAACCACTAAACATGAATACACAAGACACACACAAATCATAATGACTAAACATAGAAATGAATGTGACCATCGGGCTGAAGGCTGCAATGAACAACTGACAGAGAAGTGGCTGAAGGAAAGAAATCACATGTGCCAAACATACAGCACTTGTGAATGAGGACCGTGAGACCAGATAATGATCTCCATCAGACGCATTGATTAGTTTGAACACAGGATGATGATCTTTAAGATAAGATAAAATTTCAGGTATTACAGCAGCAAAGTGGATTGCAAAAATAGAGAGCATCAGTAAAAAAGACATTAAATATCAAACAAGCAATATAAACAATGTAAACAAGGAATATAAAAATATGAAAATATGAACAACAGATACTGATATTGCACTTGGATGATAGTACTCCTGACTGGAGTATTGATATTGATATATATATATAGATATAGATAGAGATATATATTGATATTGATGTATTAAGGCTAAACCTTCTGCAGGCATCCCGATTATTGAGCAAAGGCTTCTGAAGTCTTCCTGTTGATGTGCAGCATCAGCCAAACAGCACAGGTGAAATATTGTTTCACCCTTGACAACAACCATAAAACTACTGCATGTCACAAACGTTAGAGGACGTTCAGGTCAGAGTGGGCCTGATGTCCAAAGATGACTTTGTCAACAGGACAGAGTAACTGAGCTGCTGGGTCCTGGACTCGGGTCCTGGACCTGAACAGTCACTTTCAAATGAAATCTGTGTACACATGTTCTGTCCTGCTCCACTCAATCTGATATTGATCCATTTCCGCAATAATAAACTTGGCATATTTTCTCTTACAGCCTAAAGCCCTGAAACTTCTTGGAATGGAGGTTTGTTATTTTTCATTATTTCCAAAACTTGCTGTAAATGAAAGAAAATCTGAAAATAACCAGCGTTGGTGGTGGATTCGGTGTCTGACACGAGGACTCGTTCATGTGTTTCCTTCAGGACGACGAGCCTCGTGCGAAGGGGAAAGGAAAGAAGAACAAGAAGAAGGAGGAGGAGGTGGACATCGACGTGGACGACCCCGAGGTCAGCAGGTTTCAGTATCCCTTCCACGAGCTGATGGTGTGGGCTGTGCTGATGAAGCGCCAGAAGATGGCGCTGTTCCTGTGGCAGCGGGGGGAGGAGGCCATGGCCAAAGCTCTGGTGGCCTGTAAACTCTACAAGGCCATGGCCCACGAGTCATCCCAGAGTGAGCTGGTGGACGACATCTACCAGGACCTGGAGAACAACTCCAAGTGAGTCCCACAGAACTAGAGTCCAGGTCCTGGTCAGACCAGATCAGATCTGTGGCAGATCCAGACCGGAAGTCTGAACAAAGAAAAAGGTTCACTGAATGCAAGAAGAGCAGCTGAGCTGATCTCAGGACAGCTTCTGCTGGGGTTAGGGTCCCTGTTGTGCTGCTGTCGTGTGATCAGCCAATCACACACTGTAAATAATATTATTAACAGCATAAATGTAATGTCGTTAATAACGTTAAGAAAGATACATACGTATGAAAACTGGGTCTATGATAAAACTTTTGGTAATAAACTTTATTTGTACGGCACTTTTCAAACAAGAAATGCAGCTCAAAGTGTTTTATTACAAAGAAATGACATGACGCAAGTGCTTCACATAAAAAGACAAAATGAGACAGAAAATCAATATAAAATAAGATAGAAATTAGACCCACTTGTTGATAACAGTCAAAATAAGACAGAATAAGGATGAAAGTAAAGTGAATGCACAACAGGAGATGGAGAATAAAACCATTGACAAAGGCTGCGTCCCTGGTTGTCTTTCAGCTGCTGGAAACCTCCAATAAACCATCAGCTGATCACAGAGTTCTTCAAAGCAAATAACAAAGGGAGTTAGCAATGTAGCTCGGTGCTAGTCCATTAAGAGCTTTATATACAAGGAGGAGGACCTTGAAATCAGTCCTGAATGTTACAGGAAGTCAGTGCAGAGCAGCTGAAACTGGACCAATGTGGTCTCTGCTCTTGGTTCTGGTTCATAGTGGAGCTGCAGAGTTTTGAATGAGCTGAAGTCTCAGTGATTTTCCTCTGGAGGTCAGTAAATGAGCGTCACAGTCGTCGAGTCGGCCTGAATTAAAGGCATGAATCAGTTTTTTAGCACCTGTTGGTTTAGAAATGTTCATTCTTCAGCTGTTTCTGAGGCGAAAATGAAGTTTTGGCCACCTTCTTAGAGTTAGAACCACAGTTTTAACATCCACAGAGCATTAAGGGTCAGTGTTCACGGACCAGAACATTGTGGGAACATAACAATAATGTTGGTTTTACACCAGAAAGACTTGCTGTTTAACATCGTGAGAACCTTTTGTGGGAATGTTGAATAAATGTTCCCAAATTTTGCTGTTTGTGAATTCAGAGGTAAACATGATTTGCAGAATCAGATTAATAATAAATCAAGTAAAACTGTAAATTCTGATCTCTTATTGCAGATTAATAAACCCAGCAGTATATTAAGTAATCATACCAGGTGCAGCATCAATGACAGTGATCAATAATTATGATGTAATAATTAGATATAGTTCTCTGAAACGGCTGCATAAAGGTTACTTTTACTTTTTTTTAATTTAAAGTGTATTTTCATGGTATTATTTTTTTACTTTTACTGAAGTTCAACTTTGAATGCAGGACTTTAATTTTTAACAGAGTATTTGTACACTGGCATTTTCATTTTTACTGAGGTAAGTGATCTGAGTACTTCTTCATCACTGCTGCCAGGACAAAGTTTACACTTTCACATTAACATGCATGAACAGGTCTGTCACATGCTGTGTTCAGCCTGAACTCAACTGAACAAGTTTCCTGACATGCAGTGAACAGCTCAGCCTGAGGGGGGCGTCAGTGTGCCCATAGACTGATGGTATTTCCTCTTTCAGAGAGTTCGGTCAGCTGGCCTACGAGCTGCTGGATCAGTCGTACAAACACGACGAGCAGGTGGCCATGAAGCTGCTGACGTACGAGCTGAAGAACTGGAGTAACTCCACCTGTCTGAAGCTGGCCGTCGCTGCCAAACACAGAGACTTCATCGCACACACCTGCAGCCAGATGCTGCTGACCGACATGTGGATGGGCTGTCTGAGGATGGGCAAGAGCAACAGCCTCAAGGTACCGACAGCACAGCACTGTGGGACTGGGTCAGGTCTCAGGTCTGTGCAGGACCCCTCTGGACCTGATTAGATAAAATAGAGTTTATGTGGGTGAGACGCCACCTGGTGTTGAAGTCTGATCTGGATCTGGAGCAGGTGTAAATCCAGCTGAATGAGGTCAGATCAGTCAGACCGCATCTGGAGGAGGTCTGATCCGATCCATTAATCCTGCTCCCATTTCATAATGTTGATTACAACAGAAATCATTTTCCTTTTTCCTTTTTGACTGATGAAGAATTCTGTCCTCGTCTCCTCTGCAGGTGATTTTAGGGATCATTTTTCCCCCTGCAATTCTTCTCCTGGAGTTTCGTCTCAGAGACGAAACTTCGTATCATTCGTCCAAAGAGAATGAGGACAGCAAACCTAAAGACGAGGACAACAGATCCAGCAAGGTACCAAACCAACAGAGCAGCTCCATCATCGAGACAGTTCTTTCAGTCCACGTCAGTGTGAGTGATGAACGGTTTGTTTCAGGACGCCGTGTCCAACGTTGACTCAATGTCCAAGAAAGGAGATGAAGAAGAAGAGCAGAAGAAGCACAGGAGGAGGACTCCCATCGGGAGGAAAATCTACGAGTTCTACAATGCCCCCTTCACAAAGTTCTGGTTCAACACGGCAAGTTTTCACAACACTGTGTCAATCCTGTGATATTTACAGCAAACTGTCCTGTGTCGTCTTTAATGGGTCTGTTTCTGACGAGACATCCAGTGTCTTCACTTTGTCTTCTTAAAAGATGTGACATCCAATGAGTGAATGCCACTGGTCTTTAGGTCCACATCATGTCCTGAGTCAGACTGACAGCACTTTCATGTTTGTGTGGTAAATGTGAAGCCAGCAACCGGTTAGCTTAGCTTAGCATCAATACAACAGGAAGTCACTGCTCCCCACCAAGAAACAGTTCCAAACACGAGCCTCCGGAAGTGATGAACAGGGAAAATAACACTAAAAGCTATGAAGATATATGCTGCATTTAAGATACACATTTACATAGAAATGTGTGTGTATGCCTCATAAATGTAATGTATATATTATGATTATATCATAACTGGATACATCAAATCAAATCAAATCAAACTTTATTCATATAGCACTTTTCATACATCATAAAATGCAACATGAAGTGCTTTACAACAGTTAAAAACATTATAAAGGAAAACTTAAACACAGAGAAAACCCATCCCACCCACCCTCCGTATGTGCATACGCACAGCCACAACTACACCCACAACTACACACACACACACACACACACACACACACACACACACACACACACACACACACACACACACACACACAAACATACTGTAGTGAGACATGGCAAGGCACTGAGAATCGGGGAAAACGCCACCTTTATGGTCTAATGCTAACCATGACAGGCGTATGTTAAACTTTATTGCTTTTTGTGGATAAACACTTATTCATGACATTCACGAGCTGGTTCAGGGTCAGTTTGTGTTGCATCAGCTGTTCTTTAACAGTCAGTGTTTGGAGCTGAGGACTCTTTGTCCTACCTCGTTCTTCATAATGTTCCACACAGTCTCAAAGGGGGACGAGTCTGGATTGCAGGCAGCCGGTCTAGACCCTGAACTCTGTGACTATGAAGCTGCTGTAACAGAATGTGGCGTTCACTGACAGCAGCGTCATGTGGTCATCTCCTTCATCCTTCATGTGTTCACAGTTTACAGTGGTGAACCTCTCTCCATCCTCTGTGATCGACTGAGCCTTTCCAGGACGCCCCTTTCATAGCCAATCATGATCCTCTCACCTGTTACCAATGAGCCTGTTTACCTGTGGAACGTTCCAAACAGGTGTTTTTGGAGCGTTCCACAATAAGCAGATATTTACATAAATCAACGAAGAACATGAAATATATTGACTCTGAGCTGTTCTCAGGTCAGTTTGCGTTAGATCAGATGGTCACTTCCTGTTTGATGTTTGAGTCTCAACATCTTTTGGGTTGTAAAATAAATAGTATAAATAATGAACCAGAGGAAACAAAATATGGACAGATGTTCTTATAAAGTGCTGTAATAATAACAACAATAATAATGACAACATAATCAGTGTAAAACAGAGCATGTGACCTGAATATGAAGTTGTGTGTGTGTGTGTGTGTGTGTGTGTGTGTGCGTGTGTGTGTGTGTGCGTGCGTGTGCATGCATGTCTCAGATTTCGTACCTGGTGTATCTGATGTTGTATAACTACATCATCCTGGTGAAGATGGAGCGATGGCCGTCGCTGCAGGAGTGGATCGTCATCTCTTACATCATCACTCTGGGACTGGAGAAAGTCCGACAGGTAAACACTGGAACTTAAACACATGTTATTACTTATATATCTGGTAGGACTAAAAACAGGGAAGCATCTTAGTGGTGATATTGAGTTTTTTCCATTAATTCCGTCTGTCTATTGACGCAAACGCTGCGTTAAAGTCTGGACTCTGTGACGCACAGCGTTTGAAAGACTTTGACTGATGCAAACCACTTTAATCACAACAGACAACAAACAAATGAATTATTAGAAGATTAAGGCGGCTCACCTTTCACAGTGTCACGATCTAATCGAGTAAAGATGTTTGATTGTAGTATAGTATTATTTCAATAAGTATGTTGTCAAAGATGAAGTCAGTCGTCATGAATCATCCAGTCCAGCTAAACTCTGCCCCCTCTGCCACAGATCCTGATGTCTGAACCAGGGAAACTGAAGCAGAAGATCAACGTGTGGTTGGAGGATTACTGGAACATCACAGACCTGGTGGCCATCTCAGTCTTCCTGCTGGGCTTACTGCTGCGGCTGCAGAGTGAACCGTCCATGGGCTATGGACGCGTCATCTACTGTGTTGACATCATCTTCTGGTACATCAGAGTCCTCGACATCTTCGGAGTCAACAAGTACCTGGGACCCTACGTCATGATGATTGGCAAAATGGTACAACCTCATGTGACGACATCACAGATACAGTTCATCTTAACTTTATTCTTTAAGAAAATGAGCATTTACAGTCGGACTGACAACTCAAGCAGCTCAAAATCCAAACAATTCAACATCTAAACCTTTAGTTTCATACCTGCAGATTTGGACTGAAATACATCCTGTCCTCACAGACTGCTATTCATAGAAAAGAAATACTCAAATTTAAAGATATTTCCAAAAAGAAAACAAAAATAATTAGAAT
Source organism: Chaetodon trifasciatus (assembly GCA_037975065.1). NCBI lineage: Eukaryota > Metazoa > Chordata > Actinopteri > Chaetodontiformes > Chaetodontidae > Chaetodon > Chaetodon trifasciatus. The sequence continues at coordinate 53,589 of JBBMOE010000140.1, forward strand.
AATTAAAGTAGTATGGTTAAAGTCCATAGTTTTTAAATTAAATTTGAAGTGTGAAGGATTTATGGGGATCTATTGGCAGACTGTAATACAATATTCAGTACCTTAGAATGAGTTCTTCATATGCACAGAGGGGTCCAACATGTTGCACCGCCATGTTTACGGTAGCCCAGAAAGGACAAACCAAACACTGACTCTTGAGAGGGAGGCCACCATAGGTTTTCCTACATGCTTGGAAGGGGAGGGTGAAGCGAGGGGTGTTCAGCTGGTTGCAATCTGCAACTTCACCACTAGATGCCACTAAATCCTTCAAATGGATGTAAAGATAAATAAGTAACAGCACAATAAATACATGAGCCAGAATAAAAAGAAATGTATGAAACTGAAGAATGGTTGATTGTTCTTGTCATTTCCATCTTGTTGAAAGAGCTTTTCAGCAGCAGCTGGTCAAAGAAAAACTCTTCCAGAAACATCAGTGATGACAATAAAACTCTGTCTGATGGAAGACAAAGCCCATGAATAAACGCTCTGGTCTGACCGTCCTCCAGATGATCGACATGTTGTACTTCGTGGTCATCATGCTGGTGGTCTTGATGAGTTTTGGTGTAGCTCGGCAGGCCATCCTCCACCCGGACGAGGAGCCAACATGGCGCCTGGCTCGAAACATCTTCTACATGCCGTACTGGATGATCTACGGAGAGGTGTTTGCAGACTCCATAGACCGTAAGACTAGAGTTCATAGTAAGACTTCCAGTGAGACACCCGTTAGTCCTCACCTGTTTGTCCTCACCTGTTGGTCTTCACCTCTAAGTTCTCACCTGTTTGTCCTCACCTGTTGGTCCTCACCTGTTAGTCCATGTTAGTCCTCACCTGTTAGTCCTCACCTGTTAGTCCATGTTAGTCCTCACCTGTTAGTCCTCACCTGTTAGTCCATGTCAGTCCTCACCTGTTTGTCCTCACCTGTTAGTCCTCACCTTTTAATCCTCACCTGTTTGTCCTCACCTTTTAATCCTCACCTGTTGGTCCTCACCTGTTAGTCCTCACCTCTTAGTCCATGTTAGTCCTCACCTGTTAGTTCTGACCTGTTAGTCCTCACCTGTTGGTCCTCACCTGTTAGTCCATGTTAGTCCTCACCTGTTAGTCCTCACCTGTTAGTCCTCATCTGTTTGTCCTCACCTGTTAGTCCTCACCTTTTAATCCTCACCTGTTGGTCCTCACCTGTTAGTCCTCTCCTGTTTGTCCTCACCTGTTAGTCCTCATCTGTTTGTCCTCACCTGTTAGTCCTCACCTTTTAATCCTCACCTGTTGGTCCTCACCTGTTAGTCCTCATCTGTTTGTCCTCAACTGTTAGTCCTCACCTCTTAGTCCATGTTAGTCCTCACCTGTTAGTTCTGACCTGTTAGTCCTCACCTGTTAGTCCTCACCTGTTGGTCCTCACCTGTTAGTCCTCACCTGTTAGTCCTCACCTGTTGGTCCTCACCTGTTAGTCCTCACCTGTTAGTCCTCACCTGTTGGTCCTCACCTGTTGGTCCTCACCTGTTAGTCCTCAACTGTTGGTCTTCACCTGTTAGTTCTCACCTGTTAGTCCTCACCTGTTTGAATTATAAAATTCTCTCTGACGATTGGTTAGAAACTTCAGATCAAAACAAAACATTTTTATGTTGCACTTTAATCTGAATATTTTGCCTTTTTAATCTTTTTGTCCTTCATTCTTTCTTTCATTTCATTTTCTTGAAACATGAAGTTTCCACTTTCTCTTCATGTTGTTGTTGGTTGTCTTTTCTTATTTTCTGTCTCTTGCTGCTGACGGACAGTTTATGCGATGGAAATCAATCGTGAGTATCTCAGACAGTAAACTTGGTCTTCAGCTCATTATTTCTTTCTAGCATAGAATGAAAATAAAGATGGATGATGTGTCTCCACTTCCACTGTACAAAAATGAAGCCAAATTATTCCGTATAAAGTTGCTTGAAATGTTTTAATGTGAGGGAGCAACACTGGATCACAGGCTGCATCACTTCCTGTCAACCCTCATTTGTTCAGAGCAGGAATGGTGGACCCTGCCACCAAAAGTAGAAAGCAGAAGTTCTATTTTCTACTCGACCACTAAATGTGAACAGAGTGAATAGTTGCTGCTGAAAAAGACACAAATAAAATCAAAATGACGTTTGACTGCACATGCCAGAGGCAAAACATCCAACAGGGGGCAGACAAGAGTCAACATCAGGCAATGTCCTGGAAAACAAAGCAAACACTGGAAACCAGTGGAAACCACTGGCAGGCTGTGGAAAGGTACAGCGACGAACTGGTCAGGAGTTAAATACTCAGTGGAAGGAAGGCTGACGAAGGCCAGGTGAAAAGACAGGAAGTAAAACAAAGACAGGAAGTAAAACAAAACATGGCACAAGGAGAACTTTTTCAAAATAAAACAAACTAAGCAGACCCCAAAACCACAGCATGAAGGACTTTTATGGAGTATTTTTATAGTGTGGCATTAATACTTTTACTGAGGTAAAAGCTCTCAATACTCCTAAGAGCACCACTGCTTAATCCTCTGCATTATCAAAAATCTGAGAAATATTACAATGAAAATGAAGTCTTGAGAGTTTTAATCCAAAGAGTGGACACTCTCCATGTGTCTTTCCTCCCTTCTTCATCTATTTATTTCTAAAAGACATCGCATGATGCTGAATATCAGATTTGCTTTGTTGTACCAAGGCCAATAATCTGCAGTCCTTCAGCAGGAAAATATAATCCAGGATTAAACGTGGCAGTTTCAAACATGTGGGTGGATGTTAGACACCGGTGTCTTCTTTATGAGCGCTCTCTGTGTAAAATGGACATTAATGAGACTGAGTGTGGTGTTTGTGTCTCAGCTCCGTGTGGAGACAACATGTACGATGAAGACGGGAAGAAGCTTCCTCCCTGTATCCCCGGAGCCTGGCTCACTCCAGCCATCATGGCCTGCTACCTGCTGGTCGCCAACATCCTGCTGGTCAACCTGCTCATCGCCGTCTTCAAGTCAGTGTTCACCACCTGATCTGAGAGGGGTCAACCTGCAGCCTAGACCCAACCAAGTAGTTGTGGTGCCCAAAGCGTCTCATGTAGTAGACAGACCTCAGATGAGTTCCTGATTAAACACACTGCAGCAAAGATCAAACATCCTGCTGTCACAGGAAGAGGAAGCTCATGTCTGGAGGAACATGTTTCCAAAATAAAAGTCCTGGTAACTTCAGTGTCAGGTTTCTGTTGTTCTGCTCAGATTTTCATGCATTGATATGAAAAGAAAGCAACAGAAAACAGAGGGAAGGACAAAGGGGAATAAAAATAAGAAAAATGAACTGACAGAAAGAAATGAGAGAAGGAAAGAAACAAAGGACAGAAAAGAAAAAGAAACATGGCTGAAGACTAGTTTTATGATCTGTTCTCTGATACCGAACGGTTGATCGTCACTGTAAAATGGATCTGTCACAATTCCAAACAGCTGATCTGAGATCTTTTGTTTCCAGATTCTGTTTGTGTATTTTCACCACATTAGTTTGTCGACACCTATTTTTATTCAGTGAGTAAACCTTTAGCATGATGCTCAGTTTGAACAGCTGCAAAGGATTAGAGGACGATCTACAGACAGCTGTCCTGGAAGACGTGGACCTGAGGAGAGACAGAAAATCACAATCAATAAAATGATAAAATCTTCATGTAAAATCTTCTTTCAGTGAAACCGGCGTCCTCTTCCTCTCCACAGCAACACGTTCTTCGAGGTAAAGTCCATCTCCAACCAGGTGTGGAAGTTCCAGCGGTATCAGCTGATCATGACCTTCCACGACCGTCCCGTCCTGCCTCCCCCGCTCATCATCTTCCCCCACATCTATATCGTCCTGAAGAGGCTGTGCTGCCGTTGTCGGCGGACGCCAGAGGGCGATCACGACGACCGCGAGAGACGACTCCGTAAGATCTGGTTCACTGAGTCTGTCTGACAGCATCACCCACGACTCAAACCAAGATTCAGAAGAGACTAAATCCTGTTTGTTCCCTCAGAACTGGTGCTGAGTGCAGACGAGCTGAAGAGTCTGTATGAGTTCGAGGAACAGTGCGTGGAGGAATATTTCAGAGAGAAAGACGACGAGAAACAGTCGTCCAACAACGAGAGAATCAGAGTCACATCTGAGAGGTCAGGAAGACATTAGTCAGGATTATAATAAGACACCCACATCTAAAGAGATGTTCAGACTTTCATTTTTTCCATTGCATCTTCATCATTTCCCTTTTCTAATGCTCTTTGTTAATACATTTTACAAATGTCTTCTCTCTGGGTTTAGAAACCCGTTGGCTTTTTCTCCACGAACCTGCTTCTGTCAGGGCAGACTTGTTGAGAGAAATAATCCCAAACTGATGACATGATTGATCACAGCTGAATTTAGAACTGCGCTTTGTAATCATTTGGTGGGTAAAGCATGTGCAGATAACGGTGATAGCAGCATGAAGATGACGTACTCTAGAAAAACTAGAAAAATGTATTTATAGTGGAAAGAAGTGACAGTTTTCCTGTCCTCTGTTCAGGGTGGAGAACATGTTCATGCGTCTGGAGGAGGTGAATGAGAGGGAGCACTCAATGAAGGCATCCCTGCAGACCGTGGACCTCCGCCTGGCTCAGCTGGAGGAGTTCTCCAGCCGGATGGTGAACGCTCTGGAGAAGCTGGCGGGTGTCGACCGTGCCGAGCTCATCCGCACCCGATCCAGAGGATCGTCCATCTGCGAGCCGGCATCTCTGCTGCGACACAGCAGCATCAACAGCGCAGATGGGTACAGCCTGTACCGATACGAGCTGGAACACGACGACAAGATCTCAGTATCCGGAGACACGGAAGGACACGACAGGAGGGTCCAGCTGAGTCCAGAGAGACGAGGGGGAAACACCGAGGGAGGAAACACAACAGGTAAGAGAAGCATGAACACGTTTTAAGACAGGACTTCTAGTTCTAAATAGGATTATACTTCTGAGCATTGAGTGGATGACCAGTTAACTTTCACTGAGCATGTTGCTTCTGCCACTCTGTCATGTCCACTTGCAAAACATCGCAAAGATCAGGGCTTCTTTGACTGAGGTCTCCTCAACCCCTCACACTCATTCTGGTCATCTCTCACTTCATAGTGAGGGCTGAATCAAGGACAGCTGGACTTGGTTGTGGAAACTTGAAAATGTTTCATTTCATCCAAGAGGTTTCTGTTCAGTTCTGGCTGGTCCCAGGTATTTGACCTCCGTGGGGTCGACATCAAGGTCATTGATACCACCTGGGTCGCTCGTGCACCCGGCTGTGAAACTGCAGTTGTCGCAGTCATTGAAGTTATCACCTGAAGCTAATTGTGAAAAGTTGTTAAATGTCCAGGCATGAGATGAAAGGACAGTGTTGTAGGTGGGGGATAAGTGAGGAATGCACAGACCTGTATATCTTCTTGTGACAGCTCTAAAGCCCTTTGTAGCATCTGTCTGACCACTGACTGCTGCAGGTTTCATAGGCCCACATCAACACCTGTCCCCCACCCTGTTCCGGACTTCAAACAACAACTGTCACACCCCTGCAGCTTCTTTGTCTTCTAAAATCACTTGAAGACTGACCTCTTCTGAGGGTACTTACCTAATATACTCTGTCTCTCCATCTATCTCTGCATCCTTCTCTTGCTCTTTTTCTAAATAAATACACTTTTAAGTGGTCATTTGATGCACCTGCAGCCTGGTTTCTCTTGCCTCAGGTGGAACATGAACTGCGTGTTGAGACATCTATTCTGGGGCATCTCCTGGATCTACTTTGCCTGGATTGAACTTCATTAGTGTGTTGCTTTGGAGCTTCTGCCAAATGAATAAATGTGAATGTAAATATGTGATGTGTTTTAACTGAAATGTGTCAAACCTGCATTAAAAAGGGGTTGAGGTTGATTTGAGTTGATGTGAACTTGTGCTTCCTGTTTTCAGGTGAGATGAAAGAGTTCGGGTCGACTCTGGAGGTGAGAGGACTGAGGGAGAGGACTCAGTCTCTGTCCAACGTTGACATTTTGATCTCCCCCTGTGACCCCGACCACAGTCCCTCCCATGTCTGTCCAGCTTCACCTCAGTGTGACATGACTGAAAAACCAGCAGAGAAAACCCGACTGGAAGCAGCGGTGTCCTTCCCTCTGGAGAGGTCAAAGGTCACACAGTATTCATCCTCTCTGACTCTTAGCAGCTCCCCCTTTTCCATCAGGAAGTCCACCAGCAGCATTGAATACAGCCCCGCTCATCAGGACCAGGAGGGAGCAACCAGTTTGACCCCCCCTGGCTCAGAGCAGGTCTTCAGATCTGATCAATGTGGAGTCCACCCCTCCCCCAGAGTGTCAGCAGAGAAGAATACAGGCGACAAAACGAAACAGGAAGTGGAGGAGAGAACGTCCAGGCCATCTGACAGGGAACACCCGCCTGAAGAGCTGCTGGTGGGGGAGGACAGGATGTACCCCACACTGCGCTCCAAGAGTCTGAACAACAATCCGAGGAAGATGAGGACAAAGAAGAAGGAGAGTGAGACGATGTCTCGCTCAACCGGTAGCGTCTCAGACCTGGTATCAGCATTCAGAGGGTCCACGGTGGGCCCACGGTCCAGGACCAGGTCCAGAGACTCTGACTGCTGATCCTGAAAAGGTGACTCTGACTTGTTGACAGTCTGTGTTTCACTTCACAGCAGAAGTCATTAAAGCAGTTCTCATCAGTATTTTGTAAAACCAGTGAAGAAGCAGTGAAAACAGCAGGTCGGTGTGTCGGCGGTGGTGAGCCTTCAGAGAACCATCATTTGACGGTGGAAGACATCAGAGCCTTCACGTCAATCAAAGTGTCAAACCCAGAATGAAAAGTGAAGCTCTGCAGAGTTTAAGGTCACGATTAATTCATCGGTGATTAATGTCCCACTTTTTTAACTAACTGGTGCACAGCATTCATTTATGACACTGAACAAACAGTGTAATTATTAGTGAGTTTATTGTTTGTTGTAAAACATCTTCAGCACTTGAAATGATTTGATTAAAAGTGTTGAATTTGTGACGACTAAAACGTTGATGAACTGATGGAGAATCTGCAGGATTTGATTCGGTCCCAGTTTCTGACGCGATGCAGCTCTCTTTAAGACTTCCTGGTGAGAGCTTTGTAAAATATGTTGTAAAATATGTAAATCTGAGACGCATCATTAGTGTCACATCAGATGAAGATCAACGATGATGCTGAATGAACAAAACATCAATGAGTTTATTCTATTATTTCTGTTTCTGGAATCTAATTTTCACGTTTATGAACATGTTGAAATATTAAGCATAAATGTTTGCGTGTTTGTACATTTTTATTTTTTGGGGGGGGTAAAAACTGATCTGATTCTGATCAATCAGGGAAATCAAAGGATGATTAGAGAACTTAAACTCTGCTCTTTGATTCTTTCAACCAACTGGATTATTGTAGACACTGACTTTGAGACTTTGTGGACATTTGGAGCTTTGATTGAAAATGTGATTGATCCAAACTGTGATTGATCCAAACTGCTGGGTGACGATGAATGAAGATCTTTCAAACTGTGATGCACTGAGAGATTAAAGGGAACGAAAGTGAATTACACATTTGTTTTTGTCACTGAAGCGTCTTCATCTTTCCTTCACGTGTGTGACTCACATCAACATGTCCGCTAATCTGATCATAGGTCATCAAATATCTGAAAGATAAAAATAGTGGAATCTGACAGCTGTTAATAAAACGTGAGACAAGCATTAGTAAGCACGTGAGAGAGAGTCAGTCAGTCATTGGTGAATTATCACTTATGGAGACGTCTGATAAATGAAAAATGTGCCGCTTTGATTCATATAATCAGCTGATTAATTAAATTAAACCCTCAGATTTTATCACCGCAGACTTTCACATGAATGTTGTTTGTGCATCCTCAAAAGCAAAACAGCACGTTGCTCGTCTGTGAGCACATTTTTATTAGAATACTGAATACAAAAATTATTATTGATTATAAAACCATAAAGTAAATGTAAAACATTAAAAAATGTATTAAATGTGAATTATGTAAAAATATAAATCAAATGTAGATTATATACAGATATAAACAAAATGTAAAATATTTTAAAATATGAACTAAATGTAACCCTCATTGAGCGCCATCATCGCGTTATATCGCCTCCATCTTCCACCCAACACGTCAGAAAAACGGCTGAAATCAGCTCGACTGTTCGTCCTGAAACGAAGGTCGTACGTTCTAACCGACGTCTCCGCTGAGACACCAGCTCTGCATGTTTCCTGACATCCTAAAAATGTTCCTGTAGTGGAAACAGATGAGAGAAGAAACAGAACAGGAAACACTTTTTAGCCTTTATTGATCCAATGAAAAAAATCCAGTTTCAGCAAGTTTACAATAATTCTTCTGCAGAAGAAGAAGACGGCAGCAGTGAAACAAATGACAACAGACTGCTCAGGCTCGACTCGTCGGCTGCAGATCAAAGACTGTTTGGATGTTACAACCACATGAAGCAGAGTATACTACACAGCCGGAGGCTAACGAGCTAACAGCATCTTTAGTAGCTCTTCAGAATTTAAGGAGAAGAAGAAGAAGAAGACGTTTCAGCTCCATTCAGACAGGACGAACATTTCAGGCGGAGGTGAGGACTGAAACTTCACTGAGGATCTCTGGGACAGACGTGGACATTCAGCAGGACACAAAAGCCTCCTCAGGGGGGCGCTGCAGAACTGAAGGAGAGCCAGAGATAATGCATGATGTGATGAAGTCAAAGCTCTCCCTCCTCCTCCTCCCCAGAGTCATAATCAGTGAACACTCAGACATGTTGATCTCATTCAGTGTGACATCACTTCCTGAGGAGAGCATCATCTCTATGATCCAGAACAAACCTCCACAAACCCACTGAGAAACCAGGAGAGGAGGAGGAGGAGGAGGAGGAGGAGGAGGAGGAGATTTAATGAGAGGAGGTGCAGCCAGGTCACAGACTGACAGGAGTTCACTGTGTCTGCAGTCATTACTGAGGGCAAAATTACCCACAGAATGGTTAAAAGCACTGAGCAGCAGAAGCAACACCTTCACCTCCTCCACCTCCTCCAACTCCTCCACCTCCTCCACCTCCTCCACCTCCTCCACCTCCTCCAACACTGACACAAACACAGGCTGGATGCAGCTGCTCATGTTTAACTTCAAACTGCTTCACCTGTAGCCTGTAATGTCCAGGTGTGTGTGTGTCAGTGCAGCTCATATAGACACACACACACACACACACACACACACACACACACACACACAAGGAGGGGTCAAAGTTCAAGGTTTGGTCCAGTCTAAGTGCTGTGGAGGAGTTCTTCTTCCTGCCGTGTTATTTCTCGGCCTTCGTCTTGTCGTCGTACGTCCCGGCGTTCTTGTACGCGCCCACGTAGCCCGTGTTCTCCACCACGTCCTCCCGGCCCTCCCGACCTCGGCCCTTGCCGCTCTCGTCAAAGCGCTCCTTGTGCGATCCGGTGTAACGGGACGCGTCGGTCAGGCGGTCCACTGCCGCCGTCTTTGCCACTTTCTGTTGGACACACAGAGGACAGGAAATACGTAAAACCACACAAAGATGAAGTCCTTATTGTTGCTGACACCTGTGCTGGCTCCACCCTGCCCCGACAGGTGAGAAAATACCTGAAGGTGCTGCCCTCTAGATGGAACACATTAAAGGGTTCCAATAATTTCATTCTTCCTTCAACAAAATGTTTTAACTTTATTACTTTTAGAGAGACGTTCATGTCCAAACTCATGCAGCAAAGACACATGGAGGTGAGGAGGATCGTGGGTGTTATTTGACCCACGTGTTCCAAATCTAGAAGGTTATGTTGTGTGTTGCAGATGCATGCTGGGATATCTGTCCAGCTGAACCTCACAGCTCGCAGAGCGTGCTGGCTTCAGGTCGTCTCCTGCCTCACGTGTGATTACTGCGTTAACTGTGTGTTTCTGAGTGAGGCGACGACTGAAGGGTGTTTTTAATGATGTGAACTTGATCCAAACCGCCTCGCCTCTTGGCTCAGGCTCTGATGAGTTCCAAAGATGGTTCGCCAAGCAGACTGTGACTGGAGCACCGCGGCAGGCTGAGGGGTGTCTGTGGAGCAGCTCTGGACTTGTTTCCTGCAGCTGAATGATGAGACATGAGGACGAGCCAGAGGTGATGTAACACCGAGCTGCTGTTTGAGCTGAATGTGAATGATGACGAGCGGGTCAGGCATCGCGTTTGATCACGTTTTGATGAAGCTGCTGCATCAGTTCAGCTCATATATGAATGATTTATATAAATGTATGCAGATGATTCTGTCATCTGTGTCCAAAGACCAAAGAAGCCTCTGAAATCAGTAACAGTCAATGCAGCTAAAGGGCTCGATGATTCACACCTGTTTCTACATGTAAAGACGTCTGTTTCTTCAGCCTGTGATCCCGAAAGTTTGTGTCTGGAGAGATCATCCAGGTAGTCGAAGCAGGTACCGAGAATCTTGGTGCAACACTTTTGAAAGTACATTTGCATACTCAGACTAATTTACCTTCAGGTCCTGATGGCTAAAACAGACCACAGTCTTTCCCTAACCATAACCAGGTGACCAGAAAAAGCTGTGGCACAATGAAAGGATCACCTCTTCTGGCAGAAAACAAATGGTTGTCATTCATCGACAACATTTCTTCATGGTGTTGACGTAAAATGTAAAAGTCAGCTTTATGTTTTCCTTCAAAACGTCTTAGCTGTAGAAGCATTAGGCCTCTGGTTTATTGTCCATAAACTGGCTGTCATGGCTGAAGGTCTCCTGTTTGTGTTGCCTCCTGCTTGTATCACATGATGGAGATAAGGAGCTACAGTTTTCCAGGTTTTAGATCAAACTCTGTCTCACCGTTACTCCAGCGTTGGTTGGCTCTCTGCCTTCCACCAGTTTGAAGATGGACTTCAGGGCCTCCTCTTTGCTTTGACCTCTGAACCTCTTCGGAGCCAGCTCCTCCAGAGCTCTGTGGAACTCCTCGTAGGTGATGACCCTGGACGTCTTCTGTCTTCACACACGAACACAAAACAGATCAGAAAACACTAAACTCTAAACTTTTGCTGCACTGTGAAACTGAGCCACAGCTAATGACAACAGGTGGTTTAGGGCTGGGGTAGGCATGTCTTGGTGGGTGGGGAAGACTTTGCCTCGATTGGACCTAACCCCTCCAACACCTGGTGAACCCCACCTGCCACAGCTGAAGGACAGGCCTGTCTTTAAACTATGGTCAGATGTCTGTATGAACACTGAAACAGGTTTTTCCTGCTTTAATCCTTCGTCCTGTTCATACTGGACATCATGGACTCCAAAGGAAGTGATGGAGGACAAAAGCCACTGTCCTCCTGTGTGACAGCCTACGACACGTGAGTCTGAAGTTCATGTGAGCGTGAGGGAAACGCACAGAAGTAATTTTATACAAAAAGGAGTCATTTTGAAAACCGAGGTACTTCTGTTGCCTGTGGAAAACTGCGTTCACCAATCACATCGCCAGGACGGAAAACCAGACTCACTTGACTTTGGAGAAGACGATGTCCACGTCAGTGCCGGTGACGTTCTTGCCGTCGATAATCTTGCAGTCTTTGCACAGTTTGGCCCAGTTCTTCCCGTTCAGCTCCTTCCCCGTGGCCTTGGTGTCTCCGTGGATGGCAAACTTCTTAAAAGTCATCAGCAGGTGCTCCATGTCCGCGCTCTCCGCCATGACGGGAAACAGAAGAAGAAGGCGGCCGACGATGAGAAGGAAGCGCTCCGTTCAGATCTGGAATGAGAAGAAACCACAGACGACAGAAAGTAATTCACCGTGTGCAGAATCACAGACACAAAATGCAGACGGTCTGTGGACGCAGATCTCTGTCAAACCTAAACAAACTGTCCCTGGTGGGACGCTTCATGTCCCATCTGTCCTCTGTCTGCTGAGATTTGAACATCGAGCAGAGTCTGATGTTTCTGCTCCATGTGAGTCACCTGCTCAGCCAGGTGTTAAGAAGCCTCACAAACAGGCCTGAGGTGGGACGTAAACACACACACACACACACACACACACACACGCGTAAATACATAAACACATAAACACACACACACACACACACACACACACACACACACACACACACAGACACGCGTAAATACATAAACACACGTAAACACACACACACACACGCGTAAATACATAAACACACGTAAACACACACACACACACACACACACACGCGTAAATACATAAACACACGTAAACACACACACACACACACACGTTTGTCTCTCCTTGTAAGATTTTTGATATTGTTACTAACTTTAGCCCCGCCCCCCCTGGCTCATGGCGACTCTGATTGGACTGCATCAGTCTGTGTGTGTGTGTAATCACACATGTCTGAGAAAGAGAGTGAGGTCATGTCCCACACTCTGACACACACACACACACACGTACACACACACACGCAGACTTACATTCATTTAAAACATTTCATTCTTTTACATTCATCTACAGACAAACTGCACAGACAGAAACCTTCAGTTCATGCTGCTTTCCACGCGTGTACAGCTGTCGCTCCTGCACACGTATGTACGACGAATATGTGAGTTGTGTTTGCTATTCTGGTATCGCTGTAGTTTGGTTTGGTGCATGTAGAATAAAATAAAGCCTCTTGAAGGACTCGTCTAAGTTCAAACTTCCGTTTGATCATCAGGAAATTTGTTGTTAGGAACATCCCTGTAAATAAAGAAAGAAAACGCACACAAACAGCAGAGACTTGTTCTCAGGCTGCCTGGCAGACTGTCCGGGTTCTGGTGCCAGAGCTGATCCTCAGACTTGCACCCAGTGTTTGTGATGAGCTGCTGAGCTGAGCTGCATGTTGCTGATGAAACTGCGAAGAGTTGTGACCTCAGCGTGAGAAAGCTGACATTTAACTTTAATTTCAGCTCAGCATTGAACGCCATGATCTCAGACGTCCTCTGGTCTGAACTTGCCCTCTCACTGCATCAGCCTCTATGTGTCTCCTGAACTCTGCATGAAGCGACTGTCATTGGCTTCATCATGGACAGTGACAAGTCTGCATACCGACGGTACTGTCCTCTGGCAGTGGACTTCAGGACGAGACCCCCATCACCATCACCAACACTGGGTCTGCTGTGGAAATCTTCAGTTTGTGGGATCCACAGTCTCCCAGGAGCCAAAGCATCCAGCATAGACTCCGTCATCAAGAAGGCCCAGCAGAGGCTGAACTTCCAGTTCCAGCTCAGGAAGTTCAACCTGCCTCAGGAGCAGCTGATCTAGTTCTACTCTGCAGTGATCCAGTCTGGTCTCTGTTCATCCATCATAGTCTGGTTTGGATCAGACACTAAACAGGACAGAACAGACTACAACAGTCAGGACCGCAGAGGATTGGTGCCAACCTGCCCTCCAGTCAGGACTGATCCACCTCCAGAGTCTGGAAGCATCACTGCAGACCCACCACACCTGGACACAACCTGTTCCAGCCTGTTCTCCCCCTTGGAAGGTGCTACAGAGCTCTTTACACCAAAACAACCAGACACAAGACCAGTTTGAGTCCACAGACCATTGGTCTGATGAGCAGCTCCATCAGTCATAGTGTCAGTAACCCTCCAACACCAAACGTCCACTGACCTCCATTCAAAAAGCATCGTTTTTAACATCACAGTCACTGAGTATAGATCCTGCACACAGACACATAGACAGACATGTACTGAACACCAGTCAGTGTGTATCCAGTCAGTTTATTGTTATTCATTAGAGACTTCCTGTAGACTAAACCGCCGGCAGCTTGTCTGATACTGTTTGACTGCAGTAACAGAGAGACTGCCGTCTTGCAGGACAGCGGGAGTCCTTCCTTCTCTAAATACCTTCAATTTGCTTTATTTGAAACGGCAGAAGGTAGAAGATGACGGTGTTTCCACATTGTTGACTGTAGTCGAGCAGTTGGTTACACAGCCACCTTTCTATCAGCTGCACAGTGTTAAAAACCCGCTTGATAACTCTGACTTGTCAACAACTACCCACAGCGCCCCCTGCTGCACAGCTGCTGTAGATGCAGTACTGCTGGTTTATTACTGTAAAACTCAAAGATGAATGACGAGCCTACAACAGCACAAAGTGTCAACCAGCAAATTCTGTGAACCCGCAGAATGCTGCCATTAATTGGGTCAAAATTTCTATAAAATGAATACTCAAAGCCCCGAAGGCTGAGTTGCATTATCAGAAAGATCCAGTACGTCCATGTGGACGGACCTGCAGGGAAACCTTTAATCAATAATTCAATTCACCTCGAAAAAAATCAAGACTGCATACATTGAATTAAGTAGGTCGCTATAAATAGATCCTACAGGCTCCAGGAGGTAACTGCAGTGAAAGCATGTTCACATTTAGCAGGTCTGAGGAGGAACGTAGCTGAGCATACAGAGAAAGTCAACAACATAGAACCCTCCACAAAACGACACACAACATACAAATAGAAGAAGACGAAGGCCTAAAAAAAAGTCATGCAGCATCAGTGGATCCATGTTGCACTGCTACTACTGTTATTATATCCATTGTCACTGTTACTGTGACTGCATGTCTGTCTCTCTCTATCTGTCTGTCTCTCTCTCTCTCTCTGACAGCATTTCTGTCTGTCTCTCTCTGTCTGTCTCACTCTCTCTTGCTCTCCCTCTCTCACCCAACCGGTCGAGGCAGATGGCCGCCCACCCTGATCCTGGTTCTGCTTGAGGTTTCTGCCTGTTAAAAGGAAGTTTTTCCTCGCCGCTGTCTCCAGGTGCTCGCTCATGAGGGAATTGTTGGGTCTCTGTAGATAAAAGAGCTCGGCCTGTACCAGCTCTACATGGAAAGTGTCCTGAGACAACTTTTGTTGTGATTTGGCGCTATACAAATAAAATTGAATTGAATTGAATGTTGTACATGAATGGAAATATCAGCTGGTCACAAACCTGATAATTTAGCATATATTCATAGCCTGTGTGAAGAAACCCCTCAGATAAACGTTTCATACAAAAGACAAACAAGAAATAACCTACAGAGAACATGAATATCCAGTATGAAGGATCACAGGAAAAAAGCAATTCATCATTCAGTCCTGTAGAAGCCAGTGCTGGAAGACTTTGAGTCCACGTAGCCTCATGGTGTTTCAGCAGTCTGTCAGGGTTGAGGACAACCTGCTAACCTGCCGTCTTTTGCCTGATGAAGGCGTCACAAATAAATGTGCTTCTGCAAGTTAGACAGTCTGCAAGAGTTTGTTTGCAACTTCTGATCCACTCGCCTTCTCACCTTCAGTGACATTAGCCTGTGCTAACATCAAACTTTAGTCAGCTGATGTGCTGTTGAAGATTAGCTCGTTGTATTCAGCGATGTTGTGTCTGTTTTTAACGTTTGGACAGCTGTAGGACTTCAGACTCAGGTCTTTGAGACCGGGGCCTTTATCACCGACACGTTATTTATGTTGCTCTCTTATTCATAGTTCATGCGTGAAGCATGAATATGTATGAAGAACATTATAAGTATCTCCACCTTCACTCCCTCTGAAAACAGTTTCATTGGACCAATGAATGTCAGCCTCCCTGATGTCCATGATGTCCATGATGTCCCAACCTCTCCCTGAAATTAAAGGCAAACCCTCTCTGGGCTCCAGCTGCCCCTCTTCTCCAAACAGGGCAGTCCTTTGAAAGCAGAGGCGGTGCAGCGTCAAACGGTGAACTTCAGCCCGGTGAAATGTGACCTGTGTGTTGAGGACGGACAAGAATCCGTCATGTCTCATCCGTCCTCTCAGCAGCCTGACCGTCGGCTCGGAGTATGGATGCGTCAGAGTCCAGCAGCTTTTCACCAGGTGTCACGACACATGTGTGGATGTGGTCAGACGTGTCTGACATTACGCCGGATCAGTTGTCAAAGCAAAGCATGTTGCGTTGGATGGCGGCGTCACGGATCAGAAGCAGCCAGTTTGCAGGTTCAGTCCTCCACGCTAACACAGTGTCTGCACAGGATTCCAGGTGCGGTATTGAGTGTGGGTCACCTGCTGGTTCAGAACGTGAAATGGAAGATGTGCTTAGAGCTTGAGTAACATGTGAGCTGACAGCTATAACGATGAAAACAGACAGAAACTGTGTCTGTGTGGACACGCTGTGACGGTCTGTACGAGATCCGTTCAGTCACTCCAGGTCCTGGTCTGACACGGCTCCTGCTGAGCGTCACACACAGCTACATGCTAACAGCATGAGGCCCAGCTAGAACTGAACAAAACACCAGGTTTGAGACTAATTTGGAAACATGGAAACACGAAACGACTTCTGGGTCTGAAGAACTGCGTTCTTTATTCAGTCACGTTGACACACAGAGCAGCTTCAACGGATTCTTCCAGAGCTAACCAATGAAAAAGGATCCGAAAGGTTTTTGTTTGTTTATTTGAAAGGATCCCCGCCATCGCCCATGACACCAGCTCGTCTTCCTGGGGTCAGAAATCCCAGCCCATCCCCACCAGACAAATGGACATATTGGTCGTCCCTGCCATGGCCCTGCCTGACATCCACTGCAAATGCTACTACTGTTATTACATCCACTGTCACTGTTACTGTGACTGCATGTCTGTCTGTCTCTGTCTGTCTGTCTCTCTCTCTGACTACATGTCTGTCTCTCTCTGTCTGTCTGTCTCTCTCTCTCTCTGACTGCATTTCTGTGTGTCTCTCTCTGTCTGTCTCTCTCTCTCTCTCCGACAGCATTTCTGTCTCTCTCTCTCTCTGTCTGTCTCACTCTCTCGCTCTCCCTTTCTCACCCAACCGGTCGAGGCAGATGGCCGCCCACCCTGATCCTGGTTCTGCTTGAGGTTTCTGCCTGTTAAAAGGAAGTTTTTCCTCACCACTGTCTCCAGGTGCTCGCTCATGAGGGAATTGTTGGGTCTCTGTAGATCAAAGAGCTCGGCCTGTACCAGCTCTATATGTAAAGTGTCCTGAGACAACTTTTGTTGTGATTTGGCGCTATACAAATAAAATTGAATTGAATTGAAAATTGAATTGAATTGAAGCTGCTGCCTCCACGACCCGGATAAGTGAGTCGAGTGCGAGTGAGCAAAGGAGGAAGTCAGGTGACGTAGTATAAAGACCAGGAGAGTCCGCATGTGGAGGAAGATGGCCGTTCATGTCCCGTGTGAAACCAGAGGACACCAACCTATTTTAACTTACGTAACGTACGAACATAACGTAACATCCTTCCTTTAAGCTCCCTCTTCTTAAACCTAACGAAACCGTTGGACAGCATTAACCATGTGACGATGAAGATCCAGCACGCTGAAGGTCTGGTCCAGATTATGCATCATAGACATAAACACCTGTTGTCTTCTGCCTTTTTCTGCTCAGTGACAGGAAGGACAAGGAACGTGGAGTTAGACTCAGACTAAGCATCAGGGATCATCTCCAGAGAACAAGGACGACGATGATGATGATGAGGAGTGTTGATCCTCCGCTGAAGGAGGCGTTTTCATGTTGTCTGAGTGAGGGTTTGATCTTCGATTGACATCTATAAAGAAGATATTCGGTCTGGGATTTTGTGATTGTCCTTCAAATGAGTTTGTTTTGGACAGGAGCCAGAACTGGACTTAAGTCTTCACAGGGACATGTTGAAGACTAAACATTGATAGAGGACATCATCAGTAATGGCGTGAAGAGAAAGAATGATTAGCTGCAGAACATTTCAACAGTACGAATGAAGCTGTGTATTTTATATTTTCAAATGTTTTTTTGTCAAAGTACATGTGTAGTACTGAGTTTGCTGGTACTCTGTACTTTGTAATTTTTCTTATTATCATTAAAAAGAGCCTCAGAGCTGCAGCTGCTCCTGCTTTGCTTCCTGTACTTCATTAATACCCAATAAGTATTTCTTTGGTTCCTCATAAGTAAAAATATTTACAGTATAAATATTCAGAGACTGTCTTCTGTACTTTTGATGTCTCCGTCACATTTCTGTTTGCAGAATCTCTTTCATGGTTTTCTGTCCCTGAACCAGTTACTTCATGAAAAGTGGATTCGAAGAAAGTACAAACAGACGGACAGCCGTCCAGCAGTCTTACCTATCTGTCCTGCGTCTCCGTCAGTCTCCTCTTCTTCACCTCAGTCTCTNAAAACCAGCACAGAGACAGAAAACCAGCACAGAGACACAGCACCTGTATGAACGTTCAGACTGGGAGCTGCTGATCTGGTCTGACTGGATTCTACCTGCCTGGTTCACCTGGGGAGCAGCAGCTCATGTTGATGATCTTTGGTTCAGTATGTCGTTATGTAATCTGGAGCCGTTGCCATGACAACAGAAACAGAAACAATGACAACATGTGGACAAGCAAGGAAACAGGAAGTACTTCACTGTGTGTGTGAGGGTTGACAGGAGGACGGATGTTTATCAAGCTACAGACCAGGCCTGGTCCCAGGCCTGATACTGGTCCCGGACCTGACCTTCGACCCCAGTCTTCATTTTCGTTTTGGTCTTTTCATGAAACGTTCTTTAGTTTTAAAAGACGGCAATCAGGAGACACAGGCACACCTACGTCCACCACTCGCCTCCAGCGTCCCTTCATGTGCAATCCCTGAGCAACAACCCAGATGAATTAGGTTCCACTGGGTCAACAAGGAGACCACTTGGTCCCTGCAGAGGCGCCGCACATCCACCAGAACTACAACCGGCCGGGGTGGAGCAGCAGCAGCAGTTAAATTCATAGTAAATGAAGTTTGCTTCACATTTTAACTTTTGAAACTCGTCTTTTTTGGCCTGATGTTACGTTCAGGGACCTCTGAAGGTGTAGGACGTGGAGGAGCTGCCAGGACCGCCACTTTGGAGCCTCTGTCAGCAGATTCCTCTATCATCGTGTACAGTTTTACTTGGTACAACAGTGAAAGAGCTGACTCCTGGTCTGAGCCAGCATCTCCATCAGGCCACCAACAGGAGAGCTGACGGGGGGGAAAGCGGGACCCCACAGGAAACAACCTGACCCCAACCACTGAGCCACCACACCGTCAATTAATATGAGCATCAGATCAGACTCAGGATCAGCAGATAGTCAATACTGAAGGATGTCATCAGACACCCAAACGCTGCAGAGACATTTATTAAACTCACAGACTATTAAAGTTTTCTTAACGCCGGTCCAAAACCAGGCTGAACCACGTCTCTGTCTCTGTCCCTCTCACAGGACACAACAGGATGTGACTTCACGTCCTCGGTTGTGTCAGCAGGAAGCAGCTGTCGGTGTGGGAGGACTTCAGTATGACATGATGTGGTTCAGGGCGGGCGAGTCTCCAGAGACCTGCAGGGAGTGAGTCCGTCATCGTCAGAAGGATCTGGGCGGACTGGGTCTGCTTCCAGAACCAGGATCAGCTTTACGGTTAAATTAACGAACACATAAAAGGACGTTTTTCTTTTCATCGTAATCAAAAGTAATACTGGCATTTAAATCCGTTAAGACGAGAAGCAGCGCTGCAGCCGTCAGACCTGAGTTAGTCTTTATTTTTAATGTTCAGCAGCTCAGTTTGAGGAAACTCTGTCCAATGAATGCAGCATTAAAGGTAAAATGTTAATTTCTTAAAGGAAAAAAACATTGAAACACTCAGATTGAACTGTCATCACTCACTCCCTCACAGGTGCCCCCTGGTGGTTGAACATGTAGATGAGCTTGAGCGCCCCCTGCTGCCTGTGCAGAGGCTGTGTGACACACCTGAGCTTCAGCAGGACAGACAGAGAGACAGAATGGAGTTTGACCGTCCAGTTAGCACAAAACAAAAGCTCTTTCTGCCGTGGAGCAAAGCCCCACACACACACACACACACACACACGCACGCACGCACGCACACACACACACACACACACACACTTCCTCAACTCGCTTTGTTCTGTCACATTTTGTTCTAATCACGAAGGTTTTGGGCTCAAACGTCCAGCTGCTGTGGAACACACAGGAACAGGAAGTGACATCATGAGCCAGTCTGCGGTCCACCTTCGTGTGTTAGCATGCTAATGCTAACACACGATGGCTTGTTGTGCTGAGACAAAAACTGTTTGTACATCAGGAGGTCACTGGAAACCAGTATGAGGCTGCAGGTGAACTGGGCAGCTGCCAGACAACCCAGAGAGTGAGAGAGTGTGTGTGTGTGTGTGTGTGTGTGTGTGTGTGTGTGTGTGTGTGTCACATACTTCTCATTGCTGCTCCTTTTTGATTGATGCTGTTATGATGTTGTTGTGGCTTGTTGCCGGGGCAACCTTTCAAATTGTAGAGTGATGATGACATGCAACAACACACACACACACACACACACACACACACACACACACACACACACTGAAAGGGCAAAGACAACACATCGTATACACATCAGAGTCTGATTTCATTAATCTGAGTCATTCAACAGTTGTTTGAGGTCCAGCATGAAGGACCAGGTCCAGCATGAAGGACCAGGTCCAGCATGAAGGACCAGGTCCAGCATGGAGGACCAGGTCCAGCATGAAGGACCAGGTCCAGCATGGAGGATCAGGACTGCACATAAAAGAAGAAGAGTGATCAGTTTTTCTTTAATGTTAAACAGGTGAAAAAGAATCATGTCAGACAAAGTCTTCATCCCGTCATGAGACACCCTGACACCTCAGTCCTCCTCCTCTTCTTCTTCTCTTTATGAGAGTTCACTGTTCAGACTGAAGCCAAGCTCACGTCTGCACACCAGAGCCAGAGCCAGAACCAGAGCTAGAACTAGAACCAGAACCAGAGCCAGAGCCAGAACCAGAGCTAGAACTAGAACCAGAACCAAAGCCAGAGTCAGAACCAGAACCAGAACCAGCCCTGCTCCGCCTGAAGGTCATGAAATCCACCTCCCAGCAGCTCAGAGCTCACAGACTAACATGTGACATCTCATTAAAAGAAAAACAAATATCAGCCATTTCATTGGTCGTGTGCTGGACCACTTACTTGCAGGCGCCGGGGGAAGCGGTTTCTTTATGCTAAGCTAACTAAGCTAAGCTATAGCCTCATATTCAGCATACAGACATGAGGGTGAACCAGTCTGAACAGCTCGCTCTCAGACAGAAAGAGAAGAAGAAGCTTTCACTGCTACACAAACAACAACAATAGAGGCTGGAAGCATTTGATTGGCTGAAAAGTGAAACTGTGACATGTCAGAAAAATGCTGTGGAAAGTTTTCTGAAAAGGAACTTTTATTAAAAATAAAAATATCAATAATGAAATAAACTCTGAAGAGAGTCGAACTGGTGGAATAACGTTTTGTGGTTGTGAGTTCTGATTGAAGTATTTTTCATGTACTGTAACTTTACTCATATTCTTTGTACTTCATGTTGTATTTGTTTGTATTGGTCCTTCTGGAGTTCCACAGATGACAGAACAGAATGCCTGCTAGGCGTTAGCATTAGCATTAGCATGACTGTACTTGGGCAGCGTGTTGGAGGTTGTTACTGCAGCTGCTGTGGAGACGAACAGAAGCTACGCAGGAAGTGATGTCAGACTTCAGCTTTCTATAAAACACTCGGTCCCTCTGGCCCTGGATTTCCATGGAGACCAGCAAGACACAATGAGGAACTGTTAACTGGGAAACAGTAAAAACCACTGGGAGCGTTTCCACAGAAACACGAGCAGAGACACAAACACACTTTTCAGTGACGTACAAAGTTAAGGTTCACAGGTCGAGGAACAAACAAAAGCTCCCTCAGGTGTAGACGTTGTGCACAGACAGAGCTCACCTTTGGCGTTCAGAGTTAAAAAGTCGAGTCTTGGTCCAAACCAACAGAGAGAACAGGTACAAACAGAGGCTGAAACAAAGACAGGTGTGCGTGGAGCAGGTGATCATACGAAGATAGAAGAGACTGTTCCAGAACAGAGTCTGCACAGGTTACAGCTCCACCCAGGAGGCTACACCTGATCCCAGCGATGTGTGGGACGCTGGTCTGGACCCGGGCCTGGAGCCAGTCTGCTTCCTGCCCACATTGAGGTCTTCCTCCCGGGGCTCAGGGGCCTCTCCGCTGGCCCGGCTGACGAACACCACCGGAGGTTGGGCGGAGGCCATCTCAAACCTCAGCTCTGCAGCGCTCTTATTTGTGCGGGAGGAGGAGGCCTTCCTCTTAGTCCTGGGCTGGGGGGAGGGCAGGGGGAACGCCGGACAGACTCTGTGTGAGGACGAGGAGGCGTCTCCGGCAGCAGCGGCAGACGATGAAGAGCCCAGTTTGGCCAAAGCCACCGGGATCTCCTCCAGAGACTCTGCAGAATCAGAGTGGTACTCGGCAGGAGGGGCAGCGGCCTGGACGGGGCCCAGGGCAGGGGCCGGGGGTGGCAGGGACGCCCTGAGAGGGAATGCTGGGAAAGGAAGTCGCTGACCCAGGGACACAGTGGACACACTGCTGGGCTCCGCTGGAAGACAACAAACAATACAGAATAAAAAGAAATGCCCTCCTTCATTAGCCTGAGTTTAGCCTTC
>JBBMOE010000140.1:86102-112940 GCA_037975065.1 Chaetodon trifasciatus
GAGGAGGAGGAGGAGGAGGAGGAGGAGGAGGAGTCATCAAAGCGTCTCACTTGTAGTTTCTGCTCCCCACACAGTTGTTGAGCCACCGACAGTGATGGTCGAAGTTGGCAACACACTTGTTACAGGCACTGCAGTGCTTTGACTTTGGACCCCTGAAACACACACACACACACACACACACACACACACACACACACACTCTGTTAGCCCTCACAGCGTCTCTCCAGCGCCCTCTGCTGGCTTCACTACATGCTGAATGTTAGTGACAGACAGATGTTTCCAGGTGTGTGTGTTGGGATCCCAGAGGACAGCAAAGTCTGTGATCTGAGACGCTGAAGGACGTCAGAACACAGGATGTCTGCCATGTTTCATTTCTTACATTCTGCTCATCAACAGAGACAAAAATCAGACAGTTTGTGTGTTCATCGTCGACTCTGGCATGCTGTAATTCTAATAATTCTACTAATTAGTACTAATGATTCCAACATTTAAGAGCGTAAAGTCTTTTTCTCTGCATGTTTTGCGAGTGCAGCTCCTCCTCTTGCTCTGAACGATGTTAAAACTGGTCAAACGGAAGCTCAGGTCTCTCCTGGCCCAGGTCTACGTCTGCGTGACGCCTCCTCTGACCCACTTCTCTGAGGCCCCCTGGGAGAAAGCAGCCGGCCGACCACTGAGCTGGTTTCCTGAGGCCTTCCATGCAGCTCAGGATCACAGCGATCAGAACGGTTCACATCAGACCTTCAGTGAGCTCTTCCATTATTTACACCGAGTGGAGGAGGCGGCTGCATGAACCACGCTGAGGCCGGCTGAGCTTTCTACCACAGGAGAAGAAGTCAGCACCTCCTTAAAGGGTCAGAGACAAAGATGGCGGCAGGGACGAGTCACGATGAGTGTTTGTCTGTGTGTGTGTGTGTGTGTGTGTAAAAACAGGGAGGACCTGCAGAGACACTCTGCCCTCCACTGAGACCAGTCACCCTCTGGAGGTAACGATCAGGTGGAATAACACACCTGTGTGTTCATTATTAGCTCGACATGAAGCAACACTTCGCCTCACATTGAAATATCTCAACAGCCATTGGTTGAATCCTTCTGACACATCATCCAATGACAGGACTGAAACGTCCATAAACCAATGTTAGCAGGCAACAAGTTTAAACTGTGCTCTCAGCTCAGAGCAGGACGTTTTACTGACGCTTGAATTAGAAGACATCCAGACATCTGTCTCATGGCGTCTGCATGGTTGTCCCTTTGGACAGGTCAAACTCTCACAGCAGACATCCTGATCAGCGGTGTGTGCGTGCAGCAGTCTTACTCACACGTCCACCTGGCAGAGGTAGCAGTGGCAGTTCTCGATGACGTGAGCGTGTTTGGAGCGGTCGAACACGGGGATCGGACCTTTGTCGCTCTTCGTCCTGACGTTGTAGTCAGCCGGGTCGATGGACACGGCCATGACGTGGACACACAGGTGACAGACAAACATGATGCCCGTACACTGATGGCAGATCAGGACTCAACACAAATGCTGCAGCGTGATTGGACCATGGGATCACTTTCAATGACCTGACTCTAAGATTCCTCATCAAAGATGTCCATGCAGACGTTTCTGTTGACAAACTAATATCAGCCAATCGTACGGTCAGGTTTTTAAAGCTTCCTCTGCTGTTTCCTTTCCAACACTAGAAGACTCAATGCTGCTAAATCTATCCAAAAATCATAGAACAAAGCATCTCCGACTGCAGGATGGAGCTTCAGGGCCACTGTGAGGAAAATATCATGAGAGATTGAAGAATTTAAGGACTTACAGCTTCTCATCAACAAGCTGAAGTTGTGTTTGCATCCGGAGGAAAACTCGCTGTGTGAAAGTTTCTCCTTCCTCATAAAACACCTGGAGCTCAGCGGACTGATGCCAAGCCACTGGTGGGACCCTGGACGGTGTCCCCCACACAGAAAAGATCATCAGTCATCCTGCGCTTGGACTAGGCAGGCTGGATTATGTTTTATCATTATCATTTGTATGATTTATGATTGGCTGTCAGTCCACGCCGCTGCCTGGTGAAACCTCTGACTTCAGGTCGTCAGTATCATCTACCGACTGCTAAAACCTGAAATCTGTGACTTTGTGCTGAAGCCTTTTCCCTTCCTCAGCGGCCCTGATGCCCCATTGCACGGCTGTGAGCTCTAAGGATACGATGTAGCCCGCGGGGATCCAGTGAGCCGGCAGCAGTGGGACGAACACGCCGAAGCCGGTGACGGCGAAGTAGACGTAGAGCAGCCAGGCCAGCAGCTGGAAGGGGTGCGGCGGCCAGCTCCAGCCGTTGGTCCGGGAGCACAGCGGCACGTCGACTCGCCGGGGGCCGTCCTCGCTGACCGGCGCCGTGCGGTTCGGGTTCCTACAGCACACGTCCATCCTGCGCACAGATTCAACATCCAAGACTTCTTGTTTTCAGTCAGAGAGCTCGTTCTTCATCGCCCGAGCAACACATCAGCTGCTTTCCGATCATTCAACCATCACTGGAAACGACCTGCAGAGGAAACACACAACACAGCGTGACGTGACCCAATCACACACCACGTTCAGGGCGGAGGGTACTGGACAGGAGCAGCCCCATCACCCCGACACCCAGCAGCTCATCCTGCTTTCAGAGCACGAACAAACACAACGCGGTCGGACGACGCCTCGATTCATCAGTCAGCACAGAAAATGAATCTGCGTCTGTTCTGATGGTCGGTGAGACCGACCGTCATGTTCAGTTATCTGCTGCTCATTTTATTGACTGATCATCTCAGGAAACACTGTCCATCAGTCTCCCAGAGTCCAAAGGGACATCTTCAAATGTCTTATTCAGTCCAAAGCCCACAGATCCAGTTCAGAGCTGGAAAACAGACAATAAGTCAAAGCTTTGCTCCAAAATGTTTCTGTTCATCAGCTGATCGTTGCAGCTCTCTAAACTGTTTTCTCTCTTTTAGGTCATCTCAGAAAACTGTGATCAACATTTCTTCATATGTGGACACTGACACGGTGTAGACCAGTCCTTTAATTGACCACGTGAGTCAATTATCAGTTGATTAACCAATAAAGAAATCATCTTTAGCTGCAGGCCTCACTGAGATAGATCAAAAAATGATCCACTAATCAAGAGAATAATTAGAAGCTTTGATCTCTAATGATCAGTGAGTTCATCTACAGGGAAGAGAATTAATCACTTTATCACGACCAACATGAACTCATGAACTCATGAACTCATAACTACGAGAACCAGAACACAGCACCGGAGGCTCAACCGGGACCGAGACGCAGCTCACCTGCTCAGCACGGACAACTGGGACTCGGGATGCGGATCGGCCCTCCGGTCCGCTGCATCTCATTTCATCCCGGAGTCTGGGCCTGAACGGCGGCGAGGAGTTCTGCCGTTCCCCGGCTCGGGAGGACCACGCTGCTGCTGGGGAGCAGCACTTGACTCGACTCGGCAGACAAGCTCCGTCCAGAGAACCAGACCTGGCAGACCAGTCCGGCTGCTAGCTTACCTCACTTCCATCCCGGCTGAAGACACGATCCGTCTCAGCTGAGTTAGCTCCTTGCTAACCGGCTACATCGCCCCGCGGTGCCTGCGGGTGTTTCGTAGCTGTTATCCGGATAATATTTAGATCGGCGCTTCAGTTTCGGTGACTCGTTAACGAGCTAATCCATCCGCGGACAGCTACAGCTAGCCGCGTCGGCCGGAAACGGCTGCCGCCATGCCGAGCTAACGCCGACAGACAGTGAAACGGTGACCGCGGAGCGCGAATCAGACGCCGGGCTGTAACGTCGAATTTTAACGGGAAGATCTCTCTAACAGTGTAACGGTCGCTGGTGTTTCAACTATCCACTAACTAGCTAGTTACACTGTTAGCCTGGTTGCTGCTGCCCCACCGTCTCCTAGCCTTGTACGCCGTTTCCTTGGTAACGCTCCAGGTCCGCTGTCATTGGTCACTGTAGCTGAGCCCGCCCACTAGTTGGTACCCATGTAAACTGATCTGAGAACAGCTTTCAGGCCCAGTCGGCTGTGAGAACATGTTGTGTCCAACAGAGGGCAGCGGCTGCACGGACGTTAACAAGACAGACAAGACAAGACTGAATGCAAACGGACAGAAACAGACAAAACACTACATGTTTTTTTTGATTGAGGGAAGGACGTAACATGGAGCAGTACCATATAATGCAGTATGAGGAAATACAAATACACACAACTCAACAGGAAAACACACACGGAACTACACAACACATGCACACCTGAAAGAGACGCATGATTTACGACTGATCCCTTTTTTAAAACTCCAGCTCAAAGTTCAGGCTAACATCATGTCACGATGCATGCTGAGTGTGTACGGAGCTGCATACAGTCTACTGATGCTGGAAGACTTCCTGGAACAGTGGGTGAATTGATCACGTGATCAAAACTTAATGACATCAGCTTTCTGTCCAGAATTATGACTCTTTGATTATTTATCATCATAAAGGCTTGACTGATGTCAAAGTGGAGACATGTGAACCGTTAAATGAACGTCCTGACAGTGCTGTTAATGGAACCACCAGAAGACAGCGCGTCCCTCTGAAGACTGCGTCTCCTGGGAGTTATTAAACTATTGTGCATGAAGGAAAAGGACAGGAGTGTGTTTGATGAAACTTGGTCCTCTGAAGTCAGAAAAATCACTGTAAAATCCCTGTAAAACATCTAGACCAGGTTCAGCTCCCCTGCGCTCTGCAGGCTGTCTTGCTGAAGCTTCACTTCATCCTGTCGCACTGCTCCTTCTCACGGTTCTCTCCCGGTCTGGCCTCCATCTTCTCTCTACAGCTGTTCTCTGCCTCTATCGGTTTCCTCTTTAGCTCCTTTTTGGTATGCCTCAAGTTCCTCGTGACTCCTTTCCATGAAAGTCCTCTTCTCCCTGCTGAGAAGGCTTTGATCTCCTTGTCAATCCAGGGTTTATTATTTGGGAAGGGCCAGAACATTTTAAAGGCTTCAGTGGTGTCCTCACAGAAACTGGTTTAGTTTGGTATGCAATAAGATACCCTCAGTGTCATCTCCATAGTCCTCCTGGAACAGCTCCCAGTCCGTGACATGGAAACACTCCTGAAGGGACTCCTCAGCATCCTACTTTGACCAGACCGTCACAGTCCTTGTGCTCACAGGTGGATCAGGCTGTGGTCTGATTCTCCGAGAGGGGGAAGGGAAGAAGCTGTATGTCCCTTCATGTTGACATTAACCAAATCAGAAACACACTGACAAAGGACATTAAAGACAAAGCTGGAGGACAGCTGTCTACCCAAAAACCCTTTGAATTAACCTGAATATGTTCTACTGCAGGTTTAATAGGCCAACATCGACACCCGTCACCCATTCCGGCTCAGACATCAAACAATCACTGACACCCCCTGCACCACCCTCATCACTCCCCACTGAATATCTCCGCATTTGACCCATCTTGGTCCGGCGTTCCTCCACAGCAGACCAGGAGCGGTGGGCTGCCAGCCGACAATGGCGCCCGGGGACCCATCCTTTTCATCACCACTGGTCAGGTGGTGATCTTCTTGCATGTTTTTAGTGGGGTTTTTTATGGAGGAAACCCCGGGTGAACACGGGGAGAACATGCAAACTCCAAACAGAAAGGCCTCTTTTTCCTCGAGCAGCAGGCACTGAAGGCGTGGTGGACAGGAAGGCCTCCTCTCTTCTCCTTGCTCAGTTTTCCTCTGGTACATTTCCATTCAACGGTATAAATTTCATTATCAATCCTCTCTCTGTCCCTCACGTTGGCTGCAGCGACAGCATGGACTACAGCAGCTCATCAAGTGACCATCACCATCAGGTATTTTCAGAACACACCAGGAAACACAAAACAATCCACCAGGAACACCACGACTCTAAAACACTGCTGTGGTGCAAACAAGCGGTCAAAAGTCCTCCCGCTCGGAGCCCAAAGCAGCAACGAGCAGTAGTACTTTTACTCAAGTAAAGGACTGAGTATTTCTTCCACTGCAGGCAATTCTTAGCAAAAGAACACGTCGGACTCATCTGAAGTCGGGAAAACATGAACGGTCCTCTGCAGTTCTGGACATGAGTGGACTTTGACTCATTAAAGGTAAAACGTGTCGCTGACGTTGAGGATTCACAGATCAGATGAAACATCACAGCTGAGAGTCATTTGAAACGAACTGCAATGAAGTTCAGCGTCATAAAGTGCAGCTCTGGGGGTCTGAAGTGATTCTCTGTTCATAATCTTCTTCGCCTCCTGCAGCGGGGTTGAAGAGGTTAAGTGCTTCATCACCATAAAAACCTCCTCCCAGAGGTTTAACTGCTTTAATATCTTCAGCAGAATCTGTGTTTTCTGAAACTTAATTACTGTGAAGATGAAACTACTCCCGTGGCGAGCTCTGAGAAACATGCACAGTTCTGCTCTAAACGTTTGGCTGTAAAACACCCTGAGTCAGCTGACAGATGTGGGTCCCACAGGGGCCTCCAGCAGGGCCCGACCACAAACTCCAAGTCAGAGCAGGAAGATGTGGTCGGCCTGCAGGTTACATAAGAGAGCCGAGAGTCTGACGTGGGGCGAGGGGGGAACCCGCCACCACACACACACACACACCATAGACACACACACACACACACACACACACACACACACACAGACACACACACACACAGAGTTGTGTTTTCATCACATTGACTTTCATTCATTTCCTGAGGACTGAACCACTGACCCAAAAATCAACTGTTTTCTAATTGGGGACATGAGCTTTGTCCCCAGTTGCACCAGCTGTCCCCAATTAACTGGTCTTGAGTCTGACATGTGTCCCTGAAAGTAGCCTAAGTCAAACCACACACATACTTATACACACACACACAAACACACACACACACACACACACACACACTCACAAACACAGACACACGATTACTTCAGTAGAAACAGCGGAAAAAATAAATCCACTCACAGCAAAGTCAAAATGTTAAAAAGTGGATAACAGCAGATGCTTCCGTCATTTTCAGACTTTTCTGCTTGTCTTCATGTCCACTGATGACTGATGGCTGATCCAGGACCTGCTGTCCCCCTGCGGGATTCTGTGACCTGCCGTGCCGTCAGCCAGCGAGCGACCCTCATCCCAAACTAAGTGTCCTCATTAAAAAGCCTTCATTAGAGGAAACAAAGCAGCCAACAGCGTGCTGCGGTCCTGGCAGACAGGATGGTTCAGGTTCTGTCCCAGCAGGTCAAGCTGTCCTGGATTCGACCTTCAGACCACAAACACCGAAGTAACTGAGAGGAAAACTCTCCTGCTGGTGCTTCATCAGGTTTTCAAACAGTTTGTGGATGTCAAGACTGATGAGCTGTTGTCAGCTTCCTCCATCAGGAGCTGAAACAAGTGTTAAATTTACCCGTTTCATCAGTTTATACACTGAAGATCCACTCACAGTGAAGAACTGAATCAGAATCAGAATCAGAATCAGAATCAGAATCAGAATCAGAATCAGAAAGCTTTATTGCAGGTACGATTTTACACATACGAGGAATTTGCTTTGGTGAGGTTGGTGCGTGACACATCTATTAAAAGAAGCTGTTAGAAAAGTAAAAATATAACAGTAAGTGAGAAATATAACAATAAGTAAAAAATATAACAATAGTAGAAAATATAACAATAAGTAAAAGATATAACAATATAAATATATATACACGTCTTTTTTTTTTTTTTTTTTTTACAGAAGCACAGTCTGTTTTCTCAGAAAGTCCAGGCTGAGCGTTAATGTAACACACAGAGTTATGGTCGTGTCAGTGTGACAGATGAGGCAGAGGAGGAGTGTGAAGAGTGTCGGGGGTTCCGGGCCTTGTTGATAAGGCTGACAGCAGACGGAAGAAACTGTTCTTGTGGCGTGAGGTTTTGGTCCTGATGGACCGCAGCCTCCTGCCAGAGGGGAGCGTCTCAAAGAGTTTGTGTCCGGGGTGGGCGGGATCAGCCACCATCTTACCTGCACGCCTCAGGGTCCTGGAGGCGTGCAGGTCCTGGAGAGACGGGAGATTGCAGTCAGTCACCTTCTCTGCAGACCTGATGACACGCTGCAGTCTGCCCTTGTCCTTGGCGGTGGCAGCAGCGTACCAGATGGTGATGGAGGAGCTGAGGATGGACTCAGTGATGGCTGTGTAGAAGTGCACCATCATTGTCTTTGGCAGACTGAATTTCTTCAGCTGCCGCAGGAAGTACATCCTCTGCTGTGCTTTCTTGATGAGGGAGCTGATGTTCGGCTCCCACTTGAGGTCCTGGGAGATGATAGTTCCCAGGAAGCGGAAAGACTCCACAGTGTCAATAGCGGAGTCACAGAGGGTGATGGGGGCAGGTGAGGCTGAGTTCTTCCTGAAGTCCACAACCGTCTCCACTGTCTTTAGAGCGTTGAGCTCAAGGTTGTTCTGGTTGCACCAGGTCACCAGATGGTCAACCTCCCACCTGTAGGCGGACTCGTCGCCATCAGAGATGAGTCCCATGAGGGTGGTGTCGTCCACAAACTTCAGGAGCTTGATGGACTGGTGACTGGAGGTGCAGCTGTTCGTGTACAGGGAGAAGAGCAGAGGAGAAAGAACGAAGCCCTGAGGGGATCCGGTGCTGATGGTCTTTGAGTCGGAGACGTGTTTCCCCAGCTTCACGCACTGTTTCCTGTCAGACAGGAAGTCTGTAATCCTCCTGCAGGTGGAGTCAGCTGGGAGAGCTTCTCCTGAGGCAGAGTTGGGATGATGGTGTTAAAGGCAGAGCTGAAATCCACAAACAGGATCCTGGCGTAGGTTCCTGCGGAGTCCAGGTGCTGGAGGATGAAGTGGAGGGCCAAGTTGACTGCATCGTCTACAGACCTGTTGGCTCTGTAGGCGAACTGCAGGGGGTCCAGGAGAGGGTCGGTGATGTCTTTGAGGTGTGAGAGCACAAGGCGCTCAAAGGACTTCATGACCACAGAGGTCAGGGCGACGGGTCTGAAGTCATTAAGTCCTGTGGTCCTTGGATCATCTTATATAAAACAAGGATGAGATGGAATGAACCAGGCTTCACCTGTTTGCTATTTTCCACCCACAGTCCCTGAACAGGTACGAAGAACAAATCAAAGTGAGATTAGATTACAAAAACACTAAGACAGCCGATAAAAGCAAACCATTGTCCCCAAAATCTAAAACAGAGGACACAAACCCAGCCCCGCGTTTCTTATATACCTAAATTTACAACGTTAGATTTTAGTGTTATCCAGCTTTTTAATCTGCTTTTTAAATCCAACATCTGATCAAAGGAAACACCCAAGCATTGAAATTCATCCACAGATCTCCGTTTGCATGCTTTGGTAGAGGACACCATTATAGTCTTTTCAAAACAAACAGGTTTTACCTATTTATTTTCCATTTCCTTTGTTAATGTCAATGTTAACTTCTGTTGCATTTTTCCTGCGTGTATGTAACACAGAGCCTTCTGCCTGCATCATGAATTCATCATCATTGCAAACAGATGGGAGATGAACAGACAGAAGAACACTGGTCCTAAAATCGCGCCCTGTGGAACTCCCATGATGCAGGCTTTCAGTTTACTGTTGACCTGCACATGCTGGATTCAGCCCAGCTTTGGGCAGTTAGAGACAGGGCAGTTTGGTAAGTAATATTTGGTGGTTTACTGTGTCCAAAGATGATGAAGAACATCTCCCTGAAAGTTCTGCAGAGCCACCGTATTCATTATTTAGATGTATATTTTAATAAAATCTGCTTTAGACTGACACTGAGTCATCGCACATCTGCTCACAGGGTTTAGTTCTAAATCTTCCTCTGAAATGAAGAAAATTATTGGGATTCTTTCCCTATTTATTTGACTCTTCTGTCTTTTCTAGCAGCTAATGTGAGATTATGACCTGAATGACCGGTGATGGGTTTTACGTTTTTGTTATTCTGTCTGTTTTAGATGTAAAAATTAATTCCAACAGTTTGGAAAGATTTCCCTATTCTGGCAAGTTTCTTTTATCTTCTGTGTCATCTGAAACATTGAAATCTTTCAGCCTCTTTCGGAGTGCTCAGTGTCCAATGTCCCCAAACAGGTATGACCATGAGACTCAGGGCCAAGATGGAAAAACGGGATAGTTGTTTGGTTTTGATGTTTACGATTGCCATGACGGCCATTTCCCTCATACGCAGTTTGAAAGTCTGGCGGTCTCCCAGCAGCGCTCGCCGAGCTGCCGTGAATACCTGCCTCCATCTTTCCCACCATTAAGTACATGTACTCAAGCACTGTACTTCAGTGCAAATCTGATATACTTGCACTTCACTTTATACTTTTACTCCACTACATCTCAAAAACAAATGTTGTACTAATTTTTCATGGCCTTCCTGTCCAGTGAAAAGCTCCTATCTCCAGATGTGTTGGTGTTGAATGTTTGTGATACACTGAAGGAGGAAGTGTTCTCCTCCCTCTTTAATCTCAAAAAAAGATTTCACTTAATGAAACTGGAAAAATGTGTTGTCATAACTTCAAATGTTGAGCTGAACAACTGGTGAAAAGTTGATTTACTTTGAAGAAGAAATAACTTTAATTTTAGAGTATTGAGCTTATGTATGGTGGCCCTGAGAGCTCAGTACAGATAATAAGTTGTTAATTCCATTCAAATGAATTACTTTGTCCATTTTACATTATTTTAAGGTTATCAGTCATCTTAAATGTGTTAAGCACAATCAGTGAATGTGTGATTCAGTTTCCATCCAGTCGCTCTGGAAGCTCTAAGTATGATATCACGTTTTTCTGGTCATGTTGTAAAGACTGTTGCTCTGTCGTCAGTTCATTGAATAAAGTCTGTGCTCTGTCATTGTGTTCGTTTCTGTCTCTGTGGAGCTGAAGGCGGCTTTTATGGTTGTGAACTGTTCTGAGGACAGAGGCTCTGAAGACTGAGGGTGACATCTGCTCCACAGACTGTAAAGAGATTGAAGAAAATTAGTGATTTGTGATGCTGGACGACATAAATCAAACTGGCGACTTCATGTTTTGCCTGAAAATGTAAAACACATGATGAACTTCCAAAGAAACACTTGAAGATGTTTCCAGTCTAACACATTCACCATATGAACAGCATGTGTTTCCTCCTGACAGCGACGCAACAACTGAGTCCTGCTGAATAATTGCACATTAAACACACATTTTAAATGCACATTGAATTGAACTGAATACATGCACATACTCAGTGCATTATGGGAAGTCTCCCAGCAGTCTAAGCCTATAGCAGCATAGCTAAGGGCTGGTCCAAGGTAAGTCTGAGCCAGCCCTGTAAGATTCATCATAACAGGAAAGTTTCAGGCCTAATCTTAAGCTCACAGTTGGTGTCTGCCTCCTGGACCGAGACTGAATGATGCTTCCACAGGAGAGGAGCCCGACAGTTGAAGGTTCTGCTCCAGTTATGCTTTGTGGAGACTTTGGGAACCATAAGTAAGCCTGCACTCTGCGATTCTAGCTAGCCAACAAGACTTTGTGGTGGTCAAGAAGGAACAGATGACAGCAGCAGTGATGGACACAGAAACCCAGAGAAAGAGCATGAGCTAAAGAATCACCAACGGCTGAAGGAGGAACTCGGCTGGATAGATAGATAGATAGATAGATAGATAGATAGATAGATAGATAGATAGATAGATAGATAGATAGATAGATAGATAGATAGATAGATAGATCAAAGATAGAGCAGCTGAGGACAATGCTCTTTTTAGTAAAGATGGAAACACATTATATGGCTCCAACATGAAGAAGCAGTGGCTCCTCTCTGACCTCCCTCTGGGTGTCTGAGCTCCTCTCTCAGCCTCGGATGGCCAGTCTAAAAGAGGCATCTTCAGAAAACTGCCGTCGGTGGACACAGTTTGATTGGAAATCATTGATTCTGGGTTTATTGATGTTATACAGAGTCCAGACTGTGGTGGAATTGAGGTTTTCAGCAAACATGTAGATGGTCTCCTTGATTGAAGTTTGTTAAATTGCACGTTTTTTTCACTTGAAATAAAAAGGCCAATAATTTAGTGCTGCTTGTGATCCTGTTCAGTTCTTGTGGTGGGGGCAGACGTGTCACTGTAATCACACCCAGTTAATGCGAGAAATATGTGGACGTGAAGCGTGTAAGAACACACAGAGCAGAAGGTCACGTATGAAACAACACTCATGGGGTGATGTGGATGTTCTCCACCTGCTTCCTGCTGCTCTCTGTTTCCTCTCTGATGGACTCAGACAGTCTGACTCTCCTGCTGTGTGATAACCAGCACCGTAACAATGGGGGACCACGGAGGGGGGGCGAGTGGGCTCGGCTTTCCCAAAAGTCCTCGGGACAAAACCTGGAGGGGCGTCACAGTGTGTTCCTCTGTCCACACAAACATCGTGGGACGTCTCCTCCTCTGCTGGTAAACCACGCTCGGTCTGGACTTAACCCTCTGAAGTCAGTGCGACAACGAGTTCTATCATCAGACGGAACAAAAGAAGAACAAGAACAAAAGAAAAAGTGGTTCTCCTGAGCAGAGCTTTGACACAGTGAACCAACACACAGCTTCCATTCCTCAATGAGCCGTTAAGGTCGAAGCAGCACCTGGTCTCACAGACTGTGGTTCTCACAGGTACAGCAGCACACGTGTTAAAGAGCCGAGAAAATCAGAGGGTTCGGCCAATCACAGCACTGGTCTCCCGGCTTTGAAACCTCCATCGGTGATTCCAAAACAGACTGGCACATAGTGGAAATGTTTTTTTATTTCAACAATGAAACTGATGATTTTTTTTTCATTGCATTGCTGCACCTGCTGCATTATGATCCTCATAAAAGATTCACTGTAAACCAGTAAATACATACCATGTAAATACATACCATGTAAATACATACCATGTAAATACATACCATGTTTTTCTAACTTTCTAAGAAAATAACAGCCTTACAGTTAAAGTGAGTCACAGGAGAAAGACACTCATCACACTGTGTGACGCATGAGCAGCAGCACCTGGTCCATCCCTGACGCCGGCTCATTGAAACTAAGTCATGCTCTGCACACACACACACACACGCATACACACACACACACACACACACACTCGTACCTTTCACTCTGATGGTATGTGGGATTCATGTATGTGTTTTCTGTCCTTGCAGAAGGACCAATGAATGCATATCTAATGTAATCTAAAGCAGAGAATGTGAGTACGGATCAGACCATGGTTTAAACCCGCACAGACAAACTGAACGTCTCCTCCCGGTGGGTCCAGTCGTCCTGACAGACCAACTCCAGATGAGCGTTGAGGGAAACTTACAAGAAGAACCACAAACCTAGAAAAGATTGCATATGCTTAACTCTTTGTGAGCTGTGAAATTCACACTTCAAAAAGCAACAAATAGGCAGAGAGTCAGAGATCGACAGACAGCGTAAAATTAAATCTCATATAGAAGTGTGCTGCCATCTGCTTAACTCCATCTATGACACATGCACTCGTGTGCATGTGAAGCTGTTCCTCGTTTGGAAGGTTACGTAACCACCAGAGGCAAGTTTACTTACACGAGCCAACCATGAATGTGGGGCCTCACGATCCTTCTGACTTTGTGGGTTTTAAGCAGGAGGTGCCAGAAAAGTTAGTGGATGTGGACGTGGATGCACAGACGTGATGAGCTTTTTTCTCTGATTTCTCAGTGGATTTCAAGAGGTTTATTCTGATGACGTCCTCAGAGAGAGTAACACATTAAAAGACATCGATGGTGCGGATGGAGGCCTCGGCTTTGTGCTCTACACTACTTTTTCCGTTTTGTCGAATTGTTCAGGTTTCAGTTCTCACTCTCTGATCACATGGACCAGGGAGGACCTTTTACACATCAGACGATCCACTGATCAAACTTCAGTCACTGAGCCAGAACGTTGGAGGAGCAGCAGCTGTCTAAGATCTGCAGGAGACGCCGATGGAGCTCGTTAAACTGAGACAGAGAAGATTTAGAGCTGTCTGCTCTCTGGATGTCCTGCTGCTCCTCAACAGAGCAAACATGGACTTCTGCAGATCTGCTGCCCTGCACTTTACTGAAACCTGCCTTGGTGAGAACGTCCTGGACACAACACCACGTCTGCTGGGTCTTCAACTCCCCCAGGTGGACCATGTGACAGAGCCGTCAGCAAAAACGAGGGGAGCTGGAATCTGCTTCTGCGTAAACCAAGTTTGGTCTACAGATGTGACATTGTCAAGGAAGTCATGCCCTCCTCGTCCAGAGACTAGACTGTAAACTGTCGGTGTTTCCATCCCACCGCAGGCTTCAGCCATGAACTCCAGAATACAGACAGCACATCGATCGTTCCACCAGGGGTGACACCAACGCTACATCTCCGTCCCCTGTGCAGTTCTGGGACTCTGATCACGGTCTGCTTCATCTTCATCGAAATGAAAGTCTGTTCAGACTGTAGTCGAGACCGCGAGGAGACGGACCACCAAGGCAAAGCTGGAACTATGGACCCGCTCGACTGCACTGATTGGACTGTGACTGCTGCTACAGGCCTGGAGGAGCTCACACTGTGGCATCTCACATCAGTTTCTGTGAGGAGACAAAACCTTCTGCACACACAACAAACCCAGTTTACAGAAAAACAGGCCAAGGAAGAGGCCAGGCTAACCAGTGCAACCAGGCCGGAGAGCTGCTTCTCAACCCGCGTCACTGTGGAGAGGCCTGCAGGACATCACCAGCTACAGGAAACCACCACCCCCAGTGAACACACACACACACACACACACACACNACCTGTTCTAAACAGTCTCCTCTGGATGGCGCTACAGAGCACAAAACCACCAGACACACCGACTGTTCACAGCCTGGACTCCTATGTCGACACTTTTGTTGGTGCTTTTTGTATATGCAGCATTTCTGTTTATATTACATTTATATTTAAGCATTTATTCACACACTCGCATTCTTTATCTGTATTTGTTCTTCTTTGTTGTCCTCACCTTCAGCTGTTATGTCTGTTAATTAATTACGACATGAAGAGCTCGATAACACTGTGTTTCATGATTTGACTGAATTCTGACTCTGAGCTGTGTGATTTCTGCATTATAATGTTTCAGAAAAGACAATGCAGTAAAAGCAGAACATCAGCAGTAATGTAAGTACTGGTTGTACCTGTGTGCAGTACTGCCGTCCTGATAACATCTGCACTCAGAGTGCGTCATGACTGATCCTTGGATGGATCAGCGTGTTCAGCATGGACAGGCTTCACCTTCACTTCGTCTTCTTTCTGTCCCTGAGCTTTAATGTCACACACAGCTGGAAGCTTTCCATCTGAGACGAGAGGAGGACACTGTCCACTGCTGTCCACACTCTCCAAAGATGCAGATTTAGTATTGACAACATAAAGAAAATATGGATGTCAGACATTAAACACGCTCTCTCTCTCTCTCTGCCTCATGTTTGAGTGTTTACAGTGGGCTCAGAAATGTACTAATATACTACGTACTGTGTACTAATATACTACATACTAATACTAATATATAACTTTAGTTCCTGTGCACACAGGATGACGTCTGAACACCTACAAACACTTCAGCACACACATCGCTGGCTAAACACCACAATCACGCACACACACACACACACACACACACACACACACACACATACAAACACACACACACATACAAACACACACACACACACACACACACACATACAAACACACACACACACATACAAACACACACACGCACACATTCACACACATACAAACACACACACGCACACATAATCACACACACACATACAAATACACGCACGCACACACATGCATACATACACTGTAATGATACAGGTCACTAATTATTATTATCATTATTATTATTATTATTATTACTACGTTATTACTATTTGTTTTGCGTAAAGTTTACGTCAATAACTTGTCTTAGTTTTAGTATTGCAAAGAAAATCTGCATCATAAAACATCTAAAACAGTTAAAATCAGCAGCGTCTTCAGTTTCAGTAGATCTGTCACAGACTGCCTGCGTCTGACCTCACCTCACTCTTTGGTTGTGGTCCGAGCTGCAGATGGAGGGCAGGAAGTGATTTTCTGCACAGCAAGCTCTTTAACACACACCCAAAATGCAGATGTTTTGCGTCATTTATGGTCACTCACGTCAATTAATCAAAGGAACATCGAGGAACATTTATTGAGTACCAAAAGTTGTTGTTCATAAAGTGAAAATGCAAGAAATTGACTGAAAAATGTTGGAAGAAAATGTCTCATTTACCATCTGCGGTCAGGAGGAGCCGAGTCGGTAACAGTGGAAATGGTGGAACATTAGCTGTTAGCTTGTTTTAAATCTATGGTGATGGATTTAAAGTAACAGCTACAAGCAACACGACCAATGGAGACGACCCGCGTCTTTAGTGGCGTTTCACCGGAACATCGCGAGCGGTTAACCTAGCCAACAACCGTAACGTAAACCTCATCATTCACCACGGTGGCGCTGAACATTTGTTGCTCGGTTAATTCACAGGACAATAAAAGCTGTGCACCCTTGAAAAAAACAAACCACAGTCAACCCAGAGGACTTTGGTACCGAGGTTGTGGACCGACCAACAAAACGTCGTTTGCCTCCAGACTTTTGTCTGCTGTCATTTGCCTTCAGAGCAGAACGACGTCTGAGTGAGCAGGAAGTTGTTTTATCTGCTGCCTCAATCGCAGCGAAACTTTCAGTTCAGGTGAAAAATTCTCTTCATAACGTAAAGGTCACGTTCAACATATGCTCTGATTTTCTCTTCACACCTTTCTCTCGTATTTTCATCTAAACTAGCACAGTGTGAGCGTTCCTCCATCTTGTCCGCCATGGTTTTCACTTCCTGCCCTTCGTCTGAATTCAGCGTGACTGGAAACGACCTATCACAGACAGAAGAATAAATCTTCATCATAATGTTTGATCAGCTAAACCTGAGCCTGAGCCTGAACCTGAACCTCCTCCGCACTCTGTGTTCAGGTTCAGGAAGGTCTTTATGGCTCAGTATCTAAACCATCAACAGGTGGGATTCAGGATGTGAGCCCTGACCTCTGACCTCTGACCTCTGACCTCTGACCTCTGCCTGCTGTGTGAGCTGGTCCACTTGGTGAGCACAGTGCTGTTGCTGCTGTCATGATTATTATGGTAGAAGTGAGGTGGACTGGGCTTCGGCCTGGAGGCCTCGTGCTGCTGAATGCTGACTGACCGAGCGACTCCCCCTCCTCTCCTGTTCCTTTCTGCCTGAGTCACAGTGACCTCGGTAAGGAGCTCAAACCCTCCTCTGCTTTCACAGCAGACAAACAGACATTTCACGAACCATCTGACCGAAGCCAGAGTTCTCCCTCAACATTCAGACGAGCCTCTTTCTCTGTTTGAGTCCACGTCTGATGAATTTCTAATTAAGCTGAGAGTCATATTCAGGAATTTAGGTTTGTGTTTTCTCACGCTTCAGAGAACTTCGCCTGAAGTTCAGCAACTGCTTTAGTTCAGTGTGTTCAGTTTTCAGGAAGCAGCAGAGAACAAGCTGCTCTCGTCTTGTTTCCATCAAAGTACATGAAGAGGATTTGGTTCCTGTTTGAAGACTTTCGCAGTCTCTGAATCTCTGACAAACACACTCAGTTGCTATCAGAGATGTGGTCGGTGAGGTCTGGAACCACGTTACTGAACTCTGGAGCTGGAAGTGAATCATGAGGTGCGGCGCCGTCTGATATCGAGCTCACTCAGCGACGGTGACGTGAAGGGTTCTTGTTCCTCCTTCAGAGAAAACGCTGACTGACGGCGGTCTGGACCAGCAGGACTGAAGCTCTCTTTAACTGGACGGCTTTGATTCTTATTATCACATCATTCTATTGACTTTCATAAGAAAAGATCAAACTGTATTAATCCCACGCCGGGGAAATTAAACTTTTACAGACAGCAAAGAAAAAAGAGAGACAGAAAAAAACAAAGACAATAAAGAATCAACTATATGTACTGTATGTACTTTATATACAAGGGTTTAAGAATACTTTTGCCATATTGAATTGCATGAGTTAGATATGGATAATCAATACAATGTTTAATCAAATAATTGAATAATCATAGTAATAATAATAATAATTCAGGCATTGGCCAGTGAGAGTCTGTGTGATCTCCACTGAATCAGTGGCTTAAAAACAGCTTCTCAGACTGTGACAGTGACTCGAGGGTTTGTTTCAGATCATAACTGATTGATCATTGAGTCACTGCGGGAGCAGCTTCCAGACCAGGTGAAGAGTTTGGTCCTGGTCTGAATCTGGCTGTCATGTTGATGTGGAGGTGGACTGAAGGTGAAATCTTTGATGGCTGCTGCTACGTCTGTCCTGAGACTCGACTCCACAGCAGAGACGGTGGGACTCCTGCCGACCCACGCCGACACGCCGACCAGTCACGACGTGACACCGGACGTCCGTGTGTCAGGCCCTAGACTGTGTTTTGTCTGGTCACTTCCTGTTTTATTTTGTAGGGTTTTCTCAGTTCCTGTTTTGTGTTTTCTCGTTAGGTGTCTTGACTCCCCGTGTGTGATTGTTCATTGTCTTCACCTGTGTCTCACTGTGTCCACCCCTCTTGTGTATATTTACCTGCTCTCCCAGGTGTGTCTGCATCCCTTCATGAGTAGCTTTCCGGCGTTTA
Organism: Chaetodon trifasciatus; assembly: GCA_037975065.1. Lineage (NCBI taxonomy): Eukaryota > Metazoa > Chordata > Actinopteri > Chaetodontiformes > Chaetodontidae > Chaetodon > Chaetodon trifasciatus. Next base: position 104,761 of record JBBMOE010000140.1, read on the forward strand.
TTCCTCGTGTTTGACTTCCTCGTGTTTCCACATGTTTTGTTCTTTGTTGCCTTTTGCTCATCGTCGTTCTACTTTTGCCTTCTTCACGGTTTTCTGGTTTTGGACTCTCGCTTGTGTTTTTTGACTCCTGATCTAGTAGATTTTGAACTGTTGCCTTTCCGGACTGCCTCCCGTGTACCGACCTCGATCTGTTGATAAACCGCCTCTTCTCACCTGTGAGTCTCTGGTCTGCATTGTGGGTCCCCAGTTTGTCTGTCTGAACCGGACACCGCGAACTCAGCGGCCATCGCAGGTTTGTCAGCAGCCTTTAGAGTAAAGTTTAGTAGAAATTCACAAACCAGAGTGAGTCAGACATCAATCAGGGTGATCACAGGTGAGAAGTTACAGACCGGTTTCTGTGGAGACGATGGCGACGACTGATGAATGTGGGGTTGCTCCTTTAACACTCATGAAGCTTCTGGACCTTTGGTGGTTCTTTGTCATCCTTCAGCTTCACACACTGAGTCTGTTTCAAGCATCAGACCTGTAGCCTGAGAGCAGCCAGAGGACACACATCTGCTCACACTTAGTGCTGTGTGTGTGTGTGTGTGTGTGTGTGTGTGTGTGTGTGTGTGTGTGTGTGTTTTTAACCAACAGAGTGAGGACATCTTGGTTGGTCCTCATAACTTCAAGAGGCTGTTTGAAGGTTCAGACTTGATTTTAAGTTTAGGTCAGGCTTAGGGAGAGCCTGATGTCGATAAGAGTCCTACACAAACGTGTGTGTGTGTGTGTGTGTGTGTGTGTGTGTGTACACTCTGAATTAATGCAGTAGATCATTGAACACGTGTCAAGTTTGAATCCAAATGCAGCTAAAATTTCAACTGATTTTCCAGAAAATGCTTCAGATGTAACCTGATTGAACGTCTGTCTCCATCATCTTGAGTGAATCTGATTGGCTGATGGAGACAAACAGCAGGTAGAGCTGATCCGCCAGCAGCTGCCATTGAACCACCACAGAAGAAGAGACACAACAAGACGTCATCAAAGAGCTGCAGTCAAAGGTCGAACAATGAAAACATGATGGAGATCAGACATTTCTCTTAGTGTCATGTGTTCATGTGAGGAAGGTTCCAGCCTCCTCATCCTTCACAGATCGATGTTTTCAGCTCTTCACTGAGGAGACGCTTGAATCACGTGATCATTTATTCACTCGGTCTGTCTTCATCCTCTTACATCAGCTTTTCCTTCTCAGCCTGAGAATATTTAGACATTTTTCTGAATTTCTGGTGTTTCAGCTTCAAAGTGCAGAATGAAAATGGACATAAAATCAGATGTCTGGAAACAGACGGACACGGGAATCAGGTTCAGCTGTGTGAGACAATCTGACATTTCCACGCTTCCGCGTTCGAGCATGGCCGTTGAGAACAGCTTTAAACGCTGCAGCCTTCACATGCGGCTCGTCCACATTGTTCTCACTCGTTCGGCCACAGATTGTTCTGTGTGGCTTCCTGAGCGGCAGGCGACCAGGAGCTCGGTCGTGTCTCTGCTTTGATTTTCTCTTACTGGAAGTGTTTCTGTGTTTGTCTCGGGGGACCTCAGTGATGGTAAACTGCAGATAATCATCTTTTAACAACAGCTGTTGTGTGGGGACATGCTGGGTGAAGTTCTGGGAAACAACAGATCAGAAGCAATAAATGTTGATGAAAACATGTCAAACAGAAATGACTGAAATCTCCCTTCATGAGGCTGCACAAACACATTAAAAACAGCCCACCGATCCACTGTTTGACGGGGGACTGTGAGCGACTGTCTCACAGGTCCTAGAGGTCCTCAGTCATCCCTCCGGGACACCGTCTGTGCATCCGTCTGCTTCCCTCCTTCACACAGCTGCAGCATCCTCAACCCCCAACACCAACACCAGAGACCCACCAGGCTGTGTCCTAAGCCCCTTCCTGTGTACCTGTCCACCAATGACCACACCAGCCAATCACCATCAACGCTTCCTCTGATGATGCTGCCGTACCTGCACTCCTTAATGACAGTCACTGTTTCAGGCTGTTATGAGTATTTCCCACTTCACACGATTATCTGCAGCTGAACGTAAGAAAGGCAAAAGAACTGTGAATTAACAGCTCCAGCCACACAGCACCGCCACAGCTCCACCCACAGGCCCACCTGAATCAGTAATCAAAGATGGTGGAGAGCTTTCAACGAACCGTCACAATGACGAGACTCTGCATCCACAAACTCAAAGCGTCCTCTGCCGCTGCTCCACAAAAGCATCATTCAGCCTCTTCTCCTCCACTGCTGCCCATTCCTCCACCATGTTGACTGTCTCCAACAGGAACAACCAGCCACGCTGTGGCCTGGAGCTTGGTTCTCTCAGCATCGCTTGTAGCTGCTGTGTGTGTGTGAGGTGTGAAGGTATGTGTGTACAAATGGGTCTGCTGTCTCAGAAAATCAACATTGTACAATAAATAAAATGTTTCCATCTATTCTTGTGATATTTTAATTCTCACCATCGTCCAATAGACCGTCCTGACTTCTCAACCTTCATTGATGAAAATGCCAGTAAATAATAATAATATGGACAGATTTCAGAAGTTTGACTCCCAGTGTGAGTATGAGATGCAGATGTTTGCTAAAGTGAAAGCAGATTCTGGTTGGACCACAAACATTAGAGCCTTCACAGCCAGCAGTGTGACAGAGTTTGGATGAACTCCATGAACGTGAAGCGATGTTTCAGCCTCATCGGTGAAGTCCTGCCTCCCGCCGCTCGTCTTATCCTTTGATCTGATCTGATAGCTGCTGGAACGTTTGACTGCAGAGCGGCCGAAAATAGAAACTTATCTTCTCATCTCGGCTTTTGTTTCGGTTTTCAGGACAAGTTTGTCTTCTTCCTGTTGTGAAATAGCTTTTGACCAGCTCCTGATGAAACATGTTTTATTCGTCGCTGTGGTCCGTTCACTGTCCCGCCCCACCTGACAAACAGGAAGTTTGATTAGACCTCCACATTTCATATTCATCTGTATGCTGACGATGTTTTTAGGACTGGAGCTTCATCAGGTAAACGGCCCCCTGCAGGCTGAAATGTCATTGCAGCCCCCACAGCCGTTCAGGTAGAAACACACTGAAGGTGTTAACCTCTCACTCACTGTCTATGAAAAGCATGATGGGATAGCGCTCCCTAAAGGCCTGCTGCTGCTGATGAACCGAAGTCCACAATAGTCAGTAAAGGAGACTTGTGTTGATATGCTGGACATCACTCTGACCCCCTCGATCCTCCGGAAGGTACACCTGACTGTAATTCATGTTCACCATTTTTACTGGTCAGAGCTTCAGTCTTTCCAACCGGACCCACATCAAATGTTACTGATGCCAGCACTGACTTCTACTCCAGTCCACCCATCCTGTATCTCAGAGAGCTCAGGTATCAACCAGGAGCCACGGTTTACCGCCGGGTTCACTGCTGCTTCCGGTGGGTTTCTGCCCATGAGGCCGACACCAGCAGAGGAGCGTCTCCTGGACATGCGGCTTCACGCTGCTGCGCCATCTGAAGGCCAGCATTTATTTGTCAGCACTGACGGCTGGTCCTGATGTGTAACCACCAACAGGTTGTTGGTTTAATGCCCTGAAGACAGTCCTTCACACATTTCTCCTCGAAGAAGAGCAAGTGTTTTTCTGGAACGTACCACACGAAGCCCGTGAACTGAAACGATATACAGAACATGTAAGAATAATAACTTCATTCAGACAGACTGTTGAAAACAAGAGTCTCAAGAGGCAGAGAGTGTGTGTGTGTGTGTGTGTGTGTGTGTGTGTGTGTGTGTGTGTGTGTGTGTGTGTGTGTGTGCGAAGGTGAAGGACTGACATCAAATCCACTGGAACACTAAGAATAGCAGCTTTCTGTTGTTTTTAGCTGTGGCTGACTTGTGTAACAGGGCGAAGGTTGATGTGCAGGTTCTGTGTGGGCGGGCGTGAACCTCGTGGAACAGGACTGTACCTGCCAGGAGCACCGAGGAGCAGAAAACCTGAGGCGAAGCCTGCGAGATAAGAGCTCAGGCTGGAATATACACGGTGGACGTGTCGCTTCAGGTACAGAAGATGAAATCTGATCCAGGCACTCAGTTTGAGGAACATGTCCACCATTTTGACGCTTTATCAGTGACTGAGGTTAAAAACCCGCCATCAGCAAGAATCAGCAGAGGCCAGGTCTCACCTGTCTGCGGTCTGTCCTCAGACTCATTTGATTGGTTTTTTATGCAGATGATCCTGGCCTGCACCTTTTTTTTTTTTTTTTTGCCAAATCCCTGTTTTGTGACAGTGCTGGAAAGTAACAGTACATCAGAGTACATAAGTACTTTTATTCCAAGAGTGCAGTTTTGAGGTACTACATTGTACTTCTACTCCACTACCTTTCAGAGACAAATATCATACCTTTTACTCCACTTCATTTGTTTAATAATTTAGCTGTTGATAGCAACTTTAGAGATTTTTAATCCAAAGTATAATTTCACACAGTGAACACAGCAGAATATAAGGAAAATACACAGTTAACGAAAAGCTTGAAGGTGTTTTCTGTGACTGATCGTGTCTGACGTCCAGCCCTCTCCTCTAACTGTACAAAGCAACAGAAAAGCATCGTGGGATATTTTCTGTTGCAGTCAATTCTCCAGAAAAGCAGCAGTTTTATCAGAAATCAGATGTGTGTGTGTGTGTGTGTGTGTGTGTGTGTGTGTGTGTGTGACCTGACATGATAACATCGGACTCTTTCTCACTGAAGTAAAACTCACTTCCTGTGTGAAAGTATTCAGCGTGAAGGAATCACGACACACACTTTACACGGAGCGCGTCGGCGACGACGGACAGACCAGAATAATCACACAAGTTCAGACACACACAAGTAGAGACGTCCATGTGCATGCGCCGCTTCCTCGATCGCACAGGGCAAAGTTTGTAGTACTTTTGTGGCAGTTAGTATTTTTGTACTATGTACATAAAGTACACAAACATAGTTTTTGTATTGTTCTGCGTGCTGTTTACTCTCGTCTTGACCTTTCTGAGCCTCTGTTGATGTTTTTGCTTCTTCAGTACGTGCTGGCTGTGATGACCCGGTGTGGGATCAGTCGAGTGTTATCTCACCTTATCTTATGTTACCTTATCTTATCTTATCTTACCTTATCTTAACTAACATTTCAAGGTTTGAGTAGAGTTTCCACCTGAAAGTCTGAACGAGCAGTTAGACTTTTTTAATTAGGGCCGGTTGCTGTTGTTGCTGTTGTCGTTGTCACTGTTGTTGTTGCTGTTGTTGTTGTTGTTGTGACTTGTTGTTGTTGCTGTTGTTGTTGTTGTTGTGACTTGTTGTTGCTGTTGTTGTTGTCGTTGTTGTCACTGTTGTTGTTGCTGTTGTTGTTGCTGTCAGTGTTGTTGTTGCTGTTGTTGTTGTTGTCACTGTTGTTGCTGTTGTTGTTGTCGTTGTTGTCACTGTTGTTGTTGCTGTCAGTGTTGTTGCTGTTGTTGTTGTCGTTGTCACTGTTGTTGTTGCTGCTGTTGCTGCTGTTGTCGTTGTCACTGTTGTTGCTGTTGTTGTTGTTGTCACTGTTGTTGCTGTTGTTGTTGTTGTCGTTGCTGTCACTGTTGTTGTTGCTGTTGTTGTTGTTGTTGTTGTGACTTGTTGTTGCTGTTGTCGTTGTTGTCACTGTTGTTGTTGCTGTTGTTGTCGTTGTTGTCACTGTTGTTGTTGCTGTTGTTGTTGTTGTTGTCACTGTTGTTGTTGCTGTTGTTGTCGTTGTTGTCACTGTTGTTGTTGCTGTTGTTGTTGCTGTTGTTGTTGTTGTTGCTGTTGTTGTCGTTGTTGTCACTGTTGTTGTTGCTGTTGTTGTTGTTGTTGTTGTCGTTACTGTTGTTGTTGCTGTTGTTGTTGTCGTTGTTGGCCTCAGCTGAACTCTGAATGTTTGTTCCTGTGTGTTGGACACCATGGACACGTGGACGGACAGAAATGATTCGATGGAGTCGAACCAAAGAGGACAACAAACTGAAGGTTTGGGGTCAGCAGCGTTGAGACCTCCTGCTGGTCCGAGGACTCGTGCTGCGGTTCAGATTTCCTGCTCATGTGATGCTGTTGTTCTGAACGTGTCTATAATGTGCTCGAACGGCACCGTAATGTGTGTCTGGATCCTGCTCACTTCCTCCTCCTCCACACTCCACATTTGGGAACAATTAGCACATTATGATCAGGATTACGCTCCATAAGAGCTCCATAATGCTGGTCCTCGTGCTCCCTGCTGATCTGTCAGATGCAGGTCTGAACATTGAGTTCAGAGGCTCAGTGGTGACACTGAACGCTCCAACACATTCAACGTTTGACGTTTGTGAGATTTAAATGCAGAATCACTTTAGATCCTTTCAGGACACCCTCTTTCCCGATTACCTCTGGACCTGATGGGGAGGAGTTTTCCCCCCACAGTCAGCTGACAAACACATTCGTGCACACAGACCGAACTCTGCTCACGCTAACATTTACAAAATAAACCACATTCATTCAGTCATTCCTTGTCACAGTTCAGGTCTTTGCACGTTGTGTCAGATCAGATTACATTTACGTTTACTCCAGAAAGTCTGATCGTCATCTGTGGATTATTAATGTGTTCACTGAGCTGAAGTCACCGACGGGCTGTGATCAATCACTATCAATCAATCAATAATCAATAAAGTCCTACCTTATCTGATCAGCCGACCAGATGTGAAGTGAAATCAGAACCAGAACTGGGATCAGGATTAGAACCAGAGCCAGGATCAGGATCAGGATCAGGATCAGAACCAGGAGCAGGAGCAGGAGCAGGAGCGGGATCAGGATCAGAAGAAGAACCAAAGCCAGGATCAGGATCAGAACCAGGAGCAGGATCAGGATCAGGAGCAGGATCAGGATCAGGATCAGGATCAGGATCAGGATCAGGATCAGAAGATGAACCAGAGCCAGGATCAGGATCAGAACCAGGAGCAGGATCAGAAGAAGAACCAGAGCCATGATCAGGATCAGGATCAGGATCAGAAGAAGAACCAGAGCCAGGATCAGGGATGGATCATGTGTTCAGTTGCTTTAAGCCTTCTCAGATTTGTATCTGATGTAATTGTAAATGAAGAGTTAATGGATAAGTCGCTGGTTTTGTGAACTGAGGAGTGAACAGTGATCCAGGATCTCGCAGAGCTTCTAACACAGCTGAGAAGAAGCTGCAGCGATCCGCTCGGTGACGTTCAGACAGCAAACATCAACTCGGCTTCTCCTCAGATTCTGGACAGGGTTCACAGGCGGCTTTGACGGGATGAGACGGGCTTTGTTTATTTCTCTCAGTGTAATTAACGTTCATGTGTTCAGCTCGTCACATAAAGTGGTCCTGCAGATGAAGGCCTCGGCGTAAACTTCAGACCATAATCAAACTCTGTCATGAATCCGGCTGCTGCCAGGAGGCGCTGGTCCAGACCCATGTTTCATCAGAGCTGCTCAGACCTGCTCAGACCACCTCTGGGGCTCTAATGTAAACTCAGCTCAGGAAATGAGCAGCGGTGAGATTAACGAGCTGCACATGAGAGTCTCCGACAGTCCAAACGCTCGGCTGGTGGCAGAGGTTGAGATAAAAGCAGAAATTTCCAACAATAACAAACCATTTGTGCCCCCTCCACCCCCACATCCACACAGATGGATGCTGGGAGCAGCTGAGAGCGGAGGTGTGATAACGATTCTGTCTGTCATCAAGAAATATTTAAGAAAGCAGGAAATGAGAAACAGAAGAAATCTCTGGGAAACTTTGTGCTTTTATTTATTTTCCGTCAAATCCTTGAAATCAATATTTAACCAAGACAAGCATCTTTCCTGACGTCGCCACAGATTTACAGCCACACTTTGTAACTTGTGATGGATGCTTTCATTAAAAACGATCTAAATCCACGCAGCAGAAGCAGAGATGTCGTTGTTTTTATTCCTCATGCTCTTGCTCCCTGTTGAAACCTGGCGCCAGCCATGTCTCGGGCCCCACCAGAGGAGACGACACCCTGGACCATGTTTACACCAACATGGCTGAGTCATGCAGAGCCATTCTCCTCCCCCACCTCCAGTCTGACCACCCCTCTCCGGTCCTGCTGGGGGAGTGCTTCAGTATGTGGCAAGGCATCCAGGTCATCCAGACTGGTACCAACCCACCAAC
>JBBMOE010000140.1:127891-147814 GCA_037975065.1 Chaetodon trifasciatus
TGTGTGTGTGTGTGTGTGTGTGTGTGTGTGTGTGTGTGTGTGTGTGTTTGTATGTGTGTGAATGGGGGGTGTTACTGTCATAAACGTACTGGAATAAAGGTCAGCAGCTCTTCTGGACTTTGTGTCACTGCACTCAAACGAGTTTGGGCTGTCTTTCGGGTCTCTGATTGGCTGACACAGAGCGACGCAGCTGTGACAGACAGCAGATGTTTGTGGGCAGTTTGTGTTGAGGCTGCGGGCGGCGCAGACAGTCTGCTCATCATGTGTGAGCTGTACACTCTGTGATTACCCACGAGCAGAGAGCTGAGGCCGTGCAGTACGAAGAGGATCTTCAGCGCTGATAAGCGTTGCATGAATGCAGCGTGTTGACCTTTGCTGTGCTCCCGCCTGCAGCTGCGAGCCACGTGTTAGCAGCTAACGTAACACGCCTCAGCCGTGTAACACGGCCGACTCTGTTTTCCACGGCGGGTTCATCCGTTCTCAACGCCGAGGTTTAGGTCAACCTGTTTTTTGGAAAGGTTGCTGTTCAATCCTGCTAAAGCTGACTACTATCTTGGTACACTCCACCTCCATTTGTTGCAATGAGCTACTACTGTAAATCTGCTTATCGGCTTACCTACTGCCTCCCCATCAGGAACATTACGTTTGGAATAGTAACAATGAGAAGTAGTATTTACACCTCCATCCAAAACAACAACACAGCCTGGTCTTTATGTAACGGCCATGATGTCCCCGGCCTTTAATCCAGCACTCTCTGTTTGGGAACTCTTGTTTTCACAGCAGATTATCCAAAACTGATTCCTGAAAAGGAACACGAAGCTACATTAGCTTAGCTCTATGTTGGTCCAACAGTACATTAGCTCAGTGCTACATTAGCTCGGCTCTATGTTGGTCCAACAGTACATTAGCTCAGTGCTACGTTTACCAGACTAAACATTTCAGAATTGTACTCGTTGCTTTTCTTCTGATGATGGAACTCAGACGCTAATAGTATTTCTGCGTCAGCACCTTCACATCCAGACTGTGAGGGTCGGACAGAAGCTAAGCTCATGTCGGTCACTGTTAACATGTATGAATAACTTCCACAGCAACATCTGGACTGTCACTGTCAGCTCCACTCTCACAGAGGACACTGAAATTATCCACTGGCTTCATTAAATGTCTTCTTCTAGTATAGCTGAAGGTGTTCCTCTGGGTTCCTGACTGGGTCCAGCTCTACTTCCATACATTATTTGATGCTCCTGTATGTGTCTGGGAGTCTGGAGAGTGAAGTTAAAGTGAATGAATAAAAGAATGCATGAATGAAAGCTGTATGTTGTTTTTCAGCAAAGATGGATTTGAGGTGTTTCTTGGATTTCTCTGCCTCAACCTGAACAACGTGACCACAGAGAGGGTCCTGAACTGAGAAACTGAGCAGTCCTCCAGCACAGAAGACCAGCTGAGTTCACTGGCTGGACTTCACTGATTCCACACCATGAGTGTCCAACTCCAAGTTCTGTCAGTCAAACTCTGAAGAGACTCAGGGTCAGTTAGACGCTGAGCTGCGTGGTCACATAATGCACAGAAACTCTCTGGTGAAAATCTCAACCAATGAGCTTCACATGTGCTGTTCTGCTGTGAGTTAAATCAGCTCATAGATTGTATCTTCAGTGCGACTGAAGAACTCATCCGTCTTTATGGTTTCAGTTTGACAGCTTGTCTGAAACTCAACGACATGATTCAGAGCGTCAACAATGAGCCGGAGGGTGACGGCCATTCGAAAGGACCACGGAGAGACAGCGGAGCCAGAAAATGTACCTGCTGTCAGGTGTGCATACTCACATTTTAGGATAAAATGTGTTAAACTGAGCAAATGTAGTCTCATTTTCAAATTCAGGTACCACTGTGGCACAGGTAAGACAGGTAAGACAGAGCCGGTCCTGCTCATGGTTCATGGTCGTGTCATGGAAAAGAGTTTTTGCTGAACTAAAAGTGAGCAGATTAAATTAGTCAGATGGACCTCGACCTTTCAATTCACAACAGACAAAAACAGACGGAGGGAAACACACGAGGTGTTCGAGCAGTAGAGTAAATAACCAGGCGGTCCAAGAACAGGATTGTGGTTTGGGACAAGCATTAGTGTCTCAGTCATGGACACCAATGGCCTCAGGATCAGAGACTTTGAGGCTCAGCTGGTGCCAGCAGGCCCGTGACCGCACAGATTAACTGTTGAGTAATCTGGCAGCCAGATTATCCCTCATCCCTCAGAGGACGTCTCATCCCTCAGAGGACACCATAACAGAAAGATAATTTAACAAGACGCTTAACGAGTGTTCACTTAACCCTCGTTAACTCATGATCTCCTAACGAGATGATCCAGCAGCCACACCTCAGCGGGAGGGAAGAGTCCTCCCGAGGATTAATGCAGCACGTTCTGTCAGCCTTCTGATGAAGGAAAGCGAGCTGTGCTGTCCAGCTTTGAGAAGAAACTCCACGACGCTGGCAGAGTGAAAGTAGGCAGATTCACACGTAGACCACAAAGAGACCGAACACGATCCAAACTGAAGGATTTCATGTGTGATTCACTCTCTCTGCCCTTTTTTTTCCATCCATGTTTTTCCCTCCTGCCCTGCTTTAACTCCTTTTCCGGCAGTTTGGATCACCTGACCTTCCCAGCTCACCTGCTCCCTATGTCCTCATTAGTCCTGCAGTATATATACACTGGCCCATTTCCACTCACTGCCCGCCTGATTATCAAGGTTTCACCTGTCCTCAGCCTTCGTTCTGCCTGCCTGCGTTTGACCTTCATATGTTTTCTGACTCCAGTAATCACGAACTTTTATCTGAAGCTGTCTGCCTCTCAGTCTGCTACAGTTTGACGTCTGAAGTAAAAGACAAATCAGATTTCTCGTTTGAGGAGATTTTGATTGAACATGTGAAAAGTTAAAATCATCTTTAAAAGGTACTAATCTTTGTTGGAACAACACTCCTTATGTATGAGTCTATATCTATGATCTATATATCTGTAAAGGAAATCCTCTCCCTGAAGGACGCTCTGATTTGGACTCTCATGCAGATGATTAGTGTTGTTTTCTCTCACTGAAGGTTTGCAGCAGCACCTCAATCCAGAAATCAAGTTAAACACAATTTCTATTTGAATACCAGGAAGTTTCTACACGCATGAAAGCTCTGAAAGACAAAACAAGGACAGTTTTCTGTCCAATTAAATGAAATATTAAAATTTGCATAATGGCTGAGCTTTGTACTCGAGCCAGTTACTCTCTGTGGCAGTGACATTTAGGGACCAAATCTAAATAATGAATTTAACTAATGAGACAAATCATCACAGAAAGCTCCTGTAAGAACATCCTGCAGGTCCACAGGAACACACCAAACAATATGTGCAGAGCAGAACCCTGTCAACCTCCCTCACACCTCCCCTGAAAAAGCATAAAATCAAGTGATCCACCATCAGGATCCAGATCTGAGGCCAGAGAAGAGGTCCCTCATTTTCAATGTAAAACATGTGCAGAAACTCCCACATTTCATCCCCACATGTGAAACGACTGCAGTCAAATTCATCTCCTGTTAATGATGATTGTGATAATAAACTGTGGAGGTCTGCAGCCTCCTCTGCGTTTCCCCCCTGTGCTTCTGTGTTTCCTCCTCCTTTTGTCTCCTGTCTGTCTCTCCACTGTCTGTCTCTCTCCTGTCTCACTGCAGGCATGGTCGTTTAGCACCAGGGCTCAGGTGATAAACACAACAAAGTCCAAAGGCTGAGAGACAGCCATGGCAGCAGAAACCTTCTTCTGATGCTGGCACAGCAGCTCTGAAGAACGTTGGTCCCTGGTCAGGTGCACCTCATTCAGCAATCAGATGTAGCACACCTGGGCGGAGGTAGAGAGGACAGTCGTAACAGACGTGTGAATGAAATACTTGTCTGATACGTTTCCAAACACAGTGACTCAGCGTTTTGTTATGTTATTGTTATGCAACACTGACCTGAAATAACCTCCCAGATGATATTAGACAAGCCAGACAAGTCAAAGAACAAAACCGTGTAAACCGCCTCTTATACCCTTTATCTGCTCAGCTTAACTTTTGAATAGCCGTCATCTTAACTGTGGGAGTATTTGTTATTCTGTAAAGGATGCTGAATCGCCCCAGTTCCTGAATTGTGCCATACACATAAAGTTGGCTTGCTTTACAATGCTGCTGGACCGACAGCAGCCTAATTCTCCTTCTGTCAATGACTTCCTAACAACTGTTGAGAGAACACGACAATGTCAACTCACAACTAAGAGAGATCCAACAAGAAGCAGCCAGTCAGAGGGGACAGTTGGATTACCTCAGTGCAGGTGAGGGAGCGTAGAGGAACAGAGAGGACTGTAAAACTGAGTTGGCTGCACTGACAAGAGCACCAGAAACCATGTGTGATAAACCATGCTAGAAACCAGGTCAATGACTTTCTCCTCTTCTGGCCCTGAAGAGAAAATCACAAACCAAAAATACAGGATGACCTGGGCTGAACTGCGGTGCAACACAGGCGTAAATCTTCAGTGTTCAGCCTGTATGACCGATTGACACACTTTAATCTGTTACTGCTAACAACGGCTCGTTTGTGCTTTCATGCAAAAGCAAAAAGACTTTAAACAACAGAGGTGATGACATCCATCTAGAAAATACAAACGCGCACAGTCAGATGCAAACATTCAGCAGCTCACAGCCTGTTTTAAAAGTGTTTTAATTGAGTCTAACAAGTTTAACAGCTTCAGTCTTTTGCACGAGGAATAACAGAATCTGGAATTTGGGATGAATATCCTCAGCGCTGTGGGAGAGCTGTGTGAATTTCAGCTTAAATATTCACCCTCGTCTTCACAGTGTGTCTGATCATGTGACCACTGTCCTGACGCTGTGACCTCAGATGCTCAAATCCTCTTAAAACCTTCCAGTTAAATGTGTCAGAAAGTCTCTTCTTAGTAAAAAATGTGTTAATAGGAAGTCTGAACTCTGTTGATGCTTGTTGGTCCAGAGGCACGTCGAGTATTGTTCTCATCCTCTTCCTGATCTAGAATCAGTTGAACATGAGCTCACATGTGAAACACGAGGCTCACACAGACAACATGTTTGTTTACTGCTGAAGAACTAATTGTTAAATGAAGCGTGCTCAGCGTGCTATTGTTGCTGTTCCTGTTCACTGTGGACTTGCGGTGTTTTGACAGCGTCTGAATCAGGTTGATGTCCACACTGGAGGTCCTTGTGTCACGCCATCCTCTAATGAGACTCTAAACACACACTCATCCTGAAGCAGCATCTCCACCTCCACAAAGAGAGCATTCTTCAGCCAGAGCGGGAAGTTGACTTTGCATTGTGACTGGACGGTGACTGCTCCGATCATCTCCCCGTTCTCATGTTCACCCGAATCATCTCTGAATCCTGCTGAAGAAAAGAACAGCTCAAAGCAGGTCAGAGTGTTCGTATCCAAACAGGAGTCCAGCAGAGATTCACTGACCTCCATCTCACTGCTCGTCATGGTAAATAGATGTTATTTAAAGAGCTGCAAGACGTCAGCCTATCAGGCCTCGTTGGCTGAGTCACCCCTCTGGAGGAAAAGATAATAATAGTTCTTTTTTTTCCTTAAATTTGAGTAGCCTGTAACTGCTGAAGTTTGACCAAATGAAAGTACCAGTTCATCCAAACTTGCGTAACTTCTTGATCGGCCTCCTGTTGTGACTGAGTGTGTTTTTTTTGTTGCTCTGTGCGTGTTTCTTCTCTTCCCCTGTGTCTGCAGGGGAGGTGTGGCCTGGCGGTGCTGCGGGCAGACGGCGCACCTGAGGCTGATTCCACTGATTGCACCTGCACTTAAGCAGCGTGATGGCTTCGCCTTGCTGCCAGACTGTCGTTGCATCTTGCCTTGACTTTCCAGCCTTTTGTCCTTGTTCTCCTAGCGTCCTAGTACTCCCAGCTCATTTTCTAGTCGCCTGTTGTGTTTGTATCCTACCTTAGTTTGTCTCTCTGTAGAGTTAGTCTGTTTTCCTACCCACTCGCCACGGAGTAGTTGATAGTTTAGTTTATGGCTGAATTTGGTTTTGATTTAATCTTCTGGTGTTTTGGTTGTATTTTGGAATCATCTATTTTGATTGTAACAAACCGTTTGTGTTTTGAACAGCTCCTTTTTGTTCTCGTGCTGTTTGCTACCACTTTTGGGTCAAAAAACTATTACTAAAGTAAAAGTGTGTAAACGTAAGGAAGGATACTCAGCTCGGGGAGGGGGACCCCGCGGTGCAGACGGCTTTGCGTAAGCAGGGTGAGTGGCTCAGTCACCACGACCATGCATTACGCTCTTTGTTAGAGACCGCTCAGGAGCTTGCAGCACAGGTGAGCCAGCTAAGTGTGCAGGTGGCTGGCCTCGCTGTTGCGCCCCCTGCTCCATAGACCTCCTGCCAGTCACTCAACCTGTCGAGACCCAAGCAGGAGGCTATGGAGAAATATATTGGTGAGTCTCTGGCTGCAGGCATCATCTGGCCTTCTTCCTCCCCGCTTGGGGCAGGATTTTTCTTTGTTGAGAAGACGGACAAGTCGCTTCATCTGTGTATTGATTTCCAGGGACTTAACAGCATCACGGTTAAGAATAAGTACACCTTGCTTTTGGCCGCATTCAAACCCCTCCAGGGGGCTTAAGTTTTTTCCAAGCTAGATCTGAGAAACACCTACCATCTAGTGCTATCCGGGAGGGGGGCGAATAGAAAATGGCGTTCAATACGCCTGTGGGTCACTTCAAGTATTTAGTGATGCCGTTTGGGCTTACTAACGCCCCCGCTGTTTTCCAGGTTTTAATCAATGACGTGTTGAGGGACCGTCTTGATAGATTTGTCTTTGTATATCTAGATGACATCCTGATTTTATTTGCGCAGCCAGGGCGAACCTGTCTGGCAGGTGCGTCTTGTGCTGCAGAGACTACTTGAAAATAGACTATTTATCAAGGCGGAGAAGTGCACCTTTCATCAGTCGTCCATCCCGTTTTTAGGCTATAATATTGAGAGGGGGTAGATCAGGGCTGATCCGCTGAAGGTGCAAGCGGTGGTTGAGTGGCCAACTCCTTCCAACCGCATGCAGCTTCAGCGGTTCCTGGGGTTTGCTAATTTCTACCGACGCTTCATTAAAAACTTCAGCCGCGTTGTGGCGCTGCTCACCTGCCTCACCTCCACAAAACTGGTGTTCTCTTGGCCGGAGGAGGCGGAGCAAGCCTTCAGGACCCAAAAAACTTTGTTCACTGCTGCACTGGTGCTCGTCCAGCTGGACATCAGGGTGGGTGCTGTGTTGTCCCAGCGTGCATCCCCTGACCAGCTTCTTCACCCCTGCGCCTATTTCTCCCGTACGTTGAGCCTGGCAAGCTGGCATTCAAGTTGGCGCTGGAGGAGTGGCGTCACTGGCTGGAGAGTGCCGAGCAGCCATTTGTGGTTTGGACCGACCACAAGAACTTATCTTACATCCAGATGGCGAAGAGGCTGAATTCTCGCCAGGCTAGGTGGGCGATGTTTTTTGGCAGGTTCAAATTCACTCTAACCTACCGGCCCAGTTCTCGCAACACCAAGCCCGACGCCTTGTCCGGCAGTTCACGCTACCGGAGCTTGATGCTGAGGAGCAGCCTGTAACCATCCTGCCCATGGACTGGGTAGTGGCTGCAGCCTCCTGGGACGTGGAGGCCCTAGTGCGCAACGTTCTGCAGGCAGAACCGGACCCCGGCAGCGGCCCTCCCCGCGCCCTCTTCCTCCCAGCGGGAGTGCAGTCTCAGGTTCTCCATTGGGGCCAAGTTGGCCTGCCATCCCGGCATGTCCCAAACACTGTCCTTCCTCCGGAGGAAATTCTGGTGGCCGGTCATGGAGATGGACGTGTGCCCAGGGCAAGGCGTCGCACCGGGCTCCCTCTGGTCTCCTCCAGCCCCTCCCGGGGCTTTGTTACGGGACTGCCACGATCGAAAGGTAACGACACGATTCTCAACATAGTGGACCGATTCTCTAAATTGGTTCATTTTGTGGCGTTCTCTGGGTTACCATAAGCTAGAGAAACGGCCAACCAGTTAGTCCAACAGGTTTTCCGCATTCATGGGATTCCTGTGGATACTGTGTCTGCCCACAGTTTGTCTCTCAGATATGGAAGTATTTCTGTGCTGCTCTCGGTGCATCTGCCAGTCTCTCCTCAGGCTACCACCCGCAGACCAACGGGCAGACGGAGCGGGCCAACCAAGACCTGGAAGCCACACTGCGTTGCGTGGCTGCACAGAATCCCTCCGGCTGGGCGAAGCACATCCCGTGGGTTCAGTATGCTCACAACGCCCTGACCTCCTCGGCCACCAACCTCTCTCCGTTCAAGGCTGCATTGGGTTTCCAGCCGCTGTTCTTCCCCAAGCAGGAGGGTCAGATCGCGGTACCGTCGGTCCAGGAGCATCTGCGTCGGTGCCGCCAGGTGTGGAGGGACACGAGGGCGGCCCTACTACGCACAGCCCATGCTAACAAGAGGGTGACAGTTAGGCGGCGCACTCCGGCGCCCGCATACTGGGCTGGCCAACAGATTTGGCTCTTGTCTAAAAACATTCCCCTGAGGGTTAATTCACGTAAGTTGGCTCCTCGGTTCATTGGACCGTTTCCTATTGACAGAATTATTTCCCTCTCGGCTGTGCGGTTAAAGCTCCCAGCTGCCATGAAAATTCACCCAACTTTTCTCCCAGCTGATCCACGACCACCTGGCTTTCGGGTGCGGCACTCGGTGGACGTCCAGCGGCAGTTTCCAGTATTTGGTGGACTGCGAGGGACTTTCACCAGGCCTATCCCGGTAGACCTGGTGGGACACCAGGAGTCATCCCTTAAGGGGGGGGCACTGTTGTGACTGTGGATTGTGAGTGTGTTTTTTTTGTTGCTTTGTGCGTGTTTCCTCTTTTCCCCTGTGTCTGCAGGGGAGGTGTGGCCTGGCGGTGCTGCAGGCAGACAGCGCACCTGAGGCTGATTCCTCCTCCTCCTCCTCCTCCTCCTCCTCCACCTTCTCAGGTTTTTGACATAAAGTGAAAACAGTACAAAGACAGTATATTTAATGTTTGAGCTGTTTGAGTATTTAAGTTAAAACCAGCTTTGTGATTCTCTGTGAGAGTCCTGTTCTGCAGAACAGGTAAACTTGTTATGACTAGGTGTCAAAAAGTAATTTGATCAGACCCAAAAAGAGAGAAACAAAAACAGGACTTGAACAAAGGGAGCCGTTGACAAACAAATGGTTTATTACAATCCAACAAAAAAACTACAAATACAACTAAAACAATCCCGATGTACAAAACAAACACAAATTCAGCCCTAAACTTATCAACTACACCATGGCAAGCGGGTAGGAAAACAGACAAACTTTAAGGATAAACTAACTAAGGTAGGAACGACTGGGAACAATACAAGAAAACCAAAAGTTACAAACACTAAGAAGCAAAACAGAAAACTGTACAAGGCGACTAGGACGAGAACAAGTGATCTAAGGACGCTAGGAAGACCAGAAAGGGCTGGAAAGTCAGACTAGAACCATAGACAATCTGGCAGCGAGGCGAAGCCGCCCCGCTGCTTAAGTGCAGGTGCAATCAGCGGGTAAGTCTCCGGTGCGCTGACAGCCCGCAGCACCGCCAGGCCACACCTCCACTGCAGACACCGGAGAAGAGCAACAACAGAAAAACACACTACAATAATCAACTCATAACAAAACTGTGGACTACAGACTTTTTGGCTTGTTGTCAGGGGTTGGCAGATGAATCCATGATCACTCTCAGCATGGACTGGACCTCTTCCACTGAATTTGTTAATACTCTGCAGGCTGGAGGGAAAGCATGGAGGGCCAGGCGTGGTCTGCGGGCTGCCAGTTGATGATATGAGGTTTATCTGGATTGATTTGCCATTCAGTCAAGACTTTGAGAAGTCCTGGTATAAAGGACATTACTAAATATGCTGAGGAATACTTAATAAACCATGCCTCAGTTGTTTTCAATGGAAACTGCTGCAGTATTCTTACTTCTGAGTCCAATCAGTCAGTTTCATATGAGAGAGAGCGTGCTGACCATCAGAAGACTGGCAGGTAAAAGGCAGTGATGGGGGAGTGTGGACAGGTCAAAGGCTGCCTGCGATCAGTGGACGTGAACGATGAACTATTTTATCATGAGACAATTTAACAATAAACACATAAAAGGTTTCAAAGGGTGACTTTTACTTTACTTTTACAGAGTAAAGCCGTGTCTGTAAAAAAGATTTGCTTTTCCTGTTTCAAAGACTGAAGATTCAGAGGTTTTATTTGTCACATGCTGCAACAATATGTGGTGAAAAAATAAGAGTCAGCCAATCTGAAATGTTAAAATGGATGTTAGTGTGGCACTTACTGTAGTTGAAGTCAGGTTGTCGTCCACAATCATGGACTGACTTCATGTAGAATAATTCTCTGTATTTCTCTTAGTACAGAGTCTGACAGCAGTTTGAGGATGCTGATTATGTCAGTAATCAAATCTCACAAACACTTATCCTCCTCATGAACAGGTGACATTCATGAGGCTGAACCAAGATGCTCATGACGAGTAACCAAACCTGACCAAAAGATTTCAGCTCAGTGGAACTGTGTCAACATCCTCTCTGCTCAGATTCATCACAATCACAACAGCAAGACTAATCTGCTTGTTCATTCTGCCGTTCATTAAAAACCAAAAGCTTTGGTTCTCTGACTGGCTCAGATGAGAACTTGACTTACTCTGAACACTTTGTGCCTTTCAGACGTGTCCTCGGAGGTCAAAGTGAATCATGACTGATTAACATCTGATGTAATAATTGACCATCAAAGTTTAAAAGGATCAGAAACTACAGGGAGGTTCTGTTCTTTCCAAAAAGATGAATTATCATAATCCTCTTTCATTTTAAAGTGAAGCATAATCTTCTTATGATTTACAGAGAATTAGAGTCACTGTTGTTGGCTCCATCTGAGCTGAAGGTGTTGCAGTGAAGTTGTTCTGGATTTGAGGAGGTCAGCTGACTAATCCAACAACAAATCTGATCCCAGTCAGCAGAGAACAGGAACTTACATTGCACCTTGCTCCACGGTTGTCTTCTTGTGCTGCTGCTGATTTTCAGGGAACAGTTAGTTCGGTGCAGATAAACACAAGTTTGGACATATTGTTCACAATATCCTGCACGATTTTCACCACCAAGTGGATTCACGCTCTAATGGAAAACCCCTCATTTTGCATCAGTTTATGAGCTGCAGCCAGCAGACAAACACACAGTGTCACATTTCTTGTCCGCTGACAACCAGAACTTCTGAAAACTGGAGGTGGTTTTTGCTGATAAACCAAATAATCTAAGATAAGATAAGATAAGATAAGATAAAAGTTTATTGATCCAACGCAAGGAAAATTAAGTCGTTACAGCCAGCAAAGTATTCAAACGCAAAGCAGCAAAAACAGTGGCACAGAAGTATGACTAGGCTGAGATGCAACATAAATGCTGGTCATGTGACGATAACTACAATTAAATATATAATTCAATATTGTTGACAAATAAAAATGAGACTAAATGTGGTTTACAAAATAAAAACTCAAAAAAATAAAATAAAAACTTTTGTTGACTAAAACGAGACGAGACAAAATGTTATTTCATCTCGTTTTAGTCAACGAAAATGAAGAGATGTTTTAGCAGTTTTTATTTTGTAAACCACATTTCATTTTTATTCGTCAACAATATTGGATTATATATTTAATTATAGTTATCATCATATGACCAGCATTTACGTTGCGTCTCATCTCGTTTCTGTCACGTTATAAAGGTTCGTTGACGACGATATTTCGTCATAATTTTCGTTGACGAAAGCAACACTACACAGAAGGGTCAAGATAGATTATAAAAATTCTAATTTGCCATTGCAAATTTAAAAAAATATATATACAACAAATTAAAAATTGCACAAGATGTAATGATGATGTGAGCATGTATTAGCATTGATAACAGTAATACAGTTTATGATGTAGGATTTGGAAAGAAGCATCATCACAGAGCTCCATCACATGATGCTGAAGTTAAACAGTCTGACAGCTGTTGGATGAAGGACCTGTGCTAGCTTCTTTCTTACAGACTGGATGCAGCAGTCTGTTACTGAAGGAGCTCCTTAACCCCACCCCCGTCTCATGCAGGGGGTGGGATGGGTTGTCCACGATCGATGTCAGCCGGCTAGCATCCTCCTCTCACCCACTGCCCTCTGGACACCATCAAGGAGGCAGCTCTCCACCAGTTAAGTCTTTTCCTGTCCCTCTCAGAGCTTCCACAGCCCCAGCAGACCACTGCATAGAAGACTGCAGATGTCACCACAGAGTCACCGCAAAGTTTTTAACGCTGTCCTTGAGACTCCAAAGGACCTCAGTCTTCTTAGTAGGTGCAGAGAACTTTGTCCCCTCCTGTACAAGACATCTGTGTTGTTTGTCTAGTCCAGTTTGTGAATATGGTGAACACCCAAGTATTTCTACACGTCCATGATTTCAATGTCCAAGCCCTGGATGTTCACCAGTGTAGTTTGTGGTGCTTTCTTGTTTATTACCTTCTCCTTCATCTTGCTGGCATTTACGTGCAGGTGGTTCAGTCCACACCAGTCGACAAAGTTGGTTCTGACTTCCCTGTATTCCGGTTTGTTCCCCTGTGATGCGGGTCCCACGATGGCTGTATCATCAGTGAACTTCTGGACGTGACAGCTGTCAGTGTTGTGTCTGAAGTCTGATGTGTAGAGGGTGAAGAAATGGTATTATATGAGGAAAAAGTCAGTTCAGTGCCTTCGACTGTACGTGAAAGCACCTGAGCACAGGTTAGGTTAAGTCTCTGTGAGCTCAGTACTACAAACCACAGAGTCCACATCAAAATATGGTGGATTTAATGTCTGAAGAGAGGAGTCTGGTCTCAGCTCTCAGTGCAGTTCAGATGATGGTTGTGTTCTTTGTGTATCAGAGGAGGATGAATGCTGTGTTTGTGTCTGTGATGGACCAGCTACATATTTCCCCTCCGAGCTACAACCCCTCATGCTTCGATCACATGACAGATACAGAATGAGACTTAACTCTGTTCTTCTTCTTACTCTGAGAAAATAAAAGCTCCAGGAAACAAGCTCAACTCTGTCAGGTTGTTCCAAAACATCTTGTGGTTTGTATTTTAGTGCTGAACGTTTTGTCCAGTGACACACTGGCAGTCAAGATTTTTTTTTCTTTCATACATCAACAAGTAGATTCAATCAAACTTTATGCAAGCTCAAACCAAACCCAAAGGTCTCCATTTGTCCATCTAACACAGATGTTGAGTGTGGATACGTGGCTGGAATTAATTTATCTTTAATTACTTCCAAACAGTGGTGGTCTGCACATGGGGCAGCTTCAGATGTGTTCTATACTAGAATGCATCAATTGATTCAATTGCAATGATCTTAATTTTGCAGGTAGAGGGACATGAGCCTGTGGCCTCCACTTACAGGATGAAGAAGATGATGAGAATGAAGAAGTCCTCATTTGAGCTGGTGTGACATTTCTTCAAGTCAGCCTTGCAAAAGGACAGCGCTTAAATGTTAAAGCAGCTGTCTTATGTGTCTTCTACTGGACCTTCTGAGATGTCGTCCATGGAAACTAATCAGGCACGTTCAAAAATACCTCAGGTGATTGGATGAACCACCTGTCTTTCCCAGGGTAACTTCAACCAGTCAGATCAGTGAACTATATGTTGTAGTAGGAGGGAGAAAGTCTTAACGAAGCCAGTCGGGAGAGGAGTGAAAAGCCTTCAGTGGTGTTCTGATAGAGCTGGAGTTACAGAGCAATGCTAACCTGTTTAGGAGCCGCCCGGTGTTGTTTTTGAATGACCAGTCACGCTGTTGTCATATTTAAAACCATGCACACATGCAGCTGCCAGTAGCTCCTCAGAGGGCTCCGATTGGTCCAAACGGCTGATGGATTCTCGACTCCCGTGATCTCACATGATCTCACAAATCCAGCTGCCTCACAAGGTCAGATTTTGGTAAGGGCCCCATTGACCCTATTTGTGACCCTTCATATATATGTGTGTGTGTGTGTGTGTGTGTGTGTGTGTGTGTGTGTGTGTGTGTGCGTGTTGTTTAAACTGCTGAGGCAATCTGTAAAACCTCCTTGCCTTGTGAGCGGGTGACTGACTTTGAATACTCATAAAACATAAATATGAAAATGTTCTCACAGGAGACCCAATGACCTCCAACCGTCCACCCTCTCACACATCCACACACACTCCTGCACAGTAAACCTGTCAGATTCAGCAACAGCTCAACAGGTGTTTGTCTTGTAACAAACCCTACAGGTGTGAGTTTCCCCCTTACGGATCCACTGGTTTCCATGGAGAGCAGCTGGTGTGGACCAGCCTGCAGAGACCTGAGCTCTGCAGAGTAAAGCTGTGACACACTGACCTCAATCTGCAGCTCAATTGTTCACTGTGTGCTGCTAAGTAGACCAAAGCAGAGGCCCTGCGTGCAGAGCAGCTCTGACCGCTTGGTTTTCGCTGTGTGGGAGGTCACATGATCACACCACCACCCATCTCCACCCCCTAGCAGGTTGTTTCCTGCCTGTCAGGCCATCATGTTTTCCAGAAAGGACCTAAGAACGACAGTCTATTTTTATTTGACCACTTTAGCTGCATTTCTCTCAGGTGTGACAGAACATCAACAACAACGTTCATCTGCTCTTCATGTTTAGTATTTAAGGAGTGACATAACTTAGTTCTGTAAACCTCAACAAAAAATCTGGACCATGTCAGACTGAGTTTCGCTACAGTCAAAGACATGAACAAACCAACATTTGGATCGGATGTTTAGCCTGTTAGTTCCATTGATATTAATGTCTGCCAGTCGGTCCAGAAGGGGGTGTGTGATGCACATCAACTACGTTACAACCTTGTCTAGGCAAAACCATGAAAATGTTTGTGAACTGTAGATGGCAGCCAGGTTTGGGACTGCAGCTAATAGGACCCACGCCACAGTTCAGTGGGGGGATGGTACCGGAGAGAAAGATCTGTTTGTCGTGGTCCAAGAGTGAGTCAAGGAGTTTGCCGAAATCATTTTTTGTTTAGGATTTCAGAGGACTGACTGGAAATGTCATTGCAGCTGACATCGACAACAACATCCTGAGTGAGTGGGGGCTCGACCTGGATGCCAGGAATCTTTTCCAGGATATCAGTCGAATGTTGGATGTTGAATCTATTTTCCAGCTGGATCTCATGGATAGGAGTTGGATAAGAGGAGCACTTCCCTCTCTGCAAGCAGGGACCAGGGCTCGTGGTGGCATGGAGTGGAGCTGACAGAGCTGACCCGAGCCGGACCCAGAATTCTTCAGGGACAATGATGGGAGGGGGGCTAGTATGAGCGGCAGGACAGGGAGCGGTGGTGTCAGACTCATGGGTACAGGCTTTGTTGGTTTGGGCCGATCCGAAGATGATGGCGCCCATGAACATCTCAGCTTCCTGGATCTGGAAGAGCATCCTATCAGCAAGGCAGGGGCAGCTGATGGCACCAGATGGAGATGAGTGGAGTCATGGTCTATAGATGATGGAACAGAAACAGAAAGGAGGCCAGAACCCATGCAGCCAGCTTTGTTTTCACCTTAATTTATTCAGAAAAGTTTCACCGAGAGGGATCTTCTCTTTTTATAGTTAGTTATAGTTATAGTTATAGTTATAGTTATAGTTATAGTTATAGTTATAGTTACAGTTATAGTTATAGTTGTAGTTATAGAGGTTCACACATGGAGGCTGCTCAGTGCAACCAGCTGCCTTTTCACTGTTCTCACTCAGATTTATCCTCAAGCTCTCTGACTTTTAGGCCACCACTGCCCACCTTTAATGGAGAGTAGCCACCGCTGGCAGGAAGGGCTCAAGCACTTAAACACTGATTGCTGTGGTGGTCAGGTAACATGTACCACCAAAACCTGTACTCACATGGCCACGATGTTCAGGAGCTTGAGATCTTAGCTAGGCCACCACTAGGCCAGCAGCAGAAAGAGTCCGGTAAAAACCAGCAGTTTCAGGACGATGATGTAATACGTGTAGGACAGTCGAGGTCTCTAAAATAGACTAAAAAAAACAACGGTGAGATTGGCGTCAGATTTTCCCATCATGCATCACTTGATTCACCCAATTAAAATACTTCAGCCTGTGAAACTGTTAAAGCTGGTGGTGTTCATGGTGGGAAGCCAGTGATCCGACACATTGATTGATTGATTGATTGATTGATTGATTGATTGATTGATTGATTGATTGATTGATTGATTGATTGATTGATTGATTGGTTGATTGATTGGTTGATTGATTGGCTGACTGAAGTGCTCTGACAATAACAACCACATTGATCAGCAAGGATGCAGGGTGCACCGGTTTAGCTCCCATTTATTGACAGATTAAGGACAGATTATTTGTTCTTCGGCCCAAAATGTTCAGTATAACAGGAAAAAAGAGAAGTGTATACAGACAGCGTGGAGCTCTCCATAAGATAAGATCAGACTGAGAGGTTAAAAACAAAGACACGCATACAAAAAAAGAAATGAAAGACATTAATTAAAGACACATTGATTCCATCGAACTGTTTCTGCTGTAACAAATCAGTTGTTGATAAATGTGATTTCTATGAATCAGCCTTGGATTTTAAGTGAATTTAGGGTTAAGTTTGAAATTCTGCGTTTTACCAGCAGAAAACCTAAAATCATTAATGAAAAGTGCCCGTTGCACACGATGTGGTTGTGGTGAGCCCGGCGGCAGCGGCTCATTTCTTTCCTCCTCCACCCGCAGTCGCAGCAGTTGAGACATCGCCCTCTACAGGCTGGATCAGGTGGTGTCTGCAGCCTCAGTGTGGGAGTGTGGGAGCTCTGAAACTGTGCAGCAGCCAACATGTGCACCAAAACAAACCGCCAGCAGTGTCACAGTCTGTATTTAGGCAGTTCTCAGAAACACGGCACACTGGATTCTTGGAGCAGCCTGGCTGAAGATGTGACGCTTTCTGTCGCTGCCAACCTGCTCTTGGCTCGCAGACGGCAGGCCGTAATAGGCGGCTTTTATTCAGAGCGAGCTGAAGGCATGTTTGGCACAACAAGCTGCAATCAGACCCAGCTCAACTGGGCAGCAGCGAGGAAAAATGTTTTTCTACTGCGGGACGGGTTCATCCTGGAGAGACTCTTCATTACATAAGAGCTGATTTTTATCTAATTGCCCACTAAAAAATATTTTCACTGTCTCACGTTCTTCAAACACTCTTCATATCCTCAGAACTTTATTTTAAACTCCAGCCGAGATCCCAGAACTCACCGACGAAGCCAGCTCTCGTAAAGCACAGCTCTGTCTTTAAACAGCAGCCACACGAACACTGAAACTCGCTCACATTATCTTCAGATCAGCTACAAACTTTGTCCGTCCAACTCATTCATTGAGTTTGTGTCTCTGTCACGTCTCCACTGTCCTTCAAAATGTCCAATGGAAGCATTTGTGTTACTGTAGACAGTCTCTACTGACATTTTCATGTTTTGCCGCAGATTGAAAACACAGTTAAAATAAAATAAAGAGATAAAATTAATTCCAAGCTGAAGAACCACTGACGTCAGCTTCCATGAAGGCCTGACTCGAGGTGAGCTCTGTACCTTCTGTACGTTGAAGAGTGACGATTGAGCGTCCTCAAAGTCAAACAGAAAACCTGAGATCGGATATGTTCCTCTTCACCTCGTCCCTGAACGCGGCAGACGCTTGAGCTGCGGCGAGGACATCAGATAACACAGATAAAGCTCGTTTAATGGTCGCATACGACAGCTCTCAGAACGGCTTGTTCCTGTTTTGTTGAATGTTAAAAGGTTGAATTGCCTTCCTCTGTTCTGTCGTTTTCAGGATTGAAACCTGCTGATGCTCTTCTTTTTGTCATTAAAGTCCTGCAGAGTCAAACCAGCACTGGATGTCTGTCCTAACTAACACTGTGTCCATTAGTCATGTCACTTTTTAACCATCATATATTCTGAATGTACGAAACAGCGCCATTGTTTTTTAAGGTCGTGTTACCAAACACAGGAATTACTTTAGGAGGAACTTACAAGACAAATAAATATAAAGCAAACAAGGAAACAAGCAACTTCTCTTATTATTATTCTTTAAGACCAATTTTCAGTTTCATCTCGCCATCTTTACATGTTTATGGATAACCTGAACCAATGGAAGTCTGTCTGTTTATCTGAAACTGTCCTCCAGAGGTCTAATTCCTCATTTAATCAACAAATAGTTGAAGATTTAGTGAAATCCTCTTCTTCCCTTTCTCTCTAAGAGTCAGGTGTTCAGACTGATTGAATTCTTGGAGAGTGGGATTCATTTTCTCATTGAACTCTTTGTCAGAAAGTGAAGAAGCATATTTCTCCAAATGTTAAACTTTAAAATCCATCTGCAGGGAGAACTTCTCTGAACGTCTCTGACAAACATACTGTCTCTGTTCACACACCTTCTCCTCTGTGTACTTTACTGTTCTGTGATTCTTTGGTTGAGTTCTCTGGATGTTTTTCTGATTCCTTCTTTTCCACACAGACCAACAGATAAAGTGTACGTGAACATCTCGAGCAGCTTTGTTTAGTTGTGCGTTTGCATTTAGAATCGACACTCATGGGAAAACTGCATCAGAGCCGCTGAAAGCTGTCGTACATCCTGCTGCGTTTTGCAGAGATCATCTGGGATTTCTGTGCAGAGCAGCAGATGTTTCGCTCTGCGACTTGAATGTAAAGAAACATCCAAAGTGCAGCTTCACCAAAGTGACCCGACAGCCTCGTGTCCGTGTCCTCCGGCCCTCTGCGTGCCGTCTGGTATCTGACGGTCGAGTTCCTGTTGTGAGACTTTTCTGTTTAATCTGATCTGGGACACGTGAGGAGCGTCTCCTCTGTTTGTGTGGGATGTGATGCATGTCGAACGCTGCTCAGATTAAGGGAAAGGGGTTAGAGCAGCTCAGCAGGTGTGTTCACAGCGGCAGGTAATTGTGTCAGACAGGTGAGGACGCTCGCTGAGTGCTGCTGACCTGATCCTGATCGCTGCACGTCAGAGTCGCCAAGGAGAAGCTCAGACCTGCAGCTGAAGAAAACTACAGTGACAACAACAAAAAATGAAGATGAGCAGAGACAGGAAGTACTGAGCTCATCAGAAGAAAACCTCGTCGACACTCAAAGTTTCTGATTTCAGTCCTCATCATGACGGCCTGCACGCTGCCCGGAGAAATAATGACCTCGATCGGTTTGTTGCATAAATGTGCTCCAATTTAAAAATCATCAATCACATAAGAAAATCTTTGTGTTCTTCTCTAAAAGCTCTCCGTGTTTCAAACAGATTGAAGTGAACGTGTGAAAGCAGCCGATTTATCGTTTCACTCCTGAAACACACTCAGACTCTCGTCTTCACTGCAGCACCAGAGATACCAGAGAGTGGCCACTGGGATTAACTGACAGCGAGGCTGAGTGGAGGCACCAGATCACATGTATCGATCCGCGACGGTGGTGAGCGAGGACGTTTGGATGCTTCAAACACGAGGCCTCGTTCTTCTGCTCAGCGTCTCTGCTGCACACACCCATCCAAAGCTGCTCACATGATGGTTCACCAGGAGGACCAGGAGAAACACTCAGGACGTCCAGACTCTTAAAATGAGGAGAAACAGCAGCAGTTCATGAAGATGACGTGAGTCAAAGGTCTGGAGTGAATTTTATGACGATGCTGCAGCGTTGCAGTGCTCCTTACAAGGATAGAATTAGAATAAAATTAGAACAGAAAGAAAGGAGAAAGAAAATAGATAGAATATATATATATATATATATAAAAAGCAAGTATCAAAAACAATATATTTATGAGAATATACATATAAAACAAAATACACCACAGAATATAAAACAGAATA